>OX465097.1:57904764-58397264 GCA_949987625.1 Chalcis sispes | reverse complement strand
GACATTTTTCTTCCTCACTTCTTAAAACAGTCCACACCCCGTGTATTACGCGAACGAACTGAAACGGTAAAAAAAATTCCCCCGGTCGTTGTTGTCGAAAACGAGATCGGTAAAATGTTGTCTCGCATCTTGTAATCGTGCCGAAGAAATCGAAGTTATTTGTATTCGTACGTTTTAATTTTCTTTAATCGGTGAGACTTTTTATTTTTGTTATTTTTTTTATTATTATTTTTTTTTTTTTTTTTTAAGACTGTTATTGACATGACAAGCGGTATTTTAATTTTTAATTTTACAGTTATACGTATACATAGAAAAATTAGGTTGCAGCCGTCGATCGAGTTAACCGATTGGGAATGAAAATTACGTCGACTAACGCACGCGTGCAAGATAATGATTTTTTAAAATTTTATGCAAAATATTTTAACTGATAATTATATTGTTTGAATAACTTGTCAACTAATTATTTTTTCTTTATACTTTTCAAGCTATCGGACGATTTTCCTTTATTTTTCAAGTCGCCGTGCAGAAAATAATTTTAAACGATTTGATAAAAAATCGAAGATGGAAAACAGTTAAAAAAGTGTCGCTTATGCTTTTATAAATGCGTCCGCGAGAGCGACATACGCGTTATAAATAATTGGCAAGCGCTTATTAACTCTCACAAACAAATTGCACCGAGAGACGTATGTTGAGTCGATTATGTAATTTTGAAGTAAAAATTTTTTTTTTTTTTCAACACGCGCTCGTCAGACAAGGTGACACATGTGTATAGACTCTCTGCGACACAAAATAAATACACTTTCGCGTTAAATTTTGATCAAGTATATCTTACTTACGTTTTGCGATATTAAAAAAAATTTTTTTTTATTTTTTGTTTACTTTTTTCATTTACAGTTCGATACAACATCCAAGTTGTATACCTACCGCATTTATTAATTAAAAAGGTGTAGGTTTTAAAAATCATTCTTATCGAGTTTATCGGTCACAGTGTTATTTATTAATTAAAAAATGAATCGCGATAGTTAACGAATGCAAATAAATTTTATCGCGCAAAAAGTAGCGTTAAAAAATTTCCATTTAAAAATAAAATTTACACGCGGTACTTTTTTTATACATAAAAGAAAAAAAAAAAAAAAAAAAAAAAAACGAACGAAGAAAATGGAGGACGACAACGCTAACGCATCACCACTTTATCACATTATATTTACAGCTTATGTTATTTGACTCACGGTGAAGGTTTTGTAAATGCAAGCAATCAATTTATTAAAAGTCAAGTTATTTATCGATACTTTAATTAACAAACTCAAAAAAAAAAAAAAAGGCTCGAGTAAAACACACCCAAAATAAATTGCGCACCGGAATCCATATATATATGTATATATATGCATAGTATACAGATTGCGTAATTTCAGCGTGTAACCAATTCTCCCTACCAAAGCAGTTCAATATAACCCATGCGAAAAATAAACGAAAAATCCACATTCCCCCAAACTGACAGCTCGATCGCGAAATATACCCTCGTACCTCGTCGATAACGTTTTAATTCGGTTCGAATATATATCGCATGAAAAAATCCACGCTGCTGCGCGTTAACGAAAAAAAATAAAAATAAAAAAAAAAAAAAAAAAAAAAAGAAAGAAAAAATAAGGTAGAAGAGTTCATCCCCCAATCTTACCGAGTTAAGAATCGCTTCGGTTGGTATGTACGCACAAGTGTGTCGATATCGAGACATTATAAGCACGTGCGGAACACGCGACTCGCTCGCATAAATTAGCGAGCTTAAATCCGTGGCTTGGCTATGTGTATACACACGCACATACTATATATATACACACACACATACACACACAAACGCTGTAAAAATTCAGCGCGCAAGCGCTGACCGTATTAAATATATATACAGCCGATACGAAGATAAGAAAGAGGTATATAAGACGCACCTGTAGCCGAAACACCTATAACCGTAACGAGATGTATAACGAAGAGGAAGAGAGAGAGAAGAAGAAGAAGAAGAAGAAGAAGAAGAGGAACGAGGAGGAAAAAAAAATTAATGCAAAGGAGGAGGCGAGAGAAGAACACAGATAGCCCGGACTACTCATTTGTATATAGAGATGCCGATGTTCTTTTATTTTTTCTTCTCCTTGGCCTTTTCTTCCTTTCGCCTTTTTAACGCGAGGGCTTTGACTCTCTCGCGACGACGACGACGACGACGACGACGAGTCCACGAGAACGACAATTTCTTGCCCCGGGCTAACTTTGATATTTTCGGGCATCGTCTCGTCTCGCTTCTTCACGATTTTAAACGATCGCGAACTATAACTTTGTACATAGAGATGTTTTATGCGTACGTTGGCTTTTTTTTTTTTTTTTTTTTTTTTTTTTTTATCGATATTAAGGTATAACTTGTTGGTTTTTTGTACCAAGCATAAAGTTTTCAAAAGGGAACGTTAAGAAAAGGAAAAAAAGTTAACGAATATCCGCTTATTTTAACTTAGATTTCGTTATTTTATATTATACATACCGAGATCGTTTAATCTTATTTATCTATATAAAACGTTAAAAAATCGATGCGATTGAGATAGGAAAATACATTTTGGTATAAACATTTAAACTAACCTATTTTATTACACCGTCCTAGAATTCATAGAAATTCTTTCTCGGTATATAACCGACAAGGTCGGTGACACTGTTCTGCGATCACGAATTAACGTGTGCAGCATCGAATTTTAGTACGATTTCAGCATCTGTGAGAATAATTTATGGCTTCCTTTAAATTCATTAACATTCTTAAAATGTAAAATGTACCGTGCTTATCTTTATAATATATACAGATGTCGGGGTTATTTTATTTATTTATTTTATTTTTTTTTATTTTTTATTTATTTACTTTTTTTTTTTTTTTTTTTTTTTGAGGGGGGGGGGGAGGGAGATTTTGTTTTTTCATACTTTTTGCTCTTTTATCGCGAGGACTTTGACTTACGGGGAACGTTTCGCACCTGCAGCCCTTCAACAGATATGAAATTTCTGAAGTATTTTCTTGCGAGTCACATCCTGGAATTTTTTGGTTATTAGAAACTTTTTTTTTTTTTTTTTTTTTTTTTTTTTTCATACAATTGAAATAAATGCTAAAGTAACGCAAAATTTGATAATCGCGATCAAAATTTTTTTCTAAAAACGTCGAAAATTGTATTCGATACGTATACGCAGCAAACTTTTATATATATTTTAAAAAAATTTTAATTCGTAGGTAATAATTTACATTTAAATTATTGAAAAAAACAGGATAGTTTAAATGTATGCATTCCGAAGAAAAAGTAATAATATAAAATTATAAACGCGATCAAACGTCAAGCTCGCTATTGCGGTAATTACAATTGAAAATTAAAAAAGTTGGATTCAAAGTATATTTTGGAAGTTAAGCTTATTTTTAAAGTACAATCGGCAGCTTGTCCTAGAATATATCGCGAATACTCGGAGCTCGTTAAATACTGCATAAAAAAGTTACAGCAGCTGCATATCATAAAATGACTATGAAGGTTATAGGTATATAGCAAACTTTTTTGTACATTTTCATGCATTAATATATTTTACCAGACGAGACAATAAAATGAACGAGATGATAAATATTAAATAATTAGCGATAAAAATATCATAATTTTTTTTTTTTTTTTTAATAAGTTTAATTAATGATAAACTGTCTTGTAAAAAAAGAATGCTCATAATGTTTACATTTTTTATTTTTATGAGAAAAAACGTGATCGATAATATTCATGCCAACTATGTATACTCTGCTGCTTATTGCGGTCTATAAATAAACAAATTTTAATCGTCGGTTTAATTATAATCACATTAAATAATATTACAAATAATCGACAAGTTACTTATAAAGTAGCATGTTTAAAAATTTTGCAAAAATAATCGAAACTTTAAAATTACATCAAATTCAACATTTCATAGTTATGATATAAATTAATGAAAGTACAATCTCAATTATTTTATACAAAGTTTGAAAATCATCCCATGCACCGTAACCGTAAAAAAGCGAAACGCTTTTACTCTCATATATACACCTTAAACGTTTTATAAAAAAATAACATTTACGAAATTCGATCTTATTTTTTATATTCAACGCGAACCACGTATACGCGAGATAACGATCGATTTAAGAAAGCGTCGTTAATTCTTCCACTTCGAAAACTTCACGATTTCGCAAAAAGGCTTAAACATCAAAAAGACGACAGTCGTCTCGGGCCGATTTCAAAAATCGCGCAACGCTTAACGAGCTCAACATCCCTCGTTCTCCAAAAAAAGAAGAGAAAAAGAAAAAAGAAAGAAGAAGGAAGGCTGTAAGAGAGAGAGAGAGAGAGAGAGAGAGAGAAGCAAGCTTAGCGCCGATAATAGCAGGTTCTCGTCTCCATACGATCTCCGGGAGATTCGGCTCCTGGCAAGCTGTGTCCGATATCTCTCTCTCTTTCTCTCTTGGCAACCGCTGGCTTGCGTATTACCTTGTGTCGTCCCATAAGGATTCGCGTACGTATAAAGCAGCACCTGCCCTTCTCTCTTTCTCTCTTTCTCTTTCTATCTCTGGTGGCGCGTGCAGCAGCAGCAGCAGCACGTACGTATGCGCATCCTTGAAGCGAGCGCGGTATAGCTTCTTCTTTCTATATAGCTTCTTCCTTCCCCTTCGTTTATTACCTTTATTACGACGCAAGAGAGAGAGAGAGAGCGATAGGGAGCATCCCATTCTATGTTTTCTGCATCGATTATCATATAACCCGATGATGATTGTTTCCTCCCGCCGCTCTCTATTCGCTTTTATTATCCGCGCGTGTAAAAATTAAAGCGAGCTTCGCGAACTTATTAACGCACTTTGCGCACTTATGCTTTTTGTGGAAACGAGCGCTTTTTCTTTTTGTAAAGAAGGTTATACTTTTATTTCAAATAAGGACGATTTAAGTTTTCGAAACGTGTTTAACGATTTTTTACCGAACGAGAAATTTCTCTTCTACGAAGAATTTGACAAAATTTATTATTTTATGTTTTGGGATTAACGAACGCTTTTTTCTTCATTTTTTTTTTTTTTTTTTTTTGTTCATAATCTTAATTAAAAAAATTCAAAAAAAATTCATAATCTAAATTATCATTAATGTACTATTCATCGAACAATCATTATCATAATTAATATTAAATCAAGTATTATTAAAAAAAAATTAAGATTATTCACATTTTCATTACATTATTTAACATATTAATAAATAATATATTACAATAATAAATTTTTATCAAATAAAAAGTAGTAATAGCTGAAGAATTCTCAACATTTCATAAAATACATTACCAATTTTTAAATTTTTAAATTTCTATAGCCCTGTGTAAAGATTATCTTATCTGCATGAAATATTTAAAGAAAAAAATATAACTACCGCGTTGGATCTAAAAATTCTGTAAAATTGGTTGAAATATTAAAAATTAAATCACTTGTTGGATATTCGAAAAATTTTATAAATTGTATTACCAAATTTTAACTTATAGTCTCTTACGTATCTGTACGTATATATATATATATATATATATATATATATATATATATATATACAGTATCTTAGCTTATAAAACTATAAACCGCTAATTTAAATATTAAAGCATCGTACTAGTTTTCCAGAAAAAAAAAAAAAAAAGAAAAGAAAAGGAACAATGCGTAAACGCAACGATAATAGCCGGTGCAACTTTCTTACACCTTCGACAATACATTGGTCACAACAAAGAGGCGCGATGACGAATGCCCGTATTAATTCGCCTCTTATTCAACGAGGTTTTGAAATTTTAAAGAATTCTCTCACCCCCTTTGGAGATTTTCCGTATTAGGATACGCATTAGTTCTCGAGTGTTGCTTTTCAAAAACTTACGTCAACCTACATATCCTTCGTACGTGAAAACCCCTCGGTTTTTACAAAAGAAAGACTCCCCCGTGCACGTGCTATATATATATATATATATATATATATATACATACATCTATGCACACAAACACGCGTGCGCATCGATGGAAGAAACCTGTCTCTTTCGGCTGCCCACCTCGAGCCCAACTATTCGTGCATTGTTCGAATCCTCGACACAACGAAATGCATAATCTGCTCGAATTTTTCCGACCTTTCGACTTTTGGACACTTGAATTCTTCTTTTTTTTCTTTTCTTCTTCTTCTTTCTTTTCCTTATTTTTGCGTTACAATGCACAACCTCCCACTTTTAAACGAAAAATTTTTCGTTTCGCGCCTTGAGATGAAATCTTTGGACATTTTCTCACAGTTCATCTAATTTCGAAATATTTTTTGGGATAAAAATTAGAGATTCGGGTTCATTCGTTTTTATGAATGTATTGTACAAATATTTTTAACGAAACGTGAAATATATTAATAAAGCGATAACGTATTATTAATCGTCGTACTTGGTATTGTTTAAATAGTACCGTGTACTAATATTTAAATGAATAACTTATTCTTATTTGATAATCAAAGACTAAAGATAAGTTTTTTTTGTAATATACATGTTTTTCTCCTTCGTATCAGTGTTACAATCAATATCAAGAGATTGAATAAATTTTATTTTTCAAAGCGTATTATTAAAGCTATAACTATTTTAAATAGTTCTACTTATCTTTTAGAATTTTCATTGTTAATCGTTTCAATGTAGATTAAAACTACGTCGCCAAATGTTTTATAGGAAAATAATTGAAAATTCAAAAGTTAAGCTAATTATTTTTTAATCTACGAAATGTATCAAGTTGTATGTTTAATGTTGAAGCATGTAACAAAGAAAATCCATATAGTTGATAAGACATACATATTTACACATAAAAATTTCCACTGGATACGGCATTAATCTTGAAATAATAACAAATATTTTTATTCTCATATTATTAATTTGCATACAAAAAATTTTTCCACCATTTAAATATGAAAACGGTTAATTAATTTTGTTATTATTCATTGTAAGGGCGTAAGAAAATAAATATTTTTCATAGAGTTATAATTGTTTTTTTTTTTTTTTTTTTTTTTTTATTTTGAAGTGATTTACAATATAATTGTAAATAATCCGCCTGTGACGAAAGATATTTTTGAAATTGCGCTATACAATTTATCTCTAAATATTTAACGACGATGTCATAATCTAATTACAACGTACAATAATTCTCGACTACTGCCTACCATACTTAAAAAAGAAAAAAATAGACAAAGTATATAATACGAAAGAAAAAAAGATATATAAACTACGCTAACAACGTGTACGAAGACCAATAATTGTGCAGTCAAATTAAAAAAAAAAAAAAAAAAAAAAAAAAAAAACAGAAATAGCAAAGAAAGAAAAAAAAAATTACCCGTTTAATCCATTCGAAGCGTTTATACGACATAAATTTTCTCTATACAATTTAATGATAAATAATAACGGAAGGTCGAACGAACGCCACGTTGAAAACAACCTCTCGGTTAATAATTTTCTTATCGTCCTCGAATGGAGGGGGATATGTCACCGTACGTACGTAACATATAAGTCGAAACGAAAAAAATCGAAAACTTGCGATCCCCCGCCCGTATTTCTACGTACTTATAAAATTAAATTACAATTGCCGCGTGTGCGATGCGACGGGATGCGACGTATTCTCCTATAAAGGCTAATAAACGTCGTGTAGTTTGTTTGCCACTGCAATTTTAAATATATCGAGGTTGCTCTCTCTCTCTCTTCCTCCTCCTCCTCCTCCTCCTCCTCCTTTCTCACTTTTATTCGTGTATAGATATATTCGCGTACGCATAAGCGACAGTTTTCCTAGAGAAACGATAAAATATTTACGTACATGTACGCGGCTTTCGTTCGCCTCGATAAATGCGCTTCTCTTTATTTCTACGCGCGTATACCTTTATTAAACTCTTCCTCGACGACTGATTGTATGTATGAACAGGTGACTTTTACGTATACATCTCGTTAGACGGCTTCGAGAAGAAAGCGAACTGTTCGATTTTTTTTTTTTTTTTTTTTTCTTTTTGAAAAATGCGTTTATATTGTACGATGAGTATATGCACGCCTGTTTTTTCTCGTACAAAAGAAAACATTATTAATTCGGTTCGACAACGTCGAGATACAGCGCGGAGAAAAAAAAAAATTTTCTTTTTTATTTTTTGAATATAAAAAGTTACTCGACGCTATTATAAATTTCTCCCATCGTTGTATGATAAAGCGAGAGAGAGAGAGAGAGAAAGAATTGCTTTAAATATGAAAAAGAAATAAAACGTTCGTACTAATCTCAATGTATTCAAAATAATTCTCTTATTTAGATTTTTGAATGTATATTTAAAAGAATGCATAAAGACGAAAACCATTCGAATTGAAAAAGTCGATTAAACGTCTTATAACAAATAATATGAGTAATCTTGCGAGACAAAAATTTCTTCGTTCAATTCTTATAAGGGCGGACTCATTAGAATTTCGATATTTGATACACGCGCGGATCTACTGCAGCCTAAGATTGTTCTTGTTTAAACAGCGGTATTACACGCGCGTACGTAAAGTCAAAGTTTAAGCGCGAGAAAAATCAAGGGCAAAGTTTGACTAATTTATGAATAAAACGTAGATGTACGTGAAAAATAACTGATTTTTGTTTAAATAAAACAGCTTTTTGTATTTCTGATAATCTTTCTTCAAGTTCGTTTATCTAATTATATAATAAATTTGCTTTTCAAATTTTCCGCAATATCAAGATCTTAATTCTCGAAATTAAAAGAAAAAAAATAAATAAAACAACAAAAAATACGTATCAAAAATAAATTTATTTATTGTTGCATTTATATCGATATAATGTTTTTTTAATAATTGACATTTTATAATTTTCGAATTAATTTATAATACGGTATTAAATAAAAATTAAAAATCGATGACATAATGTATCCGATATCCGCAGAAGCCACTAAATAATACCTGCTCATTGTCTCTAATTTATTTATTTTTATTTTGTTTCGCATAACAAATTATAGACAATCAATTATCATTTATTAATAAAATAAAAGAAATGTTTACATTATAATTTACAAAAGTATTATATTCTCTTTCTTTAACACGTGTATAATACGCATCGTTAATAAAATTTTCCCAAAAATCAATTCCATCGAAAATTTAATTCCCGATATCTTCGATAATCGTACCTGAATTATTCTTCATTCTTACAGAATTACAAAGAAAGCCGCGATAATAATCAATCGTCGAAAAGAAAAAAATTACACTTAAACACCGAGCATTAGTACGCGATACAACGTTTTATTTTACGCGCGACGAGCATTATACGTACGCCGGCGAACATAATAAAGCTGTAACCCGAGAACGAAGAGGGGAAAGAGAGAGGACAATCTGAAAAACTGCCGAGATTTTAATGAAATATATTTTGTATGTACAAAAGTGAGATAGATAGAGAGAAAGAGAGAGAGAGAGAGAGAGAGAGAGCCAAAGAGAGAGATAGAAGGGGATCCCGGAACCTGAGGCACGACTTGCCTTTCCCGCAACCCAACTGTTGCAAGTTGAGGTGGATATAATAAAAAAAGGGAGAAAGAAAAGAAGAGAGAGAAAGAGAATGTACGAGGATAAATATAAAGCAGCGGAGAAACAGAAAGAGGGAAGAAGGCCGCACGCGCCTCCGCGAAGATAATCTCATATTAAAGCTGCCTTTTTATGGCTCTAATTAATACACCGGGCCGCAGGCATAGGACCGCGTTTTATAATGTAAGGATATAGAGATGCGTTATGCTCACTTTAGCCGCACTATATAGTATATACCTCATACCGACCCTTAATAAGACGGTGAGGTGCATCATTAGGATTTTGATAAAATTTTGCTCTTTCTCTCTTTTTCTCTCTTTCTCTCTTTCTCTCTCACTCTCTCTCTCTCTCTCTCTCTCTCTCTCTCTCTTTTTTTTTGTTTTTTTTTTTTTGTTTTTTTTTATACTGTTTATGTTAATCGTCGCGATGATTTTTTGAGCCGATGATTGCGATTTTAACGTTTATATTATAATATTTTATGCAAAAATGATATTAAACATTAATAAAGTAAATATTTTGATTTTTAAAAACGAGACAAACTCGAAATTTATCATTTATCATTATAAAATAGTATTATAAATATAATCCAAATTTAAATTATAAAAATAGCTTTCGTCCTAACGACTACGATTACAAAAAGAAAAAAAAAAATCCCCGTAGATAAACATGAGGTGAAACAATTAAAATAGTCGATTTACTTTGATCGTAATAATAGCTTTGATGTCATTCAATTTTTTTTATCTTCAATATTTGTTCAAGACGCCATACTGGATTTTACTACAAAAACAGCTGTTTATTTGCCATTAGACAAAGTTCCACGAGTAAAAGCGCGAGTTCGCGTGAGTCTTGATATACCCGTGCTATACAATATACGAAGGCGCGCTTTTGTATATATATATATGTACAACAATGGGAAGGTGAGTCAACAATCGTGACAGACTTTCAACTTTTGTGTTTTCCTTCGGACGATTCGAACGGTGCGTACTTCCTAATTGCTGCGTACTCGACCTATAAAGCCCCGACGCCCCGCGTATTTTATAAATGTCGTTCCGACTATTTTAGATTATTGCAATCGATAATCTTGAAAATTGAATCTTGTACGTATAAGCTTTGTGGAAACTACTCCTTAATTTTTAATCGATAGTATTTCGTTAACGATTGGTATGTGTACGTAGCCGAACTTTCAAAGTTTTACTATGGGAAATTATATTTTTTATCGACGTGTAAATAATTTAATTTTACTTATATCATGCGTAGTAAATCCTACTTTTGTATAAAAGAACTTTATTTGGATAATTTTACTTAAAACTTTAATTTTATTTTAAAAGGAATTAACTTTATTACATTATAATTTAAAAATATTTTTAAGACTATTTTGAAAAAAAAAGTAATTTTATTTAAAAAGTTACTAATAATAAAAATTGTATTTCATATATATGTTCAATATAATATGAAAATTTCCTTATTTAATATCAAATGATCAAATAGTATAAGCATATTAATAAAATGTGTATACATTGTCGCTGATGATCGCTAAAATACGATTATATCACACTCGTAAATACGTAACGATAACACCGCCTCATTAGATTTCCTCTTCTTCCTTTATCCTCGCACAACTACAATATTTATGAATTATATATACGCATCCACATATACATATACATGAGCGCATGGCTCGTTTATGAATAATTAACGCGTGTACGAAGCCATGGAAAATGCAAAATTACATTCTAATCTAGAAATGCGCTCGAGTGTATCGTAGAAACACAGAGAATAGATAGAATGCGACTTACCGCGAGCAATTCCTACGGTCAAAATGATTGGAAAGCAGAGTGTACCTACGAGCGTAAAGTTTCATTAATATTACGGGGGCGAATCGAGCAAATGCGCGCGTGCCGTCGAGCTTCTGATCACTTATCGGGACTTTATTAATTTTCTTAATGGGATTCGAGCCCAACGGTGGCAGATTGTATGACATGTGAGGCCATCATGCCGCGATACTTCACCGTACATTACTACAATTGTGAAGATTCAATCTTTAGTTTTTTTTTCCTTTTTTTCATAGCTCTGTATAAGATTATGTGCTTTTTTCGGTTTTATTTCACAGTACTTTATTGTTATGCGAGGGATAATGGGTTTGAGCATTGAATAAAATTTGAAAAAGTTATTACGCATTTAAAATGATTTCATAAGTCTATTGTAATCGCAGGTTACCCAGAATGGATTTCAATTACATTTTTTCACGAAGGGTAGTAATATTCTCGTATCCTAATGTATTTGAATATTATTTTCTTATTAAGAATCTTATAAAAATAAGAATATTGTTTTGAATTAAGAATATAACCTAAAACTTAACTGCATTTAATATTTCACACATAACCATAGTTACTTTCAGTAATAAATATTTTATTTAAATAATTCCATTTAATAAATTGGAATCGAAATATTATTAATTTTTTGATTAAGGAATAAATTATAAAAGTAGTAGGTAGTTAATTATAATTTCACGAAATAATTCAATGGAAATCGGTAGACAGTTTAAAACATTAATTTTGTAAATTTCATGTGACATTATTAAATAACATAATTTTTGCAATAGATTGCAATTTATTCCCTTATATCTATCATTATTTTGTAACAAAATTTTAATAGATTAATACCAATAATTTAAAGTTTTTGTTGATAAAACTACAATTTTCTTTAAAATATTTTTTAACAAATAAAAATAATTTTTATACATATTTTTAATAAAAAGTATTAAAAATAACAAATATGTATTACTTACCTTGTAGTTCTGTTGTAATCTTTGAAATATTTTCTTACTCAAATCAATATTAGATAACCTATCATACAACGTGGAAATGCATAATGCGCAACAAGTAATGCGAGGACGAATTTGCTTTGTTATGAGTTTTAAAGTTGTCAACGGATGTCTCTTCTTACGTAAAAATATATCCTATTGTTTATCTTAGTTATTTTGCATTACATCGGCAGGTGTTTACGTTAGATCAAAACTTTACGATTGTCCCTCTTTTACCGTTATAATCCTAAACTGTACGTAGTTGTAGATTAAAGCGCTGGTGCTATTTTTTTCATCTTTAATTATCTAAATTGATTTGACTAGACATGCGGTAATGCGTTATATGTATCATGACAACAAAAATATATAATGCACACTATGAAAAAAGCACACGGTTATTTGTTTTTGTAAAAGTGCATAAACAATTCAGCAGGACTGCTTTTCTAACAAACTTGTAAGAGAATTTTTAGATTATGTAACGAATGATTTAGTTTGGATTTGTTTTGTATTAGTGTATGAGAATACTATTAATAAAGATTTTTTTAAATAATTAGCTTTACAAAAATGTTATTACAATGTATTGAGTGTGTAATTAAGACTATTAATTAAGTATGAAATTTGAGTAATTTATTTATTTTCAAATGATTTTTAACTTTTAAACCTACGATTTTTTTTAATAACGGAAACTTTAAATCATCAAATATGAAATAAGAAAAATTATTGCTGATTATTTATTGAGATAAATAATAGCAAAAAAATTAATCTAATTGTTAATTTTAATTAATATATATATACAAATTAGATAAATTATATGCAGTTTAATATAAAAAATGATACCTGTATATCAGCAGCCGATAATTATTTACATTATCGTTGAATAAAAATTTTGATAAAAAAATAAAAATTATATTCAGCAGAATTAAATTGCACTTAAAATAAATAAATACTACTTAAAAATACAACTATCAATAAATATTATATATATCAAATTTTACAAACAGTAAGATAAAATTTCCTTTCCGAAAAAATTTTATTTTCAAATGTTTTATGAAAATATTTTAATTTGATCATTATTACATTTTAAATAACGATAAATACTGAGTATTCATATATAGCATAACTATAAATAATTATAATTTATGAAAATATTTAATATTAATAGTTTTTTTTAGTAAAATAATAATAATAATAATAATAACAACAATAAAATTAAAATATAATTATGCCTTGAATGTAGCGACATACTCTATTCTCATTTTGAATTATTAAAAATATCTGCAAATAATTATTTTTATTATTTTATATGTTAAAAAGGCGTGTATAAAGTTCACAGAAAAAAAGGCGGGAAAACTCAAAGAGTCGCGCACTCTAACGGTACGAAATGGAAAATTTCAAAAAAACACAGTTTGAGGTAAATTATCGACTGCGTATTCTGAACAGAAATTCATATGAGAGTTGCACATCTCAAATACTAACATTTTTCTGTTGCTTTGTCTATCTCTCTTTCTTTCACATATAAGCGTTGGCTTTCTTTCTCTGTCTATCTTTTTTATTCTCTCACTCTTCCATTTAATATTTGTTAGTATATACTCTGATCCTAGGGCACTCTACGTGCATGTATTGCATTCTCTCACTGTGATTTTCTTGCAATGGAGTCTAGATGAAGCGAATGTCTTTTCCGCTCTCGATGGAGCTGCGGTTTTTAATACACTACCTCCTCGCTCAAATAACGTGATTCACGGTGAGTTTATATCGCAAATCTATTCTCTTTTCATGTCCTAACATTGATAGGAATATTCCGTAAAGCCGTTCGAACTTTGGCACGGATCACAGACGCAGAAGCACCTCTCTCACGTACTCGCGTACACTCGTTCTGAAACTCGAAGTTTGTTGCGACGTTTCCTCATCGAAGGGCTTTAAGTAGAAAATATGTTGAAATAATCATTCAATCTCTTTAACAATCTTCGACGATACTTTTTATTTAATTGTGAATGATTAATCTAATATAAAATGCAAGTGTCCGAGTACTTTTTGTCTCTCTTCATATTTGTTACAGTTAAATGGAAGTTCCAAGTATTGAGATTATCGCTTGTTAGCGGTAAAGATTTTTTTAAAGGTCGTAAATAAATTGTGATTCACAGTTTTTTAAGGCAAATTAATTGCCGAATTACGAATTTTTCAAAAAGATTATGATAAATTATATTTGTTTTTTACAGTATTTTAAAATCAATCAAAAGTATTAAGTATCTAAGCTTACATTAATGTCGCCATTGTTGATATTTTACGGAAAATCTTACAGCTGATACGGTTTTTGAATCACATAATCTTATTTTATCTTGAAAAATTTTGTATTGTTTAGCGATAAAAATAATGTATCATTTCAACATTAGAAACAATTATGTGCAATAATTATTTTCTTTAAAAAATATGTTTATATAATATAAACTTTATGCATTGATACATTATTACTGATTAAATAATGTATGAGAAACCATAATTTAAGTTCGAATTAAATAGTTTCATGTTTTATAAATTATTAAATATTTAAAATTTTTTTTAAATGATTTTTAATTTTTATTACTTAATATAAGATAATATTCTTAGTAGCTTAAATCATTAATAATTTTTTTGTAATGATTAAAATGTTTTATGATAGTGCATAATAGTTTGATTTTTTGCAGAAATTTAACTGGTTAATGATTGCATAAATATTAAAACATGGAGTCCTTAGAAAGGAAAGATGCTAGTACAGGCCCTGAAGAGCCTATAAAATCAGAAGGAATAGTGCCAAGTCCAGATACAAGTGAAAGAAGTAATAGTGCAGCTTCTCCACCACCAAATTGTAGTATTTGTTTAGGAAAATTGATCAACACTTCATTCACTGATAGCTGTTTACATCAATTTTGTTTTACTTGTTTGCTACAATGGTCCAAAATAAAAACAGAATGCCCACTTTGCAAACAAACTTTTAAATCTATTATACATAATGTTAGATCTGAAGAAGATTATGATCAGTATCATGTACAGTATACATCACAAGTTGCTGCAGCACTGGACGTTACAGCTGATATTCATATCAGCGGTCAATGGGATGTTGCAGTTGGGGTTCCAACTCGTCCTTTTATGTACAGGTATTAAAACAAGATTTTGATTGAAAATTGAATTAGATAGAATAATGAAAACCATACATTATTGTTACCACTTTATAAAAAGTTAATTTTAATTTACTGTGCATGTGATTTTGTAGCTTTTTGATTAATCATATGAAAATGTTGCATATGAGGGTATTTATGAATAAAACAGAAAATTACTGAGCTAATTTTTAGAAGCAATTTTTTTCCTAATTTAAATTAATTAATTATTTTAATTAATTATTATTATTTGTAAAAATAATTTAATTTCATTAAATTTACATGTATTTTTAGAACAACTATGGGAGCCAATCGTAGGTATGGAATGGTCTTGAATCCAGAAGCTGTTTCTCGTGGTGAACAAATTCCAAGTATTGCTCCCCAAGTTTCTCATGAAGAAAGAAGGCGCAGGCTTGCAAATCCAATTGATTATCGTCGTACTATATACAGGCATGGATTTCGGGCAGTTTCTTTGCCGGATGCTTTTGGGCGTTTTCGTGAATCCAGTGCAGAATATTATAGGTAATGCTATTTTACTGAATTCATAGATTGATCAATTGCTGATGAATATTCTTTGTTATATAAATCTTAGGCGAAATCCTTTGGAAATATGTAGGCTCATTCCATGGCTTAATCGAGAAGTACAAGCATTGATAGGTGATGAACGACTTCAACATGTTTCAGCCTCTATTAAGGCTGTAATTACTGATTCTATTAGTCAATATGATATTCATAGTGTGGAGTTTCACAACATTGTTCGACCTTTCTTTGGAAATCATACAGACCATTTTATACATGAATTGTCAAACTATGCACGAACTAATTTTGATTTAGTTGGTTATGACCAAGCTGTAACTTATAATCGGGGTAAGCATATTTTAATATTTTATATATTGGCATGAAAAATTTTAATTTTTTTATTTTATTTAGGACTTTCCAATGAATATGTTCCAACGGTTGCATCACCTACACCTAGTACTAGCAGTAGCTCTTCAAGTGATTCAGATGTTTGCATTTTAAATAATAATTTTGATAGCTATAGGTTAAATTCTTCTATTATACCTTCAATTGATCCTCATTTAATTGATATGCCAGGTAAGGAAAATTATATAATTATTGTATTTCTTAATTTAAACATTATGAAATGTAAAATTTGTATAGACTCATAAATTCAATTCAAAAACTTTAATAAATATTAAATTAATAATGTTTACATCAAATTTAAGGTCCAAGTACAGTAGGACAAGCATTTTCAGTGCAGATGCCTTATACAGTTGCAGATGTTCTTACTATATCGTCTACTTCATCATCTGAAAATGAATGTGAAGTTATTGGATATGTTAAACCCCGACATGAAAGAACACCAGAAATTATTGATTTATCATCTTCAGAAGCAGAAACGAATAATGCGAGTCAATCTACATCAAATAACACTCAGTAAGTAATTTATTAAAAATCTTTTTTGTTGAAATCTATTTTTTTATTTCCTTGTATTCATCAAAAAACGTAATATTTACGTATACTTTTAAAGATTGTACATAAACATTAAGTTTTCTATAAACATATAGCTTTTTGTTAAAGATCAAATAAAATAAAATTATAAAAGAAGTGCTATAATTTTCATTATTATTTTTAAAAATAACTTAATTACTAAATTATTTTTTAATAAATTATTCTAATAATTTTGTATAACTAGTAACTTAACTTTTTTTTTGTGTTATTTAAGAGCTGAGCCGTTGCTTCCATTACAAGAAGAAGTAGCACCAAGCACATCTTCATCTGGTGATAATAACAATAATAGTAGACGTACACGACGTCGAGCAGAGGATATAGTTAGAGCGCAAATGTATGAATACTTGGATACTAGTTTAGAAAGTGATAGTGAAGAAACTGATAGTGATTACAATCCAGTAAATACAAAATCTCGACGACATAAAAATTCGAAAAAAGTTTCTAAAACTGTTTTACGAAAATTACGTTCTCGTAAACGAAAAAAATCAATCGGAGTGCAACGTAAACGTGATAAAGAACCTCGAAATCGATCATATTCTAGTGGCAGTGACAATGAAAATCCACAAAGAGAAACTTCTTCTCGTGGAAAGAAAAGATACTTATCAAAAAGTTCCGGCGATTCAGAGTCTGAAACAATTACGAAAAAAAGTAAAAAAAGTAAAAAAGCAAAATCTTCAAAAAAAGCTAAAAAACGCATTGCAGCTTCAACGTCTAAAGCTTCTTATATTTATAGCAGTAGTTACAGCAGTAGCTCCAGCAGTGACTGTAATAGTGACAGTGAGGAGGAAAAAACTAGAAACAACCGAAGAAGAACAAAAAAAAAATCTTCCAGTACAAATTCTTATCGCTACTCATCAGAAGAACCATCCACCAATGAAAAATCTTCAAAAAGCAGTAGCAGCACCAGAAGAACCAGTCAACGAAAAGTAAATAGATTTCCTGATTCTGATCTATCCGATTATAGAAGATCTTTATCGTCAAGGCGCTCATCCAGTGAAAGTTTCGATAGTCATAAAAATTTGGAAAGACTTCAAGTCACAGAAGATGGTAATAGTCGCCACTGTACGAGTGATGATGACAAAAATAGGTCGTCTTATCAACGTAGTAGTAGCAGCGTGTTCTCTGACGATGCTTCATCGTATCCAAAGGGAAAAAACAGTGTCAAATCAACATCTGTAGATCAGACGTCCAGTCTGTCAAGCGATAGATCTAATACAGCGACGACGTCAACTTCAAGTTCAAAAAGTGACATGTCGTCGCCAGCCGAACATTCCGTATCGTCAAAATCTAGTAGAGAGAGACATCGATCTCATAAAAAACGTAAAGAGTCTAAAAAACGAAGAAGATCTCGCAGTTAATTGCAAAATTGTGAAAAAAAAATAATTGTATCTATTTTTTAGATGAGGAGTATGACAGGAGTGTGATTTTAAAATAAGATACTTTGTCCTTTATATTATATCTCTAATAGTGTTTAATTTTATATATTCTTATTTTAAATGATAAAATAATTCAGGAGTTATAATTTTTTTTTTATTAGTATAAAAATTTAGATTATTTACTTTATTAAACAGTAAAAGATGAATCACCTAAGAAAATTTTATAATTATAATTAGAGTGTATAATCATTGTTTATTTTGTAGATAAATTTAATATGTAAAATATTTAAAATACAGCTTTAAATTTTCATATAATACTTTTAAGAAAGTACTTGCATTTAAATTAATTGATACAGTACAATAAATTTTATCTTGAAAATTTTCCAGCATGACTTTTAATTGATTAACACTAAACCTACTAGGTCAAATAACTCATGTTTAAAAAGTTATATATTTTATATTGTAACAAAAAATACGCCATTTTTAAATTTAGTGTGAAAATAAATAACGATTTGAATTTATTCATGCACACAATTGAGAAAAATAAAATAGTTTAAAAAAGATCATTTGGCTGCTCATGGTAGGTTTAGTGTTAAACTTGAAAGTAAATATTTTACAAGTTTTGAATTTTAATTTTCTTTATTTCAATATTTCTTTGAATGCAAACGTAAAAATGGAGTGTTTAAGTATTGAAATAATAGAAATTTGATGTTAATATTATATTTTAATGTTTTATTTATTAAAAAATTCATATCAGGACGATTATAAATATAATTTTTCAAATTATATTTTGTTTTTATAAAACAATGTATATAAAATTGTTCAATATTTTAAAATCCAGTCCTGTGCTCCTGAAACTGATTTATTATTACATTGAACGAAAAATTATAATAATACTGTATCGTTATTATTGAAGAATGAATTTGTGAAATTATGTGTTTCGTGATAAACTTGGAACTGTCAAAACCTTACATAAGTGATACATGATGCAATTACAATCGTAAACTTTTCACTGAGAAAAATAACATTTTTCTTTTTTTTATTGTTATGACTTTACAGTAATTATTATTATGAAGACTTCATTTTCCAAAGAGATGCATAAATGTGTTATTTGATTATTGGCATCATCTTCAATTTTTTTTTTTTTTTTTAAATTTTAAACAAGTGCACATTAATTAAATTTATTAAACATATTTACCATTTCTTTGGAGATTAGAGTATCAAATAGATTAATTTATATGCTTTCTAAATAGAATTATGATAGTTATATTATTTTATGAATGTATTATTGCTCTTTGCATTTTGTACAAATTTCAATAAACAAACGAAATAAACAATTTATGGCCTCATTTTGGCAGTTAAAAAGTTTAAGTTTAAACAAATATTCTATAATCCTCTACTATAAATATTTCAAAAAAAACTTTTTGTTCATATAAATAATTTCATTTATTTAAATATATATATACATACATACATATATATATATATACATATATATATATATGATATAAAAATTTTATAAACAGTGAAAATTTGCATGAGTGTTTATTAACAATGTACAAAAATAATTTGATCCATCTATACAAAATGAATTCCTTCTTTATTAAAAGCATGTAATACTCTGAAACAAAAATAATTTTCTCAAATTAATTAAGAGATCAAAGAAATCAAAATAATGATAAAATTTGCAAATCATACTTTATAAAATCATCAACATCCATTGTTCGAGCACGTAAATTATCTATATTATTTTTTGTTAAAATATTGTCTATTTCATCTTTGATATTAAAATTTTCTGGAAGAGACTAAAAATAAATAAAATAAAATTTTATTTTAATTTTATTAGCACTTTTTTTTTTAAATAAAAAAAACTTACAATGTTGTTCAGACTGCAGTGGAGTTTATAATTTTTTTCCATCATTGCTATTACAGATGATTGTTTAAAAGCTGCTGAAAGTGTTTTATTTTTCCTAACAAATGCTATTCTTGTAAGACCATCCCACTCTTGATAGTTTATTGGTGGTGGTGGATTTCTTGGTTCTATCCTTACTACATTAGATTCTACTTTTGGAGGAGGTCTGAAATTATTTTTTCCAACTTTCATCAACATATCTACTCTTGCTAAAAGTTGTGTATTTACACTAAGTCTACAGTAGTCTTTATCTCCTGCTTTAGCAACCAAACGCTCTGCAAATTCTCTTTGAAACATGAGAACAGCACATCTGAAACAAATTAATTATAAAATATATTGAAGATTAAAAATATAATTTCTAAAATAAAATAAATTCTTAGCTTGTACCTGAAAATTGGCCTATGTAAAAGTAATTTAAATACTAAAGGTGAAGAAATCTGATAAGGAACATTGGCAACACAAATATCAAAAAATGGGAGATCCATTTTAAGAACATCTCCAACCATTATTTGAAGTTTAGACTGAAGAGGTGTTCCAATAACACGTTTTTGTAATTCAGCTACCATGCGAGTATCGACTTCACAAGCTATTACTTTTTTTGCTTTCTCCAGCATTTTTACTGTCATATTTCCTGTACCAGGGCCAACTTCTAGAACTACATCTGTAGGTCGCAAAGCAGCCTTTTCTACCATATTTTGTATAATTAAAGGATTTTTTAAAATATGCTGACCAAAATCCTTATTAAAGAATATGCCTGAAAAATTTTTAAATAAATTGATAATTAATTATACTTTATGCAAGATTGCATACTGCAATGTAATGTAATGGATTTAATATTATAATACTCCGAATAAATAAATAAATAAATAAAAATAAAATATAATTGAAGAGTAAAATTAAAGAAAATTATTTAAAATTATCAATATTTTGTAATTCTTATATTTTATTTGTTATTAATGATACAGGTTAAGTTTTTTAAATTATTAAGAAAATTATCATAAATAATATTTAAATAAAATTATACCTTGTCGGAATACTTCTTTGTGAATCTGAGTAGACTTCTCTCTTAAAACTTTCGGCATTGTAAAATTTTTTTTGTTAATAATAATGAATTACATACGATATATTAATTTTTAAAAACTCTGTCCCCAAGTTATTATATACACACAAAACGACGTTGTTGAATAGACAATGTCGACACGTGCGTTTAATAAATGTATATATATTTTACGTAGAATCACAAATATAAAGCTGCATTTGCAATAGTCAGTAATTTATTTAAAAATTATATATTATTAAAATATTGTAGAACTTTATTGTCACAAAAAAGTCACAATATATTAAAACAATAAAAATAACAACCTTATTGTGGATATTTATAAAAATTATATGATATAAAATATCAAAATTTCAAAATTTCTAAATATGCGGTTCTTTCTTCTACATATATTTAGTTGTTCGTGGTATAAATTCATTATCTGACAAGTTAACAAACGCGTTGACGTCATCTTGCAAGCGAATAGTCTTGGAATCTTGTAAAATTTTTGACTCAATTGATAAATCTAGTAATGCAATTTGGTATTGCAGGTTAGATTTATCAGCCTGTTGCAATAACAAATGCGATCATATAACCAAGTGTCTGTGTACGTTGCAAGGTGATTTCCAATGAAAAATATTTATTGTAAAACTTTATCTCAAATTGATTTTATTGTAAGACTATAGAAAAATAAAAAATGTTCTCGACCTAATGGCGCTAGTATTGTGCCAAAAATCAAGAGAAAATTCCTTACTTTTAGAAGAAGCTAATGATTCTTAACGAATTTTTAAAAATCAAGTGGAGAATGCAATGGATTCAAGATTTGAGATAATAGTGATTTAAGATAATAGTTGCAAAATGGAATTGAAGGTGTGGGTTGAAGGTATACAACGCATTGTTTGTGGTGTTACTGAAACCACAACTTGTCAAGTTTGTATAAACATTTTATAAATCAAATCGCCCATTTACTTGCATAGTTTATTATTATTATTTTATATCTAATAGGATGTAGTTTATGCACTAGCACATGCAACTGCCCAAACAGGAAGATTTACTTTAATCGAGCGTTGGAGAAATAATGAACGATTGCTTGCGCCATATGAAAATCCTTTAAAGGTAATTTTTGTTTGATCTTGAAATTAAACATTTTTTTAGGAGGCCTATATTTAGATAGCAGTTAGCCATAGTTGAAACATAGTTATTATTAGATACAGTTACTATGTACATATATATATATATTTAATAAAACCTTTGAATTTTTTTTAAAGATTCTTAATAAAAGATCAGTTTTTGTAAATGCACATTATAAATTTAATAAAAGTTAGTATCTTTTTTTTTTATTAATTGTATATTTGTATATAATTATAAGTTTTTAATTCCTTTCCTACTGCAATTTTTATTTTATAAATTATAAATTATATAAATCAAAGTAAAATATGATCTATAATTTTAAATTTTCAATAAAAAAAAACAATATATAATATTTCTCTTAGATATTAATGAAATGGGGAGAATACGCATCTGAAGTACAGTTGATACTTCGAAAATCTACACCTGATGGAAATAAAAATGCAGCTTCATCTAATGCTCGTTCTGTACATACAAATCGTGCTAATGGAATGCAAAATCCTTTAGCAGAACACTCTTTAAATAATAGCTTGCATGAAAATGTTAAAGGAAGTCCTACAATAGGAACAGATTTTGATGATGTTCAAGGTGGCTTAGAAAGAAATCGTGATATTAGAAAATCATTAACTTTTAGTGGTCTTCATGGAAATATAAGTGAAATGAGTCCTGAAGTAATAAATTTAATAAATACATTTTAATGTTAATTTCATGTTATGTTTTATAAAATTATTCTGTATTCAGGTCCAGATGGAAAATGTTGCCATAGTTCAACCAACACCACAACTGAAATCAAAAGAATTTGGAGCAAGAAAAACGTCACAGAGACTAACTCAATCTCCTACTAGATCTACTAATATTGATGGTACATATATTGGATGCTATTCTATTTTCACATTATGTAATATTTTCTATGAATTAAAATTATAGAGCAATAAAAATTTTTTTATTTTTGCAGCAAATATTTATGCATCACAAAAAAAAGTACGTGAAGTGCCTCCTTACAGAGATCCTCCAGGACCAATTTTACCTCCCCAGAGGACTCTTCCTCCTTATCGAGATCCGCCGCCTCCTAATTTAAACAGTCCTGGAAGGTCACAATATTTACCTAATACTAGTAGTAGTCCCCATCTTTATAAAGAGCAAACGTCTCCGAGTAATGCAGCAAAATCAAAAAGAAATCTTATTCAGGTAAAGAAACAAAATTTATTTGATTTAAAATAATGAAAGATTGTTTTTCATCGTTGCATTATTCATAATTAAAATTTTTTCTAAATAATTGAAATTGTATCAGAAAATATTATAAAGTAATAAATTGATGAATTTTAATTTTTTATTACAAGGAATTTCAAGAAACAAAAGGACAAAATCAGACTACAAATCAAATTGCAAATCAAGGACAAAATATGGTAACTGTAGCATATACTCAAAGATATGTTGAATTAATTAGACTAGTCAATAGGCAAAGAGATACTATTAATGCTCAACAAGCAGATTTAACAAAAGTACATTCAATTCTCTAAAATTTAAAAACACTTTTATTTATTTTAAATTTATATTATTTCTTTATTTTAGTATGACGCTGAAATTTTATACTGGGAAACTAAAAACAGAGAACAAATGCATCAAATGGACTTCATATCTCAAGAAGTTAATAGACTTGAATCAACTAATAGGATAATTGAAGATCAGGTAATGAATTTAATTTATAACATTCAACATTTTTCAGTCTCTTAAAATGATTTAATTTTGTTTGAATGACAACAAATTTTATGTTGTAGTTAAAAGAACTAGCTCATGTAGAAGAAGAAAGTGAAATTGTTAGACAACAAGAAAAAACTTTAAAATCTGAAATAACACTATTGCGATCAAAACTTGCGAATTGCGAAACTGAATTACTTCAATGCAAAAATAAAATTAGGTGATTAAAGCAAGAATATTGTACAATAATATTGTAATATACATTTCTTGAAAATGCTCTTTGATTTTTTTAATCTTTCAGGCTCGTCATGGAAGAATTGGCTGTTGAACAACATAATATTAATCGAGAAGCTGATGAACATCAATTAATAGAAAGAAAAATTATAAGTGAAGTTGAACATCTACAAAATGAAGTAGAACAAGCTAAACGTTCTGCAGAATTAGCGACCCAGTGCGCAGAATCTTTAAAGCAGGAAGTCATTAGTTTAGAAACGGCCATAATTGAAAAAAAATTACAAGTTGAAAGGCTTGTAGCTGATATGAAAGAAGCAAATTTGCAAAGTTTAACTGTTGCTTGCCAAGATGATCAAGTTAAACATTTACTTGAAGGTAAATATTAATTTTATTATATTTGATAATTTTTTGTTTTAGCTTTTATATAAAATGTTTATTCTTTTTTACAAACAATTAATGTTTTTATATTTTTGAAATATATTTCACTATATTATTTATATATATTTGTCATAACTTATTTTAATGTTTTATAAGTTTATTATAATTATTATCATTTATAATAATAATTATAATTATTTTAAATAATCTCAGAACATAGAACTATAAAATAGAAATTTCCAAAAATAATTTTTAAAAATGTGAATTGTAGGAGCTCACAAACCTGGGAGTACAAGAAAAATGATAGGTTCCCCAAGGCAGTTGGAGACTGCAGTGCCTACAAGTAAAAATCCACATGGTGTGTGGGTTTAAAAGAATAAAAATGATCTCTACAAATTTATATATTACATAATAAGAAAAAAATAGTTATCTAGTTACTTAACTGTTGAGTCATAGAACAATCAATCAACAATGTATGTTAAAAATCGAGTCAAATTAGCTTATGATTTTTAAATTTTAAATAGCTTATTTTATTTTATATAATGGTTGATACCTATGCATCTAGTATTACTTGTTTTTTTTTAAGTGGATTTTACATAAGCACACACACTGCCATAAGTGTTATTATATTTTAATTCAGATTTATATTTATAATTTTTGCTAAAATGACGAACTATTAAGCAACAGTTCATGGCTTAAGCAAGCCATTTTGGTTATTAACCACAATTTGTTATAATTAAAACATTTATCTTTACAATTTTTATTATTAATGCTCTTTTACCAAAGTGTATTAAATTTATGTAAATTATCTTATGTTTAAATACACATATTTTATCAATAATTATTTGCTGTTCAAAAATTTAAATTTTGAAATAAAAACAAATTTATCATAACCAACATTATTTTTTAAATATTTTGTATAAAAATTAAAAAAAAACACTTTTTATAAATATAGTTCAATTATATAAATTAATTATTTATAAAATAAGAATTAAATGTTACCTACAGTATTCATATTTGCATTATTATAAGTCCAAATTAGAATTTAAACTAAAATTTTAATGTAGAAATTGTAGAAGTAAATAAACAAACTTTTTAAGCAATGTTTTTAGTAGTTTATATAATTTATATAATCTATTCTAATGGTATATACTAAATAATAATAAAATAGTTTTTAAATTTTATATTTTTAAAATTAGAAGTAAAAAAATTTGTTCTTTATGGCTTTTGTAAATATATGATTAATTACTCAGTTTTTGTTTTATAAAGCAATAACTACCGAATTAGAAAAAAATAAAATAGATTTTATTTAATTTTTAAACTTTATTTTCTAAAGTTTTGTTTTAATTTTAAGTCTAATTTTATTAATCGTATTCATTTTGATAAGTATTTCGATAGATTCATGTTAATAGTTCTATCGGAAGTAAAATTATAAGAACAAAATATACGAAACTATTATTTTGGTAATTATGAATCTTATCAATACGATATAATCATTTCTAATTATTAACTATTACAATTATTAGAATAATTGAATTAAATACATTTTTTGATGTTTAAATTTTTATAATACGTTATATTATTATTTCATGACATATAATACTGCCACCTACAACCAAAAGCGCCAGATTTGTGCGATAAGTTAGTTTTTAGATAGTGAGCATTATATCGTGATTATTTAAAATTATAACTTCTATTTTATAAAATGTCTCTGTGGGTTGATAAATATCGGCCTACAAGTCTTGGGAAACTAGATTATCATGTAGATCAAGCTCAGCGATTAAAAAATATGGTAAATTATTTTAAATATAATTTTATTATAGGTTAAATAATTTTACGCGGGAATTTATAATTTTAATAACAAAAAAATTAACAATAAATTTGTGCAATTAAATTTAATTAAATTCCGATTCCAATTAAATTCAATTAAGAATTTTTAGATGTCAATTAAGCAGCTGTTAGTTTTTTAAAACAAATATTTCTATATAATAGAATGAGCTTACATGATATAAATAGTTATTTAAAATATTTTATATTAATTAAGGTTCAGCAAGGAGATTTTCCTCATTTATTAGTTTATGGACCACCTGGAGCTGGAAAAAAAACAAGAATAATGTGTATTCTTAAAGAATTATATGGTAGTGGAGTAGAGAAACTACGAATGGAATCTATGCAATTTGAGGTTTGTTTCTATGTATTTTTGTATGTTTGTATTAAATTGTTAATATTTGTTAAACATTTATTTTTCTATTTCAGACTCCATCAAAAAAAAAACTTGAAATAATGACAATTAGTAGCAATTATCATATTGAAGTAAACCCTAGCGATGTTGGAATCTATGATAGAGTAGTAGTTATGGATCTTGTTAAAACTACTGCTCAAACTCATCAAATTGACCCTAGTGGTCAAAGAGAATTTAAAGGTGAATTCATAATTATAATATTTTTTATACATATTTTTTAATAATTATAAATTTTCATTAAATAATTCTATTGTAATGTTTCAAATTGATTTTTATATTAAGCTTTGAGGAATTTCTTAATTTTACAGTTGTACTATTAACAAATGTTGATCATTTAACAAAAGATGCGCAGCATGCACTTCGTCGAACAATGGAAAAATATGTTAATACTTGTAGACTAATACTTTGTTCTAATTCAACATCACGAGTAATGCCAGCAATAAGGTCAAGGTGTTTAGGAATTAGAATCCCTGCACCAACAATAAATGAAATAAAAAATATTTTGTGCATGGTAGCTAAAAAAGAATGCTTTACTCTCCCAGATGAACTTGCAACTAGAGTTGCTGAAATGAGTGGAAGAAATTTAAGGAGAGCAATTTTAATGCTAGAGGCTTGTAAAGTAGAACAGTAAGTGACAAAAAAAATTTTATTAAATTTTTATTTTCATCTATATATTTTACAAAGTATCATCCTAAAAAAGGTTTTAATTACAATTTATATAATTTAATTACAAGGTATGAATGTTTAATATAAATATCTCTTACAGATATCCATTTACAGCAGATCAAAAAATTACTGAACCTGATTGGCAAGTTTACATTAGAAGTATTGCTAATCTAATGATTTCTGAACAAAATCCAAAAAAATTGTTAGAAATAAGAAATAGATTTTATGAACTCTTAACTCATGCTATCCCTACAGATCTAATATTTAAAGGATTATTACAAGAAGTTACAAAGAAATGTGATTTACAATTAAAAATTCAAGTTGCAAATATTGCAGCTGAATATGAACATAGAATGCATTATGGATCAAAAATTATTTTTCATTTGGAAGCATTTGCTGCTCAATTTATGGCAATATATAGGAAATTTATGCATGCTTCTTTACAAGCATTTATATAAAGAATTTTTTTTTAATTTAGCAGAAGAATATCAATAAATTAATCATTATTTATAAAAATAAATTAAATTATTATATTTGTAAAATATTAAATATTTGTAACACTTTTATAATAAACAGTTTTATTTTATATGATACAATATTTTAAATAATTTAAATTCAATTTTAAATAATCAAACAGACTTATAAAGCTGCTAAAATTAGCGCAGCAATTGTTGAAATTGCAACTACAGTCCAGCCAGTGCTGTAAACTTCTTTAATTGTCAAATATTTACCCATATCCCAAGCCTAAAATAAATGAGGTTCTTTAGTTTTTAGTATTAAATACAATTATAATAGGAAAAAAATAAAATTTTAAATACCAAATGTCTCATTCCATTAAAGTAGTGGTATGTTAATGGATAAACAAACATTGTTTTTCCTATAAAAAGTAATGGAGCTGGTATACCCCAACTGGCTATAGCGTGAATAAGACAAGGTATTCCTCCAGGAATGAATAATGTACCTAATTGAAATAATTTTATCAAATTTTATCAAATTTTATCAAGTAATGATATTTATGAAATTAGTAAAAATTTTATAATGAAGATGTTAATATACTATAATGGTTTAATTATCAGATATAAATTTTTGAAATATATTTTCAATTACATAAAAAATTACTCAATAATTATAAATACCTAGACCAAGAAGCATTGTATATGAACCCAGAATAATACCAGTTGCACGATGAGATACAGATAACATTGATGTTAGTTGAACTTGATATATTGTTAAATGAGGAGACATTGGTCGTTTTAAACGCATATTTTTTTCATCATGTGTTTCACATGCTGTTGCACGCAATGCAGGTGTTGATGCATAAATACTAGAATGGCTATATAAAGAATTGTATAATAAAATTATACGATATCAAAATTTTTATAAATTATAAGGTTATTGTTATATAACTTACTTAGAAGTGGTTAAATATCGAAAATTTCGAAGTTCCAAACTACGTCGACATAGAAGTCTAAAAAATATATTTAATATAATTCTCTTTAAAATTATATTAAAAAATAAAATCATTTTTACA
Organism: Chalcis sispes; assembly: GCA_949987625.1. Classification (NCBI taxonomy): domain Eukaryota; kingdom Metazoa; phylum Arthropoda; class Insecta; order Hymenoptera; family Chalcididae; genus Chalcis; species Chalcis sispes. Next base: position 58,368,038 of record OX465097.1, on the reverse strand, counting down.
AAGTAATAAGTATATCAACATAAATAGTTACCTAGTATAACTAAGGGCCATGTTAATATTTTAAATTACTGTTGCAGTAAATAGTATAGCATTTAATTTTTTAATTAACAAAAATCGATAATATTTTCTTGATTATATAGATTACTATTATTTTTAAATTCTTTTTGAGGTATTCTAACACGTCCGAAGTATAAATACTTGAAGAGAAATATTACCATGAACTTAGTAATAAATTTAGATAAAAAATTGAGAGAAGTAAATGAGTTTTCGCGCCATCGTGAAAAATTTAAAAAAAATTAAAAGTATTTAGAAAATTAGAAATTATATTTTCTGTTTATAAAATTTAAAATAAATTAGAATACTAATTTAAATATCAAATGTTATTAAATTATAAAAATTAATATAGATTTTTAATTTTAAAAACATTTTATATATTTGAAAAAAATTCAACTAAAGTTAATTGTATAATTCATTTTCACAGTTCAAAAAATTTTTTTTTAATTATATTCCATTCGTACTTTTTTCTTCAATTATTAATGATAAAATTTATAGTATGGAATTATGTCTTAAAAGTTTAAAGCAAGAATCAACCACTTTATAGAAATTGTCGGATATTGGTGTTAGAATTTATTTCTTGTATTGTAGGAGTTCAAGACATTTAAAAATGATGCATATTCAGAACCATAAAAATTAAAATTATGTAAACAATAATTAAAATTATTCGGGCTTTATTTTCTATGTAAACACTAAAAATTATAACTTAATAATATTTGAAATTCAATTGTTTACATAAAAAAATTATTTAAAGTTTATTTTTCCATGAAATTTAACATTTTTTATTCAAATTTCATATAATAAAGTTAAATTTGTAACAAAATATAAATAAAAAAGGATTCAATAGAAATAACTAAACATTTTTAATACTTATTTGTATTTAATATTGAATATTGACAGTTTCATTACATACGTACACAATGAACTCTCAAAGTTCATGAATTGATTAAATATTTTTATTACAATTACAACATGTTTAATAGTAATCAATTGTATTGATGATAACTAATGCACAAAAACATCATTCTCGTGGATGAATCACCTATATAGCATTTTATATTATATTTCAAAAATGAATGTTTCATTTACGCAGAGCTTATACTATTATTTGTAAACAGAAGCAAACATGATTATATATTATGAACATAACTTTCGTTTAATCTTATTATCTCACAAAAATTATTTCACAAATTTTTTATAGTATTCAATTAATCAATTATTAAATATTTAATAATCAATTAATAAATATTACTCACAGTAAAAATATTAGGAAAATTTATTTTAAACACATAGTTATATTCGAAATATTATTTTTTTAATAAAAATCTATACTTACTTCTGAAATTGTAAATAAAAAATTTTTAAATAAAAAATATTTTTTTTCAAAAATGTAATCTACTTAATATTTTTACTGCATATATTTGTTTCAGCTACAGCTGTATCTTATTATTTTTATTTTTATATAGAACACTGAGTAGTGAACATTTTTTACAATTATTGGCCTAAATGTTCTCCATGAGAGTAACATTTTTTTTCAGCAACCACGAGAAACGTGGTTTATATAATTAGGAGGATCGTTCGATACTGCATATCTATCAACTTTAGCTTAACAATTATTTTCTAATCGACTTTGCTACGGATTTTTCAGTGGCATTCAATAAACATGAATGATCAGTACCTAGTCATATTATATAAATGACGGAGTTTCACCTCATCTACCTTTATAATAATACAATTTTTTATGATGTACAAAATCGGTAGCTTTTATTTAGCTAACAAATGCATATAAGATTCCTGAGTCACTGCTATGCTTTTAAGATCTTAAAAAAATTGTAAGAGACTATCTGTAATAAGATATATGATTTTTTATAAACGTATAATACTATAACAAAAAAAATTCAAATTTAATGTATATAATTTGATATGATTTAGATATAATTTTTATTAATGGACAAAGCTCAATATAACTATTTTTATTAAAAATATTATATATAAATTATAAAGTTAATTATGTAGTGTGCACATAAAATTTTATAAATTATATGCTTAATTTATATATCAGTTTTTTCATTAAATGATAATTTATGATTACTATGATTGCATTTTTACTGAAAACAAGACAGAAAATTACTTATATTTGATTTAAATTAAATACACAGTTCTTGTATTATAAATAATAAACAAACAATTCGTACATACATTCCTTGTTCTCTCACTGCTTCTTAAAAACTTGAAGAGTCTTTATTTCTTTTTTATTCTAAGGTTTTTTATTGTAAGCTTGCTTCTGTAATGTATTTAAGGAGGCCAAGTTTAAGCTGACTGTGATAAAATAAAATTTATTTTTCACTAAATTTTAATGAGACTTGGGTCACAATGTATGAAATATCTTGTCAAGAGTAATTTCTTATAATCTTGATCGCAAGAATTTCTCTAGGTACAGAAATAAATTTTAATCAAAGAGTAAATTTATGAAGCATTTTAAAAGGTTAAAATATTTAAAAAATTAAATAAATAAACATTTTCATAATTTGTATTTCTGTAATATGTATTTTTTAATTTAAAAATTTGAAAATGAAAGATTTTATTTACATTTAAAAAAGTTAAGAATGTTTTAAATTTAATTCATTTAAAATATTTCAAAAATAAAAAATTTGATAGTTTTATTCCTTTTAGAGAAATATTTTCGAAAAAGACTATCTACATAGGAAATACTACAAGCTAATCTAAATTTATGAAAAAGTAACCAGGACATCGACAATTGTATCCAAACCCCCAAGTTAAACAACAGTAGATTAAAAGTCAGTCCCCAAGTCTTTCACTCTTAATTAACACAAATTATTAAAAAAATAAAAGGAATGTCTAGGAAGAAATTGGTGATAAAATTGGATATTTTAGCTAGTCTTTGATCATGGCAAATCTTATTAAAAAGATGTATGACAGATTTTTGACAGCTTTGTTAGTCTGGTTAAAGCAACAATTATTATTTATGTTTAAAAAACAGCCTCTAAAATTTTGTAAAAATACATTTTTTATATTTTAATGAGATCAACTGGAACAAATATTACAACACTTTTTACATTGAATTTCTTTAAATTTTAATTTTCCATTATTTGAACCAGACTAACAAAATTTATATGTAAAATATAAGTACAAAAGTTATTTTACATAAAACTGGAAAGGTAATTGACATTTTTTGACATCTTTACACTGTTAGCCGAATCACGAAATATTCTGAGATTCTGATAAAAATCGAGTATTTAACTTTTACAGAGGAAGAGACAAAGCATTTTCATTTTATCAGATAAAGTTATAGTTCTTAATAGAAGTGAAAAATAATTTTCCATTAAGAAAATAAATGTTACATACTAGAAGACAAATTGGAAGAGTTTGACTTAATATTTGATGAACAAATAAATATTTACTTTTAACTTTTTAGAAAACGTTAGTGAAATGTGTTAATTATATTTAGTTTTTAAATGTTTAGATGTTTAATTTTTAAATTAAATAAAACATTAAAATACTTATTAATTTTAAACTTTATTAAAAATGAGATTTTGATAAAATTTATTTATAAATATTTAAAATATAATACTTTTAACATCAATATTATAAGTTAATTTAAATTTTAAAATAAAACCGTAAATAATTAATTAAAAAATTATTTAAAATTGTACTTGTTTTCACTAAAGTTTTCCTGAATTAAATCCTAATGAGGAATAATTTTATCTAACAATAATAAATAAAACGCTTACATTAGTAAACTTCAAAAGACATTCAAATATTTTTCACAGTTAAAAGAAATATAAGAAACTCCTTTGTTTGGTTTGTGTACTCGATATCATGCTTGAACTTTTGTTGGACTATTTTTGAAAGTCAGACATTACTGTCAGGTTTTTCACTTAAACCAATTGGTTGAGCATTTTCGACTAATGTTGATTTTGTATTTGATGATATTCCTTGGGAATCAATAATAACTGCTGTTCTCATTTCATCTCTCGATGCCCTAGAAAAGTAAATTATTTAATTAGTTGAAGATATAATTCATAAATAATTAAAACTTTTACAAACAACTTTTATAGCCATATAAATAACTAGAATTTAAAGAACTAATTTTAGTAGCTACATAAAGTAAGTAAAAGAAGATAATGAAAAAATATTTTTTAAAATACTAATAAATAAATAATATCTGGAGAAACATTGGCATCATTTTTCTCTGTAAATCAAATATTATTATTTTTATAAATAAATCAGTTTAGGAATAAAAAGTAAAACATTTACCAAACATAAGCATTTCTATATAGTAAATTTTTGATAAAGAGACTCCAAAATTTTGATTAAACTTAATAGTTTTAAGCAAAAAATTGTCAAACTACATGTATATTGTAAATGTTATATGTATACAAATTCTATCTAATTTAATGTATTGGTGTCTCTTTGCCAATGTACTACAAGGGGTCATACACAAAGTTATAGGATTGTAAGACTAAAAGGTTTAAGCAAGTTAAGGAGATTATGGAGTGTGTTCGTATTATTGCCTGGTTAGTGGAGTAGTGCGATTAATGTTTTTGCGGCTTATGTTGGTCTCCAGACATCAGGATCTTCCATAAGTGTAGTATGATGATCACCGGGTGGAATTTGCTCCTGTGGAGAACCAACAGCTGATGTAGGCAGTCCTGCTGCATCAGCTCCGCTACCTCTGTTATTTCACATATTTGACAATTACGAATGCACTCTTTTCAACTATTTTTTAAGCTATTTATAGCATAAAATGTTAGTTTAGACAGGAAAGCAGGCACAATAAAAGTTTTTAAATATCATATTAATTCATATTTTATTTTAAATTTAATATTTTTTTGACACAGTTAATTTGTGACAGTAATAAAGATAATTAAAATACGATTAACAATAAATCACAAACTTTGGTATCAAATATAGAAAAATTTCATAAAAATGCAAATATTTGAAATTTATTTCAGTAAGAATCTTAGCTTTTATTGAGACAAATATTATTCTATGCCATTTTGTATGTAATTAATATTGTTTTATTCATTTTATTTATTTATAACAGTAGCATAGGGAAATTATACGAGATGAAAAATTGAATATTTTTAATATTTAAGTTAATTAAAAACAAACAAATTAAATTAATTTTGTCACTCTTTTTTAATAGAAATTGAAGCTCACAAAAAAAAAAAGACAACTTTGTGCGTTATATACGTTTATACAATGTTAACATTTAATAATCTTAAGAACTAAATATGAAAAACATATTTTTTAAATTTTATACTTACTTTTTACCAATAGACATCATTCCATATATTACACCAGTAGCAAAAATTAATCCACTTCCAAATATAGTGCTTGGACCAGGACAAAGAAATATTGGTGGAAGTGCTAATCTGTAATTATTAATCAATATTTGATGAAAAAAATTAATTTTTTTATAATTTTCATTGAATTATAACTGTACAGTTATTATATTTTTTTAATTAATATAAAAATAAAAATTTTTTTAAAGAAAATTAAATTGTTATTAACTAAAACTTAAATTATTATTAGTTAAAAATTAAATATTAAATTGATTTAAAAAGTATTAAAAGTTATATACTTACGCACAGTAAGCAGCTGCTCGATTCCAATAAGGCCTTTTGTCTACCCATTCACTCAGATTTTGAACAAAGTCAATAAACATACAACAACAAGGTGCTTCAACTGTAACAACTAAAAATCCAGCTACCATTTGCCATAAGCCGCCTAAAAAGCAGCTCACTTGTGCCAATAAAATTGAAGCACAATTCCATGCTCCCAAAAATATTGCAACTGAAATTTATAATAAAAATTGTATATATTATACATGCATAAATGTGTATTAAAACATAAACTTATACACATAATTTAAATTTATTAATTTTATATATTTAAATTGACACTAAATATGAAAATTGAAAGAAAGAAAAAAAATAAATATGCATTTAAACGATAGCTAAAATAAAATTATTTATTAGTTTTATTGCATCTATATTAATACATTTCTTTATTGTAAAAATAGTCATGTACTTTATGAATTCTTCTGCAATTGCATTGAAAATTACTGTTTTGTCCATTAAAATTTATTAATGTTATATTAAATTTATTTTTAGAAAAATTTATTGAATAATTTTCAAATTTTTTAAAGAAATTAATAATAAATTAAAAAAAAATTATTTACTTAAAAAATCAATGGAATATTGATTAAATAGAATATTAAAAATTAAAATAAATATATATTTTAAGTTTCTTTTAATCGCTGTAATTGATTATTACAAAATATACAAATGTAATTGAAAAATGTATTATAAGTAAAGCATAGACAAAAGAGAGCAAAAAATAGAATAATTAAATAGCAAAGCTCAATGGTGACTGCAAAAGACTTCATATGAAAAGGTTGTATTGAAATAGTATTACTAAAGCTTCCGACGGTCCCAAGGCCGCGTCCAGCATATTTCATCCACCAAGGCGCATCATCCTTGGCTGCGGGGTCCTGTCCAGGCCTCTGCATGATCGCCGCCAACTTCTCACTAAACGACTATATGTGTGTGTGACAAACAGAAAAAGAGCACATTAGCCTGCTGTTAGATTCGTTGGAGGATTTCCGTTAAAATTTTCTACGCACGAAGAAGTTACTTACCATTTTTGGAGTTTCGACACGCAGTCGCAGCACACACACTCACGCACGCACCGTTCCTCCGTCTGCCTGCTTCCTCGCCGTCAGCTGACAGATGATCGTACTCCAAAAACTATCACAAAACTGCCACCAATACTATGTGAATTGTTGACGTGCAGAAAAATCGACCCCACGGCTAGACTAACTAGTTTCTCTCTGTAGGTGGCGCCACTTACTGGTTTTTTTATCGAGCTCATCTACATAAAGATAGAAAGAACATGAACTCTTAGAGTGGGAGCAAGATAGAAATAAACTCGAATGATATGAGGAATAAGAGGAGGTGGATCTATTGAACAAAGATTTTTTGATAAGATCTTTAAGGCTTTATATATTATATGTTTCAAAACTATTCTGCATTTGATGAATTAAAATATTATCTTTGATAATCATTATTTACTAAGAATCGTGTGATTCACATCTTTGATGATATATTAATTAACAAAATGTATTTTAAATCATAAATTTTTTTTTTCTCAAGTTTGATATCAAATAAAATAAATTAATTTATCATTAACCATGAAAAGTCATTTCATTTTACAAATTAAATTAAATCGCATATTTCAAAACTTAAAATGAATCCATAAATTATTTGATGAATCTAAATTTTCTAAGTATATTAAAAATATGATGATTTAATTAAGAACAAAATTAATCAAGTCAATTAGGTGATGATTAAAAAATAATAATAGATATTTTGTTGTTTCAGTTTTAACAATATATTTTCATAAATCTTCTGACAGATTTGTTCCATTATATACAAAATTAATTATTCATGTACAATCATAGTTATCATTACAAACTTAAAAAAGTGTGCCTAGCGCGTATGATTTTCGAGTATTTTCAGTCCTCACGTATTTTGTGGCATGTTTTCCTGGCGTATACTTCGTTATTTAATTAGATAATTATATTAGATAATTAAGTGACTGAGTTCATAATCCAGGCTTTTTCGCGAGGTGCAATTTATATTTATATGTAGTCATTGTGTAAATGAGGAAGGGCTAATGTTTGATTCTGTTTACATTTACAGATGGTTGAATTGTTTGGATTTTTCGTTTGTTCGCTTTAAACTTTAAAATTAAAGTATTATTAATCCTACGACATAAGTCTTAAAAATACAATCAGCAGTTGTTTTTTTACTTTTTTTCATTACAAGAAGATTGACTTGACTGAACACAGAATTCTTTTATTTTTCAAGTTACTTTAGCAATACACGTGCATTTTCGCTTCATCAAGCAAGAGTTTGGCATTAATTATTTTGTTACGCAATTACATAATTTGATTAATACTTAAATAACAAGATTACGATCTTGTATATAACTATACAATTTGTATTTTTTTTCGAGTTTAAAAAATTGTTCCGATTTTTTATTTCAGGCAGAATGTGGTAAATTTAGCGCTTAACACTCTTTATTCGCAAATAATAAGTTTCGTAGACGGAATTTTTTTAACTTAAGACTAAAAACATAGTTTTTGTAATACTAGCAATAACTGATTAATGTACAGACCAGCACATTAATTTATTATTCGTTAAGTAATCGATAAAATTTAAAACTCATTAAATTACAGTAAATAAATAAAATGCATTTTTTTGGCTACAAAAGTCTATTAAAAGTAGTAAATAAAAACATCAGAAAATCATTCTTATAGTTTATTTAGGCAGCATTAATCGTTATATTAATAAAAAAAATTCAGCTTGAAAGTTTTATTAAAATTTAACTCACGTAAAATATTTTATTACGCGATTAAAGAAAAAAAATAAGATTGGTTTTTAGTAAAAAAATTAAATGAATTTTTAAAAATAATATATTTTTTAAAATTATAACATCAGCTTTAAATGAATTTTTACATCTTCAATAAAATAGTCTCTAACTTTAGGCGCGGAAAGCAGCCTTTTGTATAAAGTATGCCTTCATTCAGTAATTATTTTTACAAACATAAGCTGCTTTGTTATCGATACATTTTGTTTCTTTCACATAAGTCTTTCAAAATCATCAATTTAAAGTTGCCTCTGATTGTTGACAGTTATACATCTAGAATTTCCGTAACGCCTTGAAACCAATGTATCATAAAAAAAATTCAAACTCAAATATTTGTGCAAATAACTTTCAACCAATTTTTAATACAATATATTGAGGAAAAAATATAGTATAAAGTTTAAATTAAAAATGGCAAGAACTAAGTTATTTGCATTTAGAGGACATAAAATTATTTATTTGATAAAGTAATTGAAGATTTTCAAAAAATCATGTTCACATTAATACTTCTTTTGTTTAATCAAAAAAATATGTTTTAATTAATAATACATTTTAATTTTAATAATACATCATTGATTTATTAAGTGCATTAAAAAAAATTAAATTCTGTAACTAAAAATTAATTGTATTTTTTGTTTAACTGTTTAAAAAGTTTACTTAGATTAAAATTTTTATTTATAATTTAAATTTATATTTAAATTATATATATCATTAAAAAAAAATAGACTTCTGTAACATTTATTTTTTCTACCGCAAATACTTACTCTTCGTTTTAACTTTTTTATGCCCTCTTGAACTGTAAATTTTTTCGACATATGTTATATGCGTGCTAATAAATAAATAAGGGCCGATAAAAAAAAAAAAATTCGATTATTAAATAATGCTCATAGAGCGTCTATATCGTTTCCTCGTATTGGTCGAATTACTCGGCTGCAAAGGAGCAGAAATAGGTGCAGGAGGTGTCACAGGTGTCACTGGAGTCACTGGCGTTGTCAGGGGCGTTGTGCTTTCAGCCGTCACCATGGAGGCTGAAGTGGGGGGCCTGAGCTACCAAATGTAACTTTCCGTTTGGGGTGCGCGCATCACGCCAACACCACCGCCTAGACGTCGGTAATTCATACAGCCACACAGTCGCCATTGGTTCTGTTCGGGATCATAGACCTCGATAGTCTTGAGGTAGGCTGTGCCGTCAAAACCGCCCACCGCGTACAGTTGGCCGTTCACTACTGCTAAGCCAACCTGAATGACGGGGACAAGTTTTTTCATTTACTTAATTGCGCATAAACAAGGAATTTGAAATTAATCTGTTTAAATTATGCAGATCTTTAATGTTTCGTAATTATTATAATCTTGAATCGTTATTATTTTTTACGTTTTAGTTTTTATTTATTTATTTTTTTAAGATCTTTATATTTATTATTTTTATTATATTTTTCAAGTTAAAAATATTCTAAATACCGTTTATAATTTTACAATCGAATATTAATTTAAATTTTTGTATGATAAATATTTGATACTTACTCCACTTCTTCTTGAAGTCATGGCAACGATTGGACTCCAGGAATTGGTGTGGAGATTATACCGTTCTGCACTAGATAATTCCATACAATCGTCCCTACCACCGACTGCGTAAATATGATTATTGAACACTGCACAGCCCAAGTGTTTGCGTCTCGTGGACATCGGCGACACCTGAGACCACTTATTTTGTCTTGGATCGTAACGCTCGACCGTATTCAGAGGCGACTGTCCATCGGACCCGCCGATTGCATACAGATATCCGCCTAGAACTGCCACAGCCACACCCAGTCGCCGCGTTGTCATCGGTGATACTTTTGACCATTTGTTTTCTTTTGGATCGTACCTAAAATAAACAGTTACATATATTTTTTCAATTCATATGCTTTAACATAAAAGCAGTGTTAATTAATATATAATGATTATATAAAAATTATAATTACAAATTGTTTACCTTTCTACGTGATTAAGGCATTGGACACCGTCTTGTCCTCCTACGGCATACAAAAATCCATCCAACACAGCCACTCCAACACTGGTTCTACAAGAGGTTGTTGGCGCCACATCGCATGACCATTGATTTGTTTGTGGATCATACCTCTCAATGCTATTTAAATAACTTTGTCCGTCATGTCCGCCTACTGCATATAAGAGATCATTCAATACTGCTACTCCAACCCCACATCTTCTTTTACTCATTGGTGCCACCATTTTCCAGTCGACAGTATTTGGATCAAATCTTTCTACGCTTGCAATAGCATCTCCCGAACACCAACCACCAACAGCAAATAGCACCTAAAAATTCATATTTATTATTATCTTCTTCAGCACACTTAATATTAAAATGCGAGTTTCAAATAAAATCATTAAATTGTAATCATAATTTTAAATTAAATTAAACTAAAAGATTATATTAACAATAACAATATATTAAAAATATGTAAGTTGTTACCTCGCCCCTTCTCGTGGGCTTTCTTGGTCGAGTTCTAGGGCCTTGCATGAGCGGCCTTTCTTGCGGCAGTAACAAATAATTCTTTGCCTCGTCGACGAGATCACGACAGGCGTCGTCCGAACGGACCAGCAGATCGGAGCCGACGGTACCTACGAGGAACTTAGGGCTAAGAAGTGGCAGACGCACGTGTTGGAGCACTTGAGCGAGGTGTTGGCGGCGCTCAGTCACGTTGTACTTGACCCAATTCATCACCGCGCTAAAAACCTGCTCCTCCGTGCGTACATTTAACTCATCCGAGGAGATTATGTCGACGAGCTGGCTTACGGGCAGTAGCAGGAACTCTTCGCTCTCCATCACCTGATATTTAGTGGATAAAGTATTTTTATTTGATGCAAGGTTAAAAAAAAAAAAAAAAAAAAAAAAAAAAAAAAAAAAAAAAAAAAAAAATGGTTATAAACATCTTATAAATAACAATGAAGCTTTGACAAGTATTTTCAATGTTAAATACGTTAAAAATACGAGATTTCCATGAAATTTTCTACAGCTTTAAATCAGTTAATTGTCTTGGAGTTATGGAAATATTTGGACACTATTGATGTTTAAATGCTTTTAAAATCTAGCCAATTGCGAAAATTAAAAATAAAAACAAAATTAAATTATTTTATGAAAAAATTTTTATATCATTATGTTGTTGCTTATTTTAATAACATAAAATAATTGATAAATTAAGACTCAAAAATTTACTGCACGGTACAAATTTTTCTCATTTTTATTTTTTGCTTAACCTTTGACTGGTGACATGGTTTTTGTGTAACGTAACTGGTGACGCGCGGCCTGAGAAGCCGCTGCTGTTAAATGGTCTATAGCATCGAAAGTATTTATGCTAGCTTACCTCAGTTTTTAAACTCAGAACCCAAACAACAACCCAACAAGAACCCAAACAAAAAGACAAAAAATCAGAACCCAAAATACGTGCTAAGTTGACGCGTATATCGCACCGTCTGACACCGCTCGGCCTGTGAGACCGCTTGTCACCAGTTAAAGGTTAAAGAACAGAAATGAAAATTGCTATTGAGTTAACATTCCGTCACTACGTTTCGAAATCCAAGTTCAATCCGAAATAGAATTTAGTACTCCATTTCTTTTATTTTCACGATTTCGAAATATCTCACGCATACCTCTTGGAAGTTGTGCTGAGTAAATTTATCGGCGATTCTCAGCAACTCCCGACACGAATGCGTGTCGGCAAATGCTCTGATACCGAGACAATTGGACGGATCGAGCTGCCGTTTCAAAAATTCGCAGCAAATGTCCTGAATCTCGGCGAGTTGGAGAAGACAAGCAGCCGGCAGAAGAGTCTGTACGTTCGCCTCTTCGACGATAATGTGCGAGGTGTAGCAGAAGTCGATCAGCAATTCCATCGCCATCTCATCTATATCGCGGATCGTTACCTCCGTCTGCCGCGATTCGGCCAATTTGCCGGTAAACATGGCTCTATAATCAAAAAAGATTAAAATCGATTAAAATCGATAACTTATAAAATACATAAATTGTACTCCTAATAATTTTTTATATTCACAAAATATTTTTATTGAAATAATTTAAGTTTCTTTAAATAATACCTGAAGTATGGGCTGCATGCCGAGAGAATGACCCGGTGAGCGAATATCTTTCTCGAGCCGATGTTGAGTACGACGTCGCATAGCTCTTTGTGCCTCCTGAGCACCGTGAGCTCGGTGAGGGTAGCACGTGGATGCTTTTCGGAGGTGTGACTGAGGCGTGCTGGCGAGGGAGCGCGATCGACGACCATTTCGCCCATCCTCTGGGAGGACTGGGCACCGATACCAGCGCTTCCCGATGCCCCTCTAGTCCCCCCGGCTACCTGCAGGCGCAGCGGGGGTGACGCCCAACCCCACACAGAGTCTATCTGTTAAAGGAATAATATCAAGTTTATTAAATTGACTTTTTAATTTCTTCAACTTGCGAATGTTCACGTTTGGTTTGTTTATTTTCAAATCTTTTTTGCTTGATTCAATGACAATTGCATTTTCTTAATTAAATTTGTGGCAAATTTAAGAATGTATTAAAATAAAAAGCTTTTATTATTAAATTTTATATTGAACTTAAAGTTATAATTAATAGAATTTAGTTAAATCATAATATAATAGTTTTGACCTAATTAGAATAAAACCTGTAATTAAATAAATTCAATACATAAATATTAATTTGCACTAAAATTTGCTTTAAATATGAAATAATATAATAGAATCAAGACATCAGATTAATGTTTTCTTAATATTTAAAAAAAATTCATTATTTTAATAAATTATTTCTAATGCTTTATAAAGTAATCAATATGCCACTTAAAAAATTTTAATGATATTTTTAGTGCTCGAATAAAAATATGTAAAAATGTAGTAATATGCTAATCTATTATAAAGAATTTCAAGTAATTATAGACTCAAAATTTTAAATAGGTTATTTTTAAAACAGGATGCTCTAAAAATTCAGTCTTTTAATTAAATATTAACAATATTGCTTTTATTCTGTTGAAGCTTTACAGTGACAGTTAGAATGTGTACTATAAGAGTATAATTAAATTATATTTGTTTTATATCTAAGCAATTCTAAGTCCTGGTAAATAGATGATTATAGTATTATTGAATTTACAATTAGCAAATAATATTTAAGTTCAAAATAAAGAGTATTCAATAAAATTTTGTTTATATAATATTTATCACGTATAAAATCATAACTGTAAATAAAATACAATGAAAATTCAAGGAAAATACAAGGAAAATATTTCTTTTTTAATTGAAATATCATTTAAATTATTTAATATTCATTTATGTTAATAAAATTATATATTTATTTTATACGAATACACAGTTTTATATACTTACTTAATAAATTCTGACACTTTTGTTTCAAAAAGCAGTGCATTTAAATAATTAACATAAAAACATTTACAATCTGACACACATATTAAAGAATTCTGGTTCAGCTGATAACTGGTACAAATATAAATAATTAAGCAGGTCATTTAATCAAACAATTGTTCACAAAACTTTATTTTATACATCTTAAAATGAGCACAAACAAACTATTATTACAAAATCTATCGTTAAATTTTTTTTGATTTGAATGAAAGTTTACAATAAAAAGTAGTAAATTTATGAAAATTTTTAATTTTATTTAACTCTTAAAATGTTCATAAATATAAATTGCTTATTACTTTATTGCAGGAAAAATAAATATCTAGATAAAAAAAATTATCTAATTATATTTTATTTACCATTTCATTAATTTTACTTTAAACTAAATTTTATTAATATGATTCATTAGATATGATATTCAATTATAATGCACTAAGTATTCGTTAAAAAATATTAGAATGATTTTCTGAAATATTAATGGAAATCAATGCAACAGTTGCTACCTATAGTATGAAAAATAGGTTACAAAATTTATTTAAAAATGTTCATATTAATATATTTAGGCTAAGTAGGTACATAAAAGTTTTAAAAAATGACCACTTGTTTACATTTTTTCATAGTCCAATGTTATTATCATTGCGATTCAAACCAATAAAATACACAAAAGATACAAGTTTAAAAGAGCAAAAGTAATGAGCCACTTAAAATTATGAAGAAACGTTTATTTTAATAAAAGAAAAATGATGAGTCGGGATTAAATAAGCAGTTCCCACAATCGGAATTGCTTATTCATTAAAAAAATAAAAATTAAGCCCAAGGTGAAAGTAGGAATTTAATCCAGCTTAAACTCTGCTGAATCACACAAAATCATATCACACAACAATGCAATCAAGACTTTCCTTTGTAATTAAAAATAAAAAAAAATTTGTTGACCTTTGAGACTTTTTGGAACCAGTAAGCGAGAAATGAAGTGAACCCACGAAGAAAACTGCTAGCTACAGTCGGCTGACTTTCCTCGTCTAGGAGCACTTCAGCAACTGTCGTCGAAAAGCATTTCGTCGTCGACGACGACGCGTCCCTCGAAAACTTTCTCCGCAATTACGTGTATCGCTGACCACTGCGCGACAATTGTATTAAGCGTAAGCTTTCATTTTCACTGACATCGGCCTTCGCGCACTGCACCAACTCTTTCACAACGTAGCCTCGTACACACTTTTGTACTCGTCCCACGCAGACACAGGGCAAGTGTGTGGTCTGATTAACGTTACTAGAAAAGCTACGAGGTGGAACAACAGGGTTTACTTACTTTACACTTTGATCAGCATTGAATATTTACGCATTTTTTAAATAATTTGCTATTATTATTTTTGAAAGATTAATTTTTCGCGTTGCTTGCACTTCCAAGAAAAAATTAAAATTTTTCATAAACGGATTAGTAATCAACCTATTGCAAGTAGATAGCTGCTGCTGCGGGCATAGGCTTTAGTCGGGTCAGATGATCGTAAACAGAAGCTTTGATTTTCTGTCGGTGATGGCGCGAAAGTTCATCCAAGCGTTTCGTGACGGACACAAATTTTTGAATCAGCAAAATTATCACGTACTTACATATTTTAAATGCGCGCTAAAATTATTGATGATTATAAATTATTTTTATAATTATTCAACAAAAAAATAAAACATTTTTTAATTTTATGCGTAATAATTGTATTTTGAACACTTTTAATTTTTTTAAATTTCAATAAATTTAAAATTCAAAAATTTACAAGTTATTAATATCTTCATAATAAAAATAATATAAATAGAAAAAATTCATTAAAGTAGAAAAATACAATTGAATAGTCTCATGGTATTAAATATTACAGTATAATAAAAATGAATATACAAATATTATTAGTTGTATTAAAATAATTTAAAAATTAAAATTTATTATTATAAAAATTAAAAAAAAATTATTTCCAAATTTTTTAAATTAAACAATACTGAATATATAATTTTTATATATTCATAATAAATATTTTTTTATTAATTAATATATAAAATAAGATAAGCTTTATTATGGAAATTTTAATTTTTTGACTGTCACAAAAACGTTAATGACAGTGTACGCCTATACTTCGTACAAATTCGGTTAAATTCGGAAATTGTGCGCTCCTAGTCTCGTCCATGTACAGGAACAGACAGAGACGGAGCAAAGCCAAAAAAAAAAATTATATATTTTTTGGTGCTTGGGCCGGTTATAGAGCTGCTTTTTCGGGGAGTCGTCGCGCTTGCTAGTCATCAGCGACGCTCATTGTATTCATCGTAGAATCGCGAGGTGCGTAAAAAGTTAAGTGAGCTTACACAGCGTGTAACATTTAAAGCTGTGAAAGCCGCGTTAATGGGCTGTGCGTGGAATCGCTGTGAAAGTTCGAGGGGAGATTTGCGTTGACGAAGTCGGAAAGATGGACCAGGCGCCGGCAGGTGAGCTTCGCAACTTAGTCGTTTTTCCGCGCACGCACGATGTGTGGCTTTGCGCGCCGGATCTTTTCCTTTTATACTTACTTACCCTTGCGTTAAATCTGCGCCACTATGCTATCATCTGCATTTTCGCTTTTCACGCATGCACACAATAAGATCTCGGTAATAAATTTCCGAGAATTTTTTTCACTTTTACCCCGATACTATTCTCCATCCCCTGTGAGACAAGGTGAAAACAGAGTTTGTGGGATTGCCGCACGAGGTTTCAAGGTTATTATACTTTTGAAATAGCGTTAAAAGATTGTTGTTGATTTGTATTTTAATTATCATTTTATCACTATTTTGTGTCGCTTTTAATATTTGTAAGACATTAAAATTTTTGAGAAATTTCGTGAAGTAGATAATTTAGTTTTGAGGTTAGAGTGGATATGAGTTATTATAAATGTTATCAATTAAAATATTGTTATATCAAGTAACGGACTTTAAAATATACATATTAATTTAAGATTGACAATTCTAATTAAACTTATTATTTTATTTGACAGCAAACTCTGATTTTCAACTCTTGTTTTAAAATTTATTATTGTCTCTATGTTAATAAAAATAAAAATTGATTATGAAAAGTTTTAAATTGTTTTATGTGAATTTAAAACAGTTTAATTTATTGGCAGGAATCTCAAGTCAGGTACACGATTATGCACCCCTAAGATATTAATCATTTGATTAAGAATTCTTTCTAATCAATACTTTTTATTTCCTATACAGATACCGAACTGCGCAATATCATAGATAAGTTGGCGCAGTTCGTTGCAAGAAATGGCCCTGAGTTTGAGCAAATGACCAAAAATAAGCAAAAGGACAACCCCAAATTCAGCTTCCTGTTTGGTGGAGAGTACTTTAACTACTACCAGTACAAAGTGACAACTGAACAAGCCAGTAAGTGGGACAAAACGCCTTTACATCTACATCGTTTGAGAATCTTGGGGAAGGGATAATTTTTATACTTCCAAGGTTATAGATTATTGAATTATTGAAAGTTAATATGTACATATGACATAATAAAAGAGATGGCGACTGTTATTGGAGATCTTATAAAATGGAGTGAAAAAGCAGTTGGAGTTGCATAAAAATTAAAATATAATTTTTTTGACTGAGCTTCTAAGCACCATGCAATAATTCACCATCTTCGTTTGCAGTTTTAAAACAAAAAGGAATAAATCCAATGCAAAATGCAGATCCACGTTTAAACGTTTCGCAGCAGCAGCAATCAGCAGTAGCAGTTAATAATGTTGGTATGGCCCAGAACAATGGTCTGAACTCAGTTCAAGTAAATATGGGACCTGCTAGTAATCCTCCTTCTATGCTGGGGACTGGACCACCAAATTCAGGACCTGGTCATCTACCTGGACCTCCAAATGCTGGTCACATGTCTGGATCACATAACTCTGGACCTGGACACATGCCACAAAATCTCATAAACAGATCATCAGGCTGGCTTCAAAATGAACTGGCCAATCTGCAGTCACAGCAGACTACTCTTCAAGATCAGGTTCGACAGTCAGAGCAGAATTTAGCTGCACAACATGCTGCTTTGATGGCACAACAGCAGGGTCGAGTTGAAGATGCTGTAAGACAGGCTCAAGAAAATAATCTACAAAGCAACGCCCAGAATACTAATACCGATTTGGCTGCCTTTGAAGCTGTTCTTCAGCCAATTATTGATACTTGCACTAAGGATAGCATTAGTGCAGGAAAAGCTTGGATACTTCAAAATTCTACTACATTAGAAAGTAATCAAGTAGTTGCAGAGCACTTACTTAAAAGGTACATAATTTTAAAGTTTTAAATAAGTTGCTTTTTTTTTTTTTTTTTGCTGAATCAAATATAAAGTGCTTAGTATAAATATGTAAATTAAATTTTAGAGTAATTCAGGAAACGACTTTTAATCATAAGCTTCATATTATTTATCTGGTAAATGATGTGTTGCATCATTGGTAAGTTAATGGGTATTAATGACGATAAATTTGATTGAATTTTCCGTATTTTTTGTATAAATTTTTTGTGATGAAATTTCTAAATTTTAATAGTGCTCGAAAAAAATCATTGGACTTGCGAAAAGCAATGGAAAGTGTTGTGGTACCTATGTTTTGTAATGCATCATTAGCTGCCACAGAAGAACAACTTATCAAATTGAATAAACTTTTAAGTTTATGGGAATCAAAGAATAATTATTTTGAGGAAGGCATTATAGATAAACTGAAGAATCCAAGTGGATCGTGGTCAGATTACCAAGCGAGTGTGATGACACAGCATGCCAACGCCATTTCATCCATTGCTGCGACAACGAAGCAGACGTTTGATAATTATCAAGCTCAACATCAGGCGTTCGTCAATCACGCGATGAGGCAAATACAAAATATAGAACAGCAGAAAATAGTCATTGATCGACAGCTTAAAGTTCCACCTCCTTCGCCAATGGTGAGAATTGTTAATTCATAATTAAAATATTTTTATATTTTTTATATTTATCAGTTGGAATCCATTTTATTGCTTCAGACATATTAATTATTAATTCTTTAATACCAAATATTTATTTACATTTTCTAAAATGTATTTATTAATAAAGTAATTTTAAACGTTTTAAGATAGAAAATTTTTACTAGATTTTTAAAAATTGAATAGCATATTTATATTATTCATTATATAATTAATTGCAAAAAAAATTTTAGCGAAACAAAAAAAAATATTAATTTAAATAATTTTAAATATATCTGATTTAGAAATTATTTTATTTACAACTTTTCAAATAAATAATATTTTTATAATATACTAATAATCTTAAATTATATAAATAATTGAATTAATTTTACGTTGTATTTTGCGATCATTATTTTATTGAATTCGTAATATTTTGTAAATCAGTAGTAGAAATTTAACAGTTCTGCAGTCTTCATTCTTTATAATTGCTTCTTGTTTTTACTAAATTTTAGAACCAACAGAATGTACCATCTCACGGAGGACCTCAACATGGCGGACCACCACCACCATCCCAGCAGCATGGCGGTCATCCCAGTCATGGAGGTCCACCGCATGATGGACCACCTCACGATGGAGGAGGACCTCCTTACGGTGGACCGCCACACGACGGAGGAGGACCTCCCTACGGTGGACCACCACACGACGGAGGAGGACCTCCCTACGGTGGACCGTCACACGATGGAGGACCACCCTACGGTGGACCACCGCGGGAAGGGGGACCTCCTTACGGTGGACCTCATGATGGAGGACCTCCATATGGCGGACCATCGCATGATGGAGGAGGACCACCCTACGGTGGCCCAGCACATGACGGAGGACCTCCTTATGGAGGACCACCTTCTCACGGAGGTCCGCCTTCTCATCATGGTGGACTTGGTCATGGACATCATGAATCGCATCAGGGTCATGGGAGTCCACCTCACGGTGGTATGTCGCATGTAGACTATCCGCCGCATAGAGGTCCACCGTTGTCTGGTTCGCCTCACGGAGGTCCTCCCTATGGAGGACCACACGGTGGTCCATCTCACGGAGGTCCTCTTCATGGTGGCCCACCTCATGGACCAAGGGGTAATCATTTTTTCTTTTTATCCACTAATTTTTTAAGTCTTTTCAAGTAAATTTTTGTTTGTTAGTTGATTATAAATGAAACAAAAATAAAAAAAATTTTCTTTAAAAATATTTATGTAAAATATACATATATTTGTATAAAATTAAATTCAAATATATGTGTTGATTATATTTTTTCTTTAAATTTATTCTATATATATATATATATATTTTTTTTTTTTTTTTTTTTTTTTTTTTATAATCAATCAGATTTGTCATATTATACGTATGAAGTTTAAACTTAACCTTTTTTATTTCATAAATTATAATATTATAAATAAAACATGAATTTTACAATTATAATTCATTATAGATCTTGGTCCACCACATGGAGGTATGCCTCACGGCGGACCGATGTCCCACGGTGGTCAACCGATGTCTGGACCACCGCAACATGGAGGTCCACCCCATGGCGGACCTCATAGCAACGACATGAACTTTACTCAACCACCGCCTGGTTGGAATATGCCACCTGGTGGTGGCCCTGGCGGTGAACATTTCTCGCACTTACCTATGCCAGATTTCTCGAAACCGCCGCCTGGTTTTGGACCACCGCAACCTCCTCCTCTCATGTCACAGGAGATATGCCTGGAGGATCTCATGCCCAGCATGCCTTATTTCGAGCTACCCGCCGGCCTTATGGTGCCATTAATTAAGCTAGAGGACTGTGAATATAAACCGCTAGATGCGGATGCGATAAGACTTCCTCCTCCGGCACCACCCAGTGATAGGCTTATTGCAGCTGTAGAAGCTTTTTATGCTTTGCCTAATCATGATTCACCCAGGGATAGGTAAGATAATAAAAAATTGCATGATTAAATCAAAATAGATAATTAATTTAACTATTTAATTTTTAAATTAAAATATTAATTATGGTCAAATTATATAAATAATGTAAGAACCAGTTATTTAAAAAAAAAATTATATTTATAAATGCTCAAGAATCTCATTTTGCAATAAAAATCAAATTTTAATAATTTTGTTTAATTTTTAGCGATGGCTGGGAAAAATTAGGGCTCTATGAATATTATAGGGCGAAAAATGCTGCACGAAAAAGAAAAGAGGAGGATATTAATTGTGGCTTGAGACAAAAGTCTAAGTCTCCATCACCTATAATTAGGCCACGTTCGAAAAGTCCAAGTCCACCAAAGAAGCGTTATAAGAGTAGATCGAGAAGTAGATCGAGATCGAAATCCCGGGGGAAAAGTAGGTCTTGGTCGCCACCTCCTACTCCAAATCATAGACGAAATAGTCGCAATAATCATAACCGTAATAGGAGGAGACGAAATAGCGGAAAAGCTGATCAACAACAGCAACAGCAGCCACCGACACCTCATCGTTCACCTGACAGAAGACTTGATAGAATAGAAAGAAGTCCTACACCACCCAGTTTCTTGTACGTATAATTAAAAAATTGAGGATACGTGTATAATCTTTTCTTTATCTCTTTAAAAATTCTGTATTGTAAATGTAAAATTAAACTTGTAATTTTAGATTTTTTATTATTATATTTTTAAAATATGGATTGTTATATTGATATACCGCCTATCTAATTTTAATAAATTTAATAAAATAATATTAATATATTTTTATTTTTCAGAGGTTCAATGTATAGTAAAGCTTCTCAAGAGATGGGTCTTGACGAAAGCAATAAAGGTCATCAGTTACTACGAAAAATGGGCTGGGGTGGTGCTGGTTTAGGCGCCAATGAACAGGGTATCGAAGCCCCTATTTCCGGGGGAGAGATACGCGACCGCACTGATCAGTACAAAGGTGTTGGCGTGAATCTTAACGATCCGTATGAAAACTTCCGTAAGAGTAAGGGTCAGGCATTCATTACAAGAATGAAAGCGAGAGCGGAAGAAAGAGCCGAAGAAAGAGGTGAACGAGATTAATTAAATAAAGTGAAAATATAAAGACAGTTTTTATAAATGATGCGTGCATTTAAAATAAGTAAAAAGAAATGGATAGGGATGCACGTGAAAGTGCCACCACCGTTTACACAGTGGCTATAGAGTTATTTTGTTAAATATCTCGGTAATAATGTGAAAAATCTTAAGAAAACTTTTTAAATAAGACATGCGGTGAAAAAAAAAACGATTTTTTGAGATTCTACAGTAACTTTAATTCATGAAGATGGTGAGTTACAAATTTGGATACTAGAGGCACTATTATATTTGTTATTAGTGATATATTTCTGTATAACTGTACAATCAATAGTAAATACAGATATATTCGGTTATACTACAAATATTTTTTGTACTGTCTTGTGCACTGACTTTTGTTGATCGCTATCTTCATTCCAATTAGTTTTTATAATTAATAGCTTCGATGAATAATTGATATGAATTGACAAATAAAAGGAATGATGAATTTTACTGTTTATGAGCTTTACTCTTTACATTTTTAATAAAATTCAAATCTAATTTTATTGATCTTTATTAATTACATACCATTCGAAGCTACTTAAAAAATTTTTAAACGTCTCGACATCACGTAAAGTTACGCGTCAAATTGTACAAATATAAGACCGAACGGTGCTTCGGAAGTTCTTCAATATTGATAAAATGTTAATATCGTCCAAAAATAACGCCACGTGAGACTTCCAAGATTCTTTCTGTATTATTTGTACCTTGTTACCTCCCTTTCCGTAAATAAGTTAAATGATTAATCGATTAATCATTGTTAAAACAAAGTCGAGAATTAAGTTTGTACGTGCAAACATTAAGCCGATGAATTACGTACAATAAATTACTTTGATGACTTGTATTTATAGATTTAATAATAATTATATTGATTAAAATGTAACTAGATTCAAAAATAAAAAATCTGTACATTTCGTATACAATTAGAATTATTATCAAAGTTAAATTTTACCTTTTTTATTTTATACGAATTAGAGTGAAAAAAATAATGAATAAAAGTTACAAGAAATTGTATAAAATGATTAAGTAGATATGATAAATTACTTATAATTTTTATGTGTAATTTTGTTGTCATTTGTATTATAAAATGTCAAAATAGATTTTTAACTATAATATAGCACGTACATTTCAAGTTTTTTCGTAAAATATTCTTTAACACATTTACAATTTTTTAAATATTTTTTTAAACGATGTTATTTGTCTAATATTTTTATTCATATGTGTATAAATGTGCAACGAGTCTTAAATGATTACTTTTCAATTAAAATCGATAACTAAAAAGAAAAATCGATGACTTGAATATATTTTTATTATTAATATTTACGAAATTGAAATACTTCACGATAATTCGAAATTAAAAATACTTATAAGAAATTTTAACATCTTAAGCTTAGCATTCACTAAAAAAATTTATTCAATTGTTATTATTGTAATTTTAAATGTAATAGTTGCAATAGATTTTAATATTATTTTTTGATCGTATAAAATAAATGATGAACAAACTTTTGCGAAAAAAAAGAAGATTGAATCTTCGCCGGTTATCCGAATCCGCTCGATGTTTTTGCGTGCTTTTGGCCGATTTCTCTTTGGACTCTTCCTTTTTTGCATCTTTTACAATACATAGACAGAAATGTGCACCATTAACGCATGAAGTGTATTATCGATAAGAGAGATTTAGCTAGAGGCTAGAGTGTAAACTCTGTTGTGAATCGGTTTTTGGTTGTTTATTGAGTTTCTTTTTTGGTAGCGTGACTTTTCTTCCTTGTTCTTTGTTATCGGCGATTTTTTTTTTTTTTTTTTTTTTTTTTTTTTTTTTTTTTTTTTTTTTTTTTTTTTTTTTATCGTTTTTGTATTTTTTGTGTACCGAACGATAAATTTACGTGGGTTAATGGATTTGGATTGACAGAGATAAAGAATGGTGTTTAATTATTACATAATTCAATTTATAAAAATCAAACGTTTTTAAATATATAATATAGCAAAAGTAAGTATTTATGCGTTCACAGTAGAAAAAGTAGCATAAAAAAAGAAATAAAAATCGACGTTATTCAAAAGGATCGTTCTTTGACGACGCAAGTTACCTTCAGTGTAAAGTCTCATGTGAATTGATTTAGATAAAATTGCGCACGTAAGCTTATGTACTGGTACGTTATTTATTAAACAAACTTGTATGGTAAAAGATTATTCGTTAATTTGAAAACAAAAAAAATTATTCACGTTCACGATAAATGACTAGCTATAAAATTTTAAATGATACTTAACAAAGTCTTTTTAACATTTTAATTAATCCGATTAGATTTAGTTAATAATGATATATTTTTTTTTTTTTTTTCAATGTATATTGTAGCCAACTTTTTAAGCATTTATTAAATTACCGCGTATTTAATCGCCGTAAAACATTTTTTAAACGTAACAAGTATACAATTAGACCCGATAACGGTTCGACGAAAAATCGTCGAGCGTTGCTGAAATCGCGTTTGCGTAAAACGACAACAACGCGAGAGGGGAATTTGTCTCTGTTTACCATAGCAACTTCCGCGCGTTCTATTACCATATCGTGCGTGTCAGAAACGTTGGGAAAGTATTCACGGGTGAGATGACGGCGACGATGATGCGATCGCGATCGTATGCGCGAAAACTCAAATTACGTCTAGCGCTGCAGGAAAGATTGAAAGTTTTGTGTGTGTGTGTGTGTGTGTGTGTGTGTGTGTGTATGAGTGTTTTGTACGCTTGTTGTATGAAAAGTGACGGCGCCGACCGCCGCACGTTTCTCATAAACGTGACTTACTTATTTTTAACGTGCAAGTTGGTGATATGTGTATATAACGACGTGTTTAAACATAATAACTATATGCACACCTACATGTACACGTGTATGTGTATTTATATTCACATGCTGGCAAGATGACTAGGGCAGTATTAGATGTTATTTTTGAACGTCGACAAAAATGTTCGGATAGCGCGGATAAGCGAATTTTTTTTAAGTAGTCTTTATCTTTTTAATACGATTGTTATTTATTCTACTATAATTATCAATTATTGTAATTCTTATTTCAATCGAATTGTGTATTTGTGCGTCTTTAGTTTTAAAAAAATACAAACGATATTCAGTATTCGATAATTAAATATCACCGTGTCTGGATACGCACGCCCTGTATCTACTTAATCGTCTTCTGCCTCATTATATCTGTTAAGTCAAATATTTCCTCTTTCGTATTTATTTAATCAACATAATATTATTGTATTCATCATAATTACGATCGATAAATTTACACAGCTACTTTACTCGTAAACACAATTAAATAAGCGTTTGAATTCAATACTCATTAATTTCTTATTAACAATGTTAGTCACGTCTGTACTTAACGAATTGTTTTTTTTATTTTACGTTATCACCGTGTGGGCAATCGCCGCACAAGCGGTCGAAGTCGCTCTCGAAAAAATTCGTCCCACAACGGTTTCGATACACAATCATCCACGACGCTACGACGCATACGGACGCGCAATTGCGTGTCCTTATAAGGAAAACGGCTCAGTTGCGACACTACGGTGCGAACTTCTATATCGGGACGAAAGGGGAGCATACGTGGGCGGGTTTGTCGTTAAGAATCGAACTTAAATTCATTACCGTTAGGAGCTATTTTTTTTTTTATTTCGCTCTCTTTTTTCATTTTTTTTATTTTTTTATTTTCGTACGATGCGTTGTTCCATTTGCGACTTATCGAATAAGAGACTTACGCGCACATTTTTCTTCGCCGCTATCTTGACTTTGTATCGTCGCTGTGCGATCGTTTGCTGATTCTTGATGAATATTGAATTACGATATTTGAGCGGGAATCGTTGATTGTTCGGATCGTGCGTGAAATAATTACGTAAGTGTATTCTTGATTGTTCGGCATTTGTCCGGTAATCGTTATTTGGACAAAGTTAAAACATCTATTATCGAGGATAAATTAAACAATCGCAATTCATCGGGTAAGATTGCTATTATTTATATTTTTATATGCTAGCTTGAATAAATACAAATTTTATTTATGAAAAATAAAAATATTGTACATTTTTATATGACAATAAAATGAAAGCTAATATTTTTTATTCAAAAATAAACGTTTAAAATACGTTGTAGAATTATCCGATAAAAACAATCATGATGTAGGCTTACAAAATAAATCATCATAAAGGGCTTACAAATGTAGCTTTAAAGAGATACTTTCGTAACAGTTTTCCGAAAACTTTTAGGCAGTACGATAAGGGATGAAATAACTAATCGGCGACGATAAGATCGCGAGAATAAAGCAAAGAATTCGACCGAAATTAAAATTAAAATTACGGCGACGATTTTAATCGTAAGCATATTGTTTACGGCATTATACGATTGATTCGCTAATGATTGCACCAGACTGCGTAGTTATGCACATTGCGCGAACGATGAGCGATGCGAGTAAAGTGGTGCATTTAATTAATCGGAGAAAATGAAGGCAATTTATGGTCGTTTGTTCGGTTGACCTTTCGTATACGTTATTTTCATGAATAAAAATTTAAGCGCGAAGAAGTATTTTATCAATCAAAATGTAAACAGGTAACGTTAGCTCTGAGAATAATGGAAAAATTTATGAGATGCTTATGACGCATCGGTGTTTACGCGCTACGAGTTAAGAGTGAAAAATTGTTATACGGGAGAGAAAAATATCCCGGTTACGTTGTTGATCAAGTGAAACGGAAAGAGAAGCTGTCGATTGCAAGTGCGCCGCGTTACTTTAGTTACGTTTTACTTACGTTGGCAATCATGAAGCAAGAGAAAAAGAGAGAGAGAAAGAGAGAGAGAGAGAGAGGGGAGGGGGTTATTGGTACTGAATTATTTATGAATAAGTTTTCCCAAGCGAAGACGTTAGGTATTTTTAAAAATGACTTCTTTTAGTATGTAAATAGAGTTTGTTTTGCAGAGCAATATACAAGAGGGAGATGAAAATCAGTTGTTTTTTTCTCCTTTTTATTTAAATTAACTGTCGTCTGATGAATTATTCAATGAATTGAATGAAATGAAAAATTGAATTTGGCGGAGAAAAGTAATGATAATGAAATTAGACTGGATATATTAAAAATTAAATTCATCAACGGTAGGTTATTGCAATAATAAAATTTTAATTTTTTTAATCGAATAATATATAATTTTTCTTATTAAATCGAAGTAAAGCTTAAAAGTCAATCATTAAACGTTCGCGTACTCAAAAGAAACCTTAAGTCTCAAGGACGGCTAATTTCATCTTGTTTTCTCTTTCAACGATGCATCACCTTTTCAAGAACAAAACCTAACAAAAAAAAAAAAAAGAAGGAAAAAAGCGACAACGCAAAATAAAAAAAGGAAAGAAAAAAAACAAACTCCGCTAAGAAGTATACGAATAGACGAAAAAAAAAAAACAACAAATGAAAAAAGTAAAGAAAACAAGTCTCGGTGAGCGTGCGAAAAGAATGGCTATGCAAGTATACATTTATACACGCTTAACACACGCACAGAGACATGCACATAAACAATCGAGCGTTCGCGTGCACACGCGGACACGAGCGCGTTACGATCCACGTGAGCGAGCGGAGTCTAGTAGGGGCAAAGAGAGAGAGAGAGAGAGAGAGAGAGAGAGGAGAGCCCCGGTCACGCGCCCGAGCACGCTTCGGGTCAGCGGCGCACGTGTGCGCAATGTGCTCGCGTGCACCGAGTAAAAAGAAAGAGATAGAGACAGAGAGAGAGAGAGAGAAAGAGGCTGTATGTGAGCGGAGTGTTTTTATGCCCTCCGAGATATCTCGCGCTGTTACATGTGCATGTATACGTGGAGGTAAGCGCGAGGTTTGTTTTAAGGGCGATCGGTAATACGCGCTTATTGGTATGCGCGTGCGATTACGCTTGTCGCGCCCGTTTTTTTTTTTTTTTTCGATCGAGTTCTTTCCTGCGTCGTGTATTAGATTATTTTATTTTAATTTTTTCTTTTCTTTCTTTTTTTTTTTTTTTTTTTTTTTTTTTTTTTTTTTTTTTTCGAAGCTCGCATGGAAAGTGGAAGAGAATTTATGTAGAAATTTTCAGTTTTTCAATGTAGAATGTTTAATGTCGTAATACTTGTAAACGTAAATTTAACGAAAATATCGGTATTTTTCGTGTGCACGTTAAAAGTGTCGATTATAGCGTTCGATAATTTGTTCGACACGTGCGGGATCGTTAAAGACTCATTTATTGGATCTAAAAAACC
Source organism: Chalcis sispes (assembly GCA_949987625.1). Taxonomy (NCBI): domain Eukaryota; kingdom Metazoa; phylum Arthropoda; class Insecta; order Hymenoptera; family Chalcididae; genus Chalcis; species Chalcis sispes. The sequence goes on along the minus strand of OX465097.1, from coordinate 58,339,858 downwards.
TTTCTAAAGAATTATTCGCGGTCGAGTTGAGATCTCCTTTAACTAATACGCGTACGTTTACTTCGGTAAACTTTCGAACTTGAGTAATTTTATTGACGTTTGATGATCGGATGATTCATTTTTAATTTGAATTTTATGATAATGTTTTATTTAACTTAAAATGTTAAAATTATTTTTTTTATAAGGAATTTAAAAGTTACATTAAAAAAATGTTGATTTGTTGCATTAGTTTAATTATTAAGCTTTAAGTATAATTATTTTTTACTTATTTATAAAAAAGTAATATCATTCAGTTGTATAAATAAAGTTTACACAAAATGAAGTAACACATATGAATGTATAATCGCACGACATTAAAAACGTTAATAATCATATACCATAAAATTCATTTGAAATAATTAAAAGCCAAGCGTCGATAATAATAAAATTCAACGAATCGGTTCGCGAGCCAACCATCTTAACATCGTGTGTCCTCACAATGGAGTTCTTACTCTCTCTCTCTCTCTCGCGCGCGCGCGCGCTAAAACGCGACGGCATTGTTGTATTAATCGCTTACTCGCAGGTGCGTCGTCTCCTTGCAAAAATAGATGACCCCTTCTTCGTTTCTTTCTGCTCGTGTGAACGCGCTCGAGTTATTTTTTTATGCGGAGAAATAAAGGAACGAAAATAAATTAAGGCGCCACTTGCTATCTATTTATCGCTTTTTCACTCGATTCGTTCTACTTTTCCGACCTATACCTGCGTGCCTCGTGGTTTTTTTTTTTTTTTTTTTTGTTGTTTTTCCGTACTGTTCTTCTTTCTTGTTTCTTCGTTTGATTTTTGTTTCGCTTGTTTTTTGGTGACTTTGAGAAATTGTAAGTGGGTATACGTGAGGCGACTGGAGATTATATTTGGCTGTGAAAAGTAGGTTAATTGTGATGCATGGGTGGTTTGTTTAAAGGATTTATCGTTGTGCTGTTTATTTGACTTTAGAATTTATTAAATTGTATATTTTTATAACGTTAAATTAAAATTATTCATTTAATTTTAAAAATTTCAACAAATAACATTTAAATATTTGCTTTTGATGTTTTTAACCATTGTATCTTTCAATAAATTTACGCCAACGTAAAAAAAAAAAAAAAAAAAAAAAGAAAAATTAAATTAAAATTATTATAAAATAAGAACTTCAAAATTTATCAAATGCATCATTACAAAAAAATTATTTCGTCGACGCCTCTATCAACAACATATAGACAAAACGAATCATCCAACTTAGACAGCCTAACGTTTTAATATCGTAAAATACCGTCCCTCGAAAAACAAAAATCTCGCTTCATCGCCGCCCATCGCATTCAACAATCTATTCATAACCCAAGAAATACATACACATAAATACACACGTTGAATATAAAATAATACACAATAGCGCGATAATATTCCACCTTACGGCGTGTACCGTCGATTCTCAACGACGACGAGGCTGCACTTGAAAGTGCAAGAACGCTTCCCTCTAACGAAAGCAGAGACTCGCCTGCGGCTTTTTTGCTCAGCTATATCGTCCCGGAAGCGGAATTGGGTTATATACGATCGAGCCGAGATTTTACCGCGCGGCTTTAGAAAGCCGCCGAGAAAAACGCCGGCGCGATTATTGCGCAATTCGACGTTAAATATCCGCGGGTACCTCGGAGCTTTCCTAAATCATTCCGTCCAGCCGTTGCCGTAAGCGTTCGCTTATGTGATTAGAGCCGTTCGTCGTGTTGTTGCCGTTAGAGCCGCGTAGGATGAGGATTTTAAGGGATTATTATTTTATAACGACGAGGGGAGAGTTTTTTTTAGATGTTTATGAAAAGTGATAGTTTTTTGCGTATAATTACGAGATGAATATATTAATATAATTTTATTAAATGCTTGTATTAGAACTGACGCCGCATAAATAAATTATTTTTATACAAACAATTGAATTTACGTATCTAATTATTATAATTCGTTTGAATTATATTAAAATTCATTTATTTTTATTATAAAAATATCTAATTTTAAAAAAGACGAAGTAAAACCGAACAATGTAATCTTTAAATTTTTACATAACAGCTTTTAAACGATCTTTCTATCGCTTAAATGGTCGATGAATCAATGAATAAAAAAGAAAAGCGCAACAATTTGCCAGACCGACAATCGATGCGCAATATATTAGGTAATACAAACTGTAAACTTTTATCAATGATGTAACTATTGTAATATACGATCTAATATATTAACAAAAAAAAAAAAAATAAATAAAAAGAAAAAAAAATTCGAACTTAAATTAACCTCTCGTTATTATTGTCAATTTGTTGTCATTAAAATATTAATAAGAAAATTTGGCTTAATACGGAAGAAATTTAATTTGCAAAAGCAAAATAATTAAAATTCTGAAAAGCAAGACGACGCGTCACGCGAATAAAAAATGCATTTTATCAAGCAAATCGACTTGAAAAAAAAAAAAACAAAAAAAATTAAAAAAAAAAAAGGTACAGCACGAAAATACGACCATTTGCTGGACCGGATTTTGCCTAGAGTACTCAGCTGTAGTTTCGCACGCGCACGCGATATTATAAAATTAGAATGTCGTGCAATAATTTTCGTGCAGTTGTTAGGATGGTGTCAATGTTTAGAAAAAATTTATCGGCATTACGCTCTTATGCGTGTAATATTCAACGAGTGAGTTTATACAGTTAGGCTTTTTCATTTAAAGGCATATATTCGAATGAATTTTTTTGATAAAAATTATAATTTAAAGAGATGATTTTAGTAAATTATAATTATGAGTACAAACAAATTTTTTTTTTTTTTTTTTTTTTATTGATATCCACAAGCATACATTGATAATTTGTATAGCTTGTAAATCGGTTGCAAGTAATTATTTTTTACGAATTGATTCATGATACTGTCCATCTGTAAGAAGAAAATCTCGCTTATATATTTAATTTATGAACAGTTATTGTCTTTAAAATTAACACTTCAATATACAAATATTATTTAGAATTTTTGTTAAAAATGAAATACTTTACCATGAAAAATCTTGCTCACCATTTAATTTCAGTATGACAAAAGTTTCTAATTTTCTGGTCTATAAAATGTCATTAACGCGTTAGACGGCAATGAAAATTAGTGAGTAATAATTTTTATCGTTGAAAATGTCAAGATTTAGTGTAGCATCAGAGATAATATCCCGATTAAGAGTTACAACGATTTCGTATATTTGCAATATTTTTTGCAAGGTGCAGAGACGCATTGGATGAATAAAAGAAAATCAAGTTATTAATTCGTTATATGAGTGTATATTGTATACGTAATATAGGTATGAAGGATTTTGTATTTTTTATACAATTTAAAAATGCGTATTTCTTAATGCAATTAATATAAGTATTATTTTAGTTAGTTTATAAAAAGTGATAATTTAGAAAGATTGATCTATGAACAAACGATATACGATTGCCCGATCAAACCGATCTGTTACTACTTACACGGATATTTTTTTTACCTATTCGATTTAAATCAAGATTAGATTGGTAAAAATAAAGACAGAAGGCATTGATGTACACAAAATGCGCGACATGTCTGATAGAGCAAATGATAAATTTTTATCGTCAAGACAATTCGATTTTAAAAATTTATTCGATACGTTCTTTTATTTAAAACAGTACAAATGTTTTATTGTCAGGTCTATTTTCTTTTATATTATGTTATTCTGTACAAGTCAGTTTTATTCGTTATTTATTACATTAAAATTAAATGTAGGACAAGCCTTCTTACGCGATTCAGAAAGTAGCTTACGTTATACAGCCAACCGCTACGTATTACTTTTTCTCATAACACTCGAGATTTACATCAGCGATAAGCGATTATTATCAAACGCTTCGTCATCGAACTCCTGAAAATTATTTGGTCCCCCCTGCATACGCAAGTATTCGTACCAGAACATTCCAGCTTGCGTATAGAAAGCAAAAAAAAAAAAAAAAAAATACAAGAAAAAAGAAAAAAAAATCGAGGCGAAGCGAATACAGAAAAGAGAGAGAGATAGATAGATAGAGAGCGGTAACTTCTCGAAGCCTTCGAGAAGGACGTTAAAAGTGAAATGGGTACGCTCAGGCTAAGCGGAGCCGTCTAGGTATGCTTGCAGCAACACGTACAGCAACGACAGCAAGTGCCTCCGCGCGTGTAGTTGAAACGAGTGAGAGAGTGAGGTGGATAGTGGCATAAAGAAAGAGAACGAGTGAGAAAGAGAGAGAGAGAGAGAGAGAGGGAGTCGAGAGCGCGTGACTGGACACGTGACCGAGGAGAGCACACGGTGCTCGCGTGACCGAGGCTGCGGTGACGTCACGCGCACGTGTCGCACAGCGTGGCGCGCCGAGAGCATAGCAATCCTCTCCCTCTTTTTAGTATGCACCTCTCTCTCTTTTTTATGTAGCGACAACTCCACTCTATCTTTCTTTCTCTCTTTCGCTCGTTTTTCGCAAGGCTATATTTATCTCTCTGTCTTTCCCGTCGTATTGTTGTCTCTCGCGCCGCTCCCGCGACTATTTCTCTCTCTCTCTCTCTCTCTCTCTCTCTTGCTCTTTCTTTCTATTTCTCGTTTGCGACGTTGTGCACATGTGCAGCTCGTCTGTGCTAATTCACGCATCCCTGCTGGACTATCAATGTGAGCGCGCATACATACTGACCATCGAGAGGCAGCGGTGGAACGTTCGATCTCGGCACCTGATGCAGTTACGCGAGAGTCGTTTGGTTTTTTTTTTTTTTTTTCGTGTCTCGATCGATTCCTTTTTTTTTCTTTGTTTTTTATTTTTGAACGAGGAATTTTAGAGCGCGGTAAAGCATTTGTTGCGGTAGCGAATTTTGTGTGTGTGTGTGTGTGTGTGTGTCTGTTTGATGAAATGCTTGAAGTGAAAGTTTTGAAACACGAATTTTGTGAAGTCAGTCGCTGTTTTTTTTTTTTTAACGTAGTTTAATTTTCCTTTAAAAAGTTTATTAATTTGTAAGATTGTTGGAAATTTTAACGTTTTTTTCCGTGTAGATAAGATTTTTTTTTAAAATAGTTTTCAGTGCATAATAATAGCAAATTTATCACTAAATTTATTCAATAATTAATAAAACTTATAAGTTTACTTAAAATCTAGAGCCAAGGTAATGAGCATTAGCTTGTAAACAAATTAATATCGAATCGATAAATTTAAAATATATTGTACACTACAACACATATTTTAATTTTAGGATTCGCTGTCGATCAATTTATTTATATTTTATTGTACAAAAATTAATAAATTCATTTGTTTTAATACGTTTTAATTTTTTTATTTATTACTCGGCGTGATAATCAAATTAATGTCAAAATATAGTAAATGAACATCATTTAAAATCTAAATAAAACTATCTCATCTGATAATGTATGTATATTTCCAAAACACAAATAAAAAATTCCGCATACGATTAATAAACTCCTTCGTTCATTGTCAACATCACGTTTGACCGAGTTGTTCACTTCCGGTTAATCTCCTAAAGAACTTTATCGTCGTAAGGCTATAACGCGATAAGACCGTTATACGAGCGACATAAAAACATTTCGTTGACGAGGAAAGTCGAATTTTTTCCTCGTCTCTTTAACATCGATTTTAATTATGTTTATTTTCAACGCTTGGCGTTTTATTTTTCAGCGTAAGAAGTTTAGAATAACGTTTCTTGATGTATCGTTAAATATTTTTTTCATGCATTCGCGTTAAATAATTGCCGCGAGGACGGTCGTTTAATTGTTCGTCTTTTATTTTTTCGTTATATGATTTTGTTTTTTTATGATTTTTTATCTTTTTGATTAGATATACGTGAATTTAATCATTCGATTCAAATATTTAACCTTTAATTGTATCAGTTTGATGATTCTTTTATTCTTATTATTCTTTTAAATTTCGAAATTATGTTATCTTGAATGAAATTTTCAAGTGCTAACATTTCACCGATTATATCTATTCAATTAAAAATTTATCATAATAATATAACACTTAATCAATATTCCACTGCATTTGTTTTTTATTAGATCTAATTAATGGAATTTCTCGAATGATTAAATATATTCAATTATCTAAGTATGTACACACACACACACACATACACACACTTGAATGTTTTGGTCCGATGCTTGAACTACATTGCAGTCACGTTATCTCAATCACGAGCTCTAGACTCGTCCGATAATACGTCAGATAAAAGTAAAAACGCAGAGAAGGAAAACGATGAGTTCAAAAGTTGCCTTTACTTAAAACGTATACGTATATACTTGCAATTTGTGAGTCGCGTGACCGTCGATGAATTAATGCTATCTCTCACAGATGGAATTTTTGTATCAAAATTTTACGATTATTTTCACTCGTATGGAACGTGAATTATTCAATTTGCCTTTGGTTTATCGAGCCTTTAATGCGATCGTTAAATTTGACTGATTTTTAAAAGTTAATGCAACGAATGAATGTTTGGTAAGAAAGCAATTGCAAAATCGCATTTATCAAGCTCGTTGTTCTTCTTATTTATCGGCAATAGTGTCAAAGGTATTTTTACGCAGTGCCTTTGAAAAATTATTCTTCGTATACGCCAAAAATTTACCGTCCCTAAATTATTCTATCTCCACTCACACCATACATCGAAGCGTAAAAAGAAAAAATTAATTCGATCAAAAGTAAATTCCACGATGAAAACTTTAAAAGAAAGAGAGAGAGAGAGACAGAGAAAGTATATGCAAACAATCTGTAGCGTATAACACATGTATACCATGGGGCTCCGTATATCATCGGTTCCGTACCTGGCCACACGTAGCCAACTCCCGGCGAGCAGCGGCAACAGCTCCTCGCGGAAGAGCGCCAGCCGAGAAAGAAAAAGAGCCAAGGGAAAGGGAGGGGGATACATCGCGATAGGTAGGGGGACGGGGAACTGCGTGCCAGCGACGGCGTCAGCGGCGACGGCGGCAACCCATCGCGTTGCACACACGAAAGAATCGAACACGCGCTCTCTCGGGAACGTCGTACCAACCTGTCCACTGTTGAATATATATATATATATATATATATACATACGTGTCTCGTTCTAGTTGTATCGTTTATTTTATTTTTTTTTACTTTTATCTCTCGTTCTCTCTCTCTCTCTCTCTCTCTCTCTCTCTCTTACTCTCACTCTCTCATTTTCGTAAATCCGCATTTGTGTACGTATAATTTATGTATTTATATTTTAATCGTATTATAGAACGCGTCTTTAACCTATCGTGCCTTTCTTGTATACGCGCGCGCGCGCACACATACACACACACACATGCATATACACACAAATAATAGTCTAAATAATAATTAAGTAAACGTCAAACTCTTCTATTGTTTTATCCAACCTATCCCACCTCTTTTTTTTTTCTCTGATTTGATTGCGAAAGGGGCGATTAAAAAATTTCAACGATGACGATAATGGTTATCTTTCTTTTTGTAAATTTTTCATTGGTCGCTTTGTATTGACTTATCCCTCTTCTTTATTGTTTCTTTCTTTCTCCTTTTTTTTTTACTTCACATCGACGAGCGACGTTCTGGAATGCCGCGCGAGCTGTAAAGTCAACGGCCTTATCTCGTTTACTTTTGCTCCTCTCTCTTTCTTACTCTCTATCTATCTTTTTCTCCGCTTGTTTTATCTTTCTCTCCGAATCGTTTGGTATTATAGAAGTATCGAAGCGCAGATGAGATATAGACGACGATCGCCCATCGGCATCCGAGCATCGTAATCATCGCTCCGAGATTTTAAAATCGTTTTGCATTTAAAATTTTAATTTATTTTAACGTTATGATCGGTAAAGGTGTAAATGTGCATTAAAGTTTCGAATATTACCGCATGCAGCCGCAGCCGTTAACATTTTCACTTTAAATCGAAGCATACATACGCGTCGCTCTAAACTTATCTGCTCCAATTACCCGAATGTCTTGGCATCGTTAAATATAGACGATACGATCGTTGACCATTTTTAAAGCGTCGAATTTGCTAGAGATTCGTACGATTTGGATTTTCGGTAGCTTTTTTATACAAAAGAAAATTTTACGGCTGCCGGTGGGGTTATAAGTAGTTTCTAATATATTACAATACAGTACAGTGTATCGATCGGATTAAGAAAATAATATAACATTACTGTGCGATAGTTATTATCAAGTTTTCTACGTGACGACTACCAAACAAGTGAATGTTTTTAAAAATTTTAAATTTGTGCTGAAGTTTAGTTTTTGTGTCAGAGTGCGAATATACGATACATTTATTGTGCGATAATTGATTTATTGATTATTTGTGTATTTAAGGTAATCAAAATTTTTTTTTACTTCGTCACGTTTTATCTATGCTCGAACGAAAAATTTGATTGCGATGCCAGTAAATAATAAATATTAATGAACTACGATGTTAATCTGAAATATATACAACTTTAGTACAAATATATTGTTAAAATAAATATAAAAGTAAAATTAATATATTAATTAAATGTATAATTTAGCGTATAATAATACTAAAATATAAAATTACAAGATATTGTACGAAAAAGCTGATGTAAATAATTATATTAAATAATAATTATTACCAAATTAATATTCTTATTTATACTTTTTATGCTATTCATTTAATATCAATGTAATAAACAACAAGAATGATACATATTTTTTTCGATATTTATTACATCAATTGATTGAAAATAAAATTCATTATAATATTTATCTCTCATGTATGTTAATTAATAAAAATTTATTTCAAATATTTTAAACAATAGAATAGTAATTTTCAATTAAAATAGATAATACGCAAAAATTAATTCGTCAATTATTAATTACCATTGGTCATACTTTTATTTGTTTAAATTTTTTTTTTTTTTTTTTGCACGTATACAAGTTATTGTAAACGCGTCTGACTCGATCGGTCCTTTTTCTACTGTAATAATATTCGTAGTCATATAAATAATTTTGGTTGCTTTATTGCTACTTAATCATCTATAAGTTTAATTAATTATCGAGGTAGATGTAAAAATTAGGATATAACAAATATTCACTTCAATATTTATTTATTTATAAGTCAATTTATAAAATAAAAGAGCATCTGTTACCTACCGATGAACACTTTTTTTTTCAACGACAGTACAAAACCGTCGAATCTCCGATAAGAAAAACAACGTCACAGAAAGAGGAAGAAAAAGAAAGAGAGAGAAGGGAAAACTAAGCGTAAGCAAAATTAAGTAAAACTAATAGCAAACGCGTAACACCGTAGAAAGGAAAAGAGATCGCGCGAATAAAGTGTACGTGTGTGTGTGTGTGTGTGTCGGCCTTCTCTCTTCTCTCGTGTGTTAGTATGTGTGTATGTGTGTAGTATCGTCGACGTCGCCGTCGTCGGCGTCATCGTCGCGCCTCCTACTAGCTTTCTCTCTCTCTCTCTCTCTCTCTCTCTCTCTCTCTCTCTCTCTATCCCTCTATCCCTCTCTCGCTCTCTGTCTCTCTCTCTTTCTCCCACTTATGTCCGTGAGGCACTACGATGTCGTGTGTCAGTGAGTCGCCGACTATCTAACCTAAGCGAGTCCACGCCCGCACGCGCGCGCGCACGCCGGTTATTCTCTCATCTCTGTGTATAACACGTTCTTTCCTTTATTTTTCTATTCTTTTTATCATCACGTACGTATACGGCTACTATACACCTTATTCCTCGCAGTTTGTCACACGGTGTAGCTCCTCTTTTCGTCTCTTTCTTGTCATCTGCCGGGGATAATTTTGCGTGTGCCAAATTTTTTTTCTCTATTTTCTCTCGTAGCTCTTTTGTGTGTGTGTGTGTGTGTGTGTGTGTGTGTGTGTGTGTGTGTGTGTGTGTGCGTGCGTGTGTGTGTGTGTCTGTGTCTGTGTCTGTGTCTGTGTTTGTGTGTGCGTGTGCATGAGTGCGTTGTGTGCCGTTTAACACGGTAGTGCGATTATTACTTTTTTGTGCTTCCATCTTCGTTTATTTTATTTTATTTTATTTTTTCTTATTGTGGACTCTCGCTCTATAGAAGTTTAAGTGTGGCGGTGTGTGTGTGTGTGTTTGTGTGTGTGCACGTGCTCTTTCAGACGTTAGCCGATGTCAATGGTAATTGGCCGTAATTATTCGATTAATTTAGCCGCTGGAAACGTTTGGAATTTATTGTTTATGGAATATTTTGGAAGAATTGTGTGACATTAGTTGTCACTTTACTTTGCTTATACATTTGCTTTTAAACGAATCGAAATATTTTTCTTATTTTACGTAAAAAAGTGAAATCTTAATGTATCTTTTTTTTTTTTGCTTACGTATGGTAAAAATTTTTTTTTATTTAAAAATTTATTTTGAATAAAAATTAGTAATTTCAGCGAATTTTTTGAATTAACATTACATTGCGAATAATTAATTGTATATAACTCTTTTTCTTGCGAATAAACCGATAATATCTTTGTTTAATGTATAATTGTTATTATATTATTTGGCCAAAAAATATTTCTTCAAGGCAAAAAAGCAAGTAACGTTTTAGATTCAAACTATGTATAAATTATGTAGAAAGAATGCAATTATAAAAAATGTATAAAATTATAATTTCGTAATAACGTTTGCGTGTAATGGAACAATTAAATAATAATTGTAAGATTATCCTAAAATTCTATGATTTTTTTGTTGCAAATTTTTAATTTTTTTTTTTCAAAAAAAAAAAAAAAAAAAAAAGTTATTTATAAAATTAGGTTCGGATAGATTAACGTACGATAAACGTAGCCAATTGAAAAAATACTACGTTTATATAATTACCTGTCGTTAACGTTTATTCGATGTCTTAAACAAAAATCATAATTTTTAAAATTATTCTCAATCAATTCATTTATATATAATGTACATTTTTTTTTTTGTTCAAATATTATTTTTCATGCAAATAAATTTCATGAAAGTTTTCAAAACAACCCTAATTTTTATACACAACGTATATTTTTCACTTTACCGTTTCTATTGCGTATATGACATAATAAGCAGCTTTAATGAAAATCGGCTCATGAAATGTAAATAGATCACAAATTACGATATCTCAATCAGATTGAGTATTTAAACAAGTTTAATGTAAAATTGAATGTTCTCGTAATTCCATACGGTGTAGTAATAAATTTTTTATCCTAGATTGTGAATCTTTAAGTATAGGTAAAATCTATCGATATAATTAAAAGTTTATCAAATTATAATCAATTACTTAGTCTGAAATTATGGTCATAGGAATTATAAAGAAAATCATTTATTTCTTACCGATGAATAAGAAATGATTAGTTTGACGCATTAACACAATCGACAAGGAAAGGAGACCAAAAAATCCATTTTGATCCTTTAATAATTACTTTTTATTAACACCCTTGATAAAGTTTACACTAACATTAAAAAAAAAAAAAAAAAAAAAAAAAAAAAAAAAAAAAAAAAAAAAAAAAAAAAAAAAAAAAAAAAAAAAAAAAAAAAAAAAAAAAAAACTTACGGTTACATAAAACTGACTTGGAAAATTTTCTTTTTAATTTTCAGAAAAAAAATCTTGTAAGCGGTAACATAAGTGCAATATACATTCATTGGAACGGACAAACTAGTGGATGTAAATGATCGCTCGTAATAAACCATTGATTAAAGTTTTATCGTTCGTATACATAAATTTAATCAAAGAGTATAAGTGACAAGTTCGTTTTTACATACCCAAAACAGATATAAATATATATTTATACATACATATATATATAAACGAGTGCGGGTAAATAAAATTACCCTCGTTAAACAGTGCGTGTAAAATTAATCGTTGCGGATTAACAATCGGAGTACATATAATTTATCTGGATATTCGCACGTTGAAAGTAAAAGCCCGAGGGCAAAAGTTGCGCAACAGGAGAGTCTATTCTATGCTTCAAGATGATGGAGACACAGAATTACTGGGAGGACAACTCCGCGCATTCTATGCAAGTTAAATACGAAAGGTGAGTTTTATATCTATTGATATCTGATACGATATCAGTCCTGATTATTTTGTTTAGCTCTTCTTCTCTTTTTCCTCTTGCCTTTTTTCTCTTGGCTCGTTTTTATCATCATACGACTGCTTTTTTATATTTCGAAACGTTGAATTTTTTATTGTCATAGAAAGAGAAGAGGAAAATTTGATAGTCGTAGATGAAGTAATGAATTGAACTTGGGCTTAAGTAAAAACCGCCGAGTGTGGTAAGACTCGGGCATTGTTAAACCAATATTTAAATTAATCGATTGGCAAATTAGTGATACATAATTGATAATAATTTAAATAAATTTAATGTAAAAAATGTAAGAAATTTAAGTTAGTCAATGCTCTCCCAGTGATCATTAAGTTTCATTTGAATAATATAAAATTTAATAACGATAAATACACGTTTAGATTTGTTCAGTGGAAAGTTTTTTTCTTTAACATTAGAATTTCGATATTTTGTGGATCATAAACGTGTAAGAAATAAAATAATTAAATACATTTTTTCATCGCAGATATAAACAATTTATTCTAATGTATATATACAATTGAGAAATATTTTATAATTTAATAAAAAAATTCAAGAGCCCGTTTTTAACATTTGTGTTATTATTTTTTTATTTTGACATAATATGTAAAAGAAGCGTCTTATTACCGACATAAGGTGTTTCAAATCAACGCGTTGCGTAACTTTGTTTAATACCTTTAAAATAAAAAGAAGCAACAATAACAAAACGAAAAATGCAACAAAGAAAGCGGAAGCGCGCACACAAACGCGCAATATACCACGACGGAAGTTTTTCCACCAAGTGAGAGAGCATTTCGTTCGTATATACACGATATGCTTACATATACACATTCTCATAGTACATAACGCGTTCGTTTGCTAAGAGATACGTGTGTAGAGCGGAGAGAGAAAGAGAGAGAGAGAGAGAGAGAGAGAGAGAGAGGGAGATTCGATAACGCCGCGTGACTTGCATCGTGTGATACGCCTACTAAGAAGGAATATATACATACACGCGTGCACATACACAGGCGCTACAGGCGTTGGTTACGTCGTTCGCTACTTTCACACGCGGAAATACCAAGTTACCTTCGCTTTCTTCTCTTTCTCTCAAGCAGTTTACGTGCAACGACGCGAATTTGTCTCGTTGTTTGCGTTACGTTAACGATCCTATACGTCTACATCGCTTTCGTGCGTGTAATTTTCACGAAAAAAAAAAAAAAAAAAAAAAAAAAAAAAAAAAACATAAAAAAAAAAAAATAGATGATCGATAGCGAGAATATAAATGCGATAAATACATTTTTTTTTATATCCTATTTTTTTTTCGTTCGTTTAATTTGATAATTGACGATAAAAATAATATTCTTTACACGCTGTTGACGATAATTGTTTCACGATTAACGCTGTTTATTTATAAATTTATATCTGTTTTATCATCTATTTATATTATATGTATGAATATCTGCTTTATTATTCATACGTTCATCGCCTTTCTTGTTTTTTTTTTTTTTTTTTTTTTTTTTTTTTTTAATTCTAAACGTATAACATAATAGAAATAATAAATAAAAATAATGAAAATCGATTGATATTTTAAGTATCGAATGAATAAAAAAGCAATGTTGTTAATAAAATCATCGAAATAAAAACATGTGTGTACATGTAAATATATACGGGTGAAGAGATGAAGAGGTTGGAAAAAAACTCAGTCGGTGTGCGGAAAACTACTAAAAGTCGTTGTACAGTTGTTATCGTGAGTACTCAGGTGCTCGCTCTTGATTTCGGACCGCGGGTAGCGAACCTTCACGAAGCCTCGATGATTTAACATGGAGATATATAACGCGAGTTTTCTCTCTCTCTCTCTCTCTCTCTCTTGCTCATATGTTTATTTTTATATATATTTATATATATTTCAACAGAATGTTAGGCTTAACTTTATCCAACGTCACAGGTCTTCTTTCGTTTGGTTGGTGATTTTTTTTTTCGGTTTTGTTAATGTGCCTTGTTATATGTACTTTGATCGCTTTGAAATGAAAAAAAAAAAAAAAAAAAATGCATTAAATTTTACGATTAAAATAATTATTATTGTGTGATTATCGTCGATGAAAATTTATATTTTTATAAATTTACCTTATGAATATAATTCGATGATTCATTTTAACGTTGATGACTCTCACAATTTACGAGTTTATTTTGAATCCTTCGTTTTGAAAGCTCTCTTTCTTCTTCTGACATTCAAAATTTCACCGACGAACACAATTGATAATGGGAAATATCAAGAAACAGTTCCGGAAGTTTACAAACTAGTTCGTTCGATCGCGCGTAAAGAGAAGGAAGGGGAGGAGTGGGGGGGGGGTGGGACACGCGACGAATATAGTTAGCCGAAAACAGTCGACGGAAAAAGGAAGCGTTCAGGGCCACCGAAATGGATGATAAGATAGCGAGAGGAGGTTCGAGGTCGTGTTTACTCGGATATCGGTGGGGCTTCGACTCATCGAAAGTTTGTCGTAATCAAACCTGAATGAGAGTTCGACGTCGGTTTTACCTTTTCTTATTCTTTTTTTTTATTTTTCTTCTTCTATGTTCGATTGAGCATTCGTTCAACTTTAAATGGTTTCGGTGTACGAGCTTTGCATTGTAAGAGAAGTTCGCATTGGACGTTGAATATGAAGTTTATAGATTAACAGATAGAAATATGTAGATGTTTTTAGCGCAGCTGCGAAGAGATTTTAGCGATTTGAGAAAAAAATTATTAAATTCATAATATAAAAATTACTTAAAATTTCAATTAATTTAATTTAATTATTAAAAAAAAAAATTTGTATCTAAATTTATAAAGTCACGGGTAATTAGGTGAAAATTTTATCGACAAAAATTATTATACTTCCGTTATATTTTCATGAAAAATTTTATTCGGCTTAATAAAAAAAATTTATTTAAACATTTAAAATCCAGCAAAATTTAAACACTAACTATTTTCATATCAATTTCTAATACGCAGCCAATAAAAATTTCCTACAAACAAAAAAAAAAAAAAAAAAAAAAAAACAAACAAACAAAAAAGATTAAGTTCGTCATCGTCGTTATCGCTAAAACATAGAATTAACTTCGAGGAAACCTATTGAGTTATCTCCTCCTCCGCAAAAACGAGGCGTGAATTTTTAATAAAACGCGTAAAATCAAAACTTTGGTACATATAAATACTCACGGCGATGACGACACGTTTACTCAGTTATTTTATTACTTTTTTTTTTTTTTTTTTTTTTTTTTTTTTTTTTTTTTTTTTTTTTTTTCCTTTCCTTTTTGCTGAAACCTCAACAGCGTACGGGTTCGTCGGCTTTTGCGCTCTTTACCGAAGGACGCGAGACACGCCAGACGAGGTAATAAGACGCCGGAGCGAAGAAGGATGAAAGATTCGAGTGAACTGGTTTTTTCACGTGGATTCTTGCGTTGAGAAAATTTTATACCGATGGCGTGAATAATATTTGTTCGTTGCGCGCGAGAGATAAATAAATTATTTTCCTCGTGAGTTTGTACACGATAAGTTTTTTTTTTAATCGCTGTTTTTATATCGATTTGTAGAAATAAATAAGTTTGCGATTAATAGATTAAGTGTTGTCGAGCATTTTATAAATAGGATAAGGAAATGTTGATGTCCGATAACTTTAAAGTGAACTGATGCGGTTTCATTAATTTTTATGAAATCAGAAAGGGATGATTTATTTTATTAATAAAAAAAATATGACAAAATTTACGTGAAAATATTCTGTTTTGTCTATTTACAAAATCATCGATACCATATACGATCGTAAATAAGTTTTGATCGTCTTTCGAGTCGAGGCGATTTTAATAACCGGAGTTGAAGTCGCACGAGACTGTGAGAAAATCGCGTAATTAAGAGAGATGCCAAAGCACGAGGAAGAAAGAAGCAGCAACCCATAGACGAATGAGGAAGGCTTGAAGAAAAGTATGCAAATCACCGTGAGAGTCGCTGGCAACGTCTTCTTCGTAAATCCGAATCGATACTGTTTCTCTCTCTCTCTCTCTATCTCTCTCTTTCTCTCGGCCAATAACACAATTGATCGATCGAATTGGATTTATTCGCGCGCGCGCGCGATTGTACATCCAACGCGTACACAAACGCGTCGAGTCCGGGGAGGAGGTTTATATTTGAGCTAACGCGATTCAATGGCTGGGGAAGCTTGTTATATTGCTTGCGGATGTGCGGTCATTTGAATTCTCAGCCGTGCGTGCATGCTCTGGTTTTCGAATCGAGTCGAGTTTAAAATAGATACTCACGAGGGTCTAACGGGTAAGGAGTTTTTTTTTTATTTTTTTTTTTTATTTTTGTGATGTTTCGTTTTCGTCTCTGCATGATTTATATATGGCGATATATGCAGAATTTTATAAACATGTATATATATACTTTTACCGATATAAAATTTTTGTAAAAAATTTTAACTGGATTAACGTTTCTTACTTCGACAATTTTTTATTTAAATTTGACTAAGAATCCGAATAATTACGCGTAACGAATTGATTAGTGCATTGCTTGAAAATTTTAATATCTGGCTGATAAATGCGTCACCGATATAATTCAAGGAGATAAGATAAGAAGATAAAAATGAACGCTGCAATGTATGATAAAATTAAAAAGGTCTACATCTTTTTGATGCTTGACGTGCGAATTAAAAACTTTTTATTTTACTTAAACAACAAAAGCAGTCCGCTTTTTTTTTAAATTTTAGGTAAATTTTATACGTACAAAAGTTATTATTATATTTATAGAAAATATATTATTATTGCGTATCGAAAACGAAAAATATATTTCATTCTTATCAGCATGATTTAGTACGTTAAAATACCAGGGAGATAAAATTTATATTAAAAGCTCTTCGTAAAAATCCACAAAGCTATAAATTAAAATATTTCTTTTCGTAAAATCGCTTCGACATTTCCTTTACTTTTCGCATTTGCTCAAGTTGTGTCTACACTATTATTCACGCTAAACGAGACGATTCGTCGATTTACTTTTTTTTTTTTTTTCCTTTTTTATTTAAGAAATACATCGATTGCGTACATTTGTTTAATTAGAATTGCGCACGTGATTACTAAAAGCGTAGTAAGTTGATAAAAAATAAAGAAAAAAGACTCTTGGAGTAATTTTCTTTTTCTTTTTTCCCTTTTTTTTTTTTTTTTTTGTTCATTATCGACGATATGCTCAATATCCTCCTTCTACGCATAAATATTTATTAAAAAATTTCTCATATTTAAAAAAAACATTTCATACAGGGTAGCGATTATTTTAAAGGTTTATCGCGAATTGTAGCGCGATAATGATGTATAAAAGTGGAAATATTCGCGAAAATTCAACAATAATGCATCGCTTATACAAGTGTGTGTGTGTGTGTGAGTGTGTGTGTATTCGTAATCTTTGGCAGGTATCTAAACACTTAATTTTGAATTTAATCCTCGACACGTTTGCGTTAGACTTATCTACTATTTCACGTAGTTGTATGTTTCACTGACAGTCGGTTGAGAAACTGTTTCCGTTGTAATTTCTGGCTAATCGACAGCACGCGATTATTGCATCAATTCTCACTTTATATCAGTGAGTTTAACTATTTTCGCACGATTAATTGTTCTATTCTATTTTATTTATTTTTTTTTTTTTTTTTTTTTTTTTTTTATATTTTATTTATGTTTCGTTTACTATAATTTATTTTTTTCGTTTCGAATTTTAAAAATAAATTAATGCATTACGTACACCTTATAAACGTTATTATGTTACGTATTCGTAAATTACTTTACATCGATCAGTTTATAAAGCAAATAATATATTAAAATCGAACATGAAGCACATAATCACCTCGTACTAGAATTCAAGAGAAAATACAATCACGTGAATTCAAGTGAAGCCAAAGTCCGCGAGACATCCGTGAAAATATCCACGCGTCGTGCAACGGCCGATTAAAAGATTTTCTGTTCGATCGATTGCTCTCTCTCTTTCTCTCTCTCTTTTTCTTCCTCGGTGCTTTTCTTTCTTTTTTTATTCGCGGTGTGTTGATTGCTCTCGAAATCAATTTTTACCAGCTTGTATTAGAAGTTTTTATTTCTTATGTTGAGAAATATTTTACAACCTTGTTCGTTATAAAAAACAATTTACGGCGTATAAATACTCGATTTTTTTTTCAACGAGGTTAAACGATAGGCGTAAACATATAGTAGTGTATATTAGACTAGATGCTATTAGGTTTAAAAATATATCATCAAGTATTTCGTCGTTTACAAACGTACTCGAAATTTATATTTTGCATTAACAGCTTACACTTTTGCCTATTTTAAATAAATTATAATTTAAATAGATAAAATTCGTTGAATCATCGATGATTAAGGATTAACGATGCTTTCTGCGCAAAATGGGAAAATTTCGATAAATATAACAATAAATATTCTTGAAAGAGCAATAACGGAAATTTTATAAATATATATTCAAATAAAATATAAACAAATTGAAGACGTACAATTTCCTTTTTCTTTCTATCGTTGAGTAACTAAAATAAAGATGAAAAACGGTTAAAAAGCAAGATAACGGCGTACACTGCGATCATACATATGCAAGTAGGTACATGTCGGTACCGGTAAGACCGCCAGTCTGTGCACGTTATATATATATTTAAATTTACGAACGTACGGTGGCTTTTTTCTATTTTTTTTTTTCTTGCGATAAACTACCAAAAAAAAAAAAAAAAGATAGCGAATATTTTCTTAGATATTATTGGAACAAAATTTAATAACGTACTTTAAATAGTATTTCTAAGATAAAAAAAAAAAAGAACTCAGACTCACTCTCGGAATCTCATTTCCTTTTATTCCTTTTCTTTTTTTTTTTTTTTTTTTTTTATATTCATTTAAAAAAAATCAAAAGCTCGTTCAACATGTCAGATTTCCTCGATGCATCATGAGGAGAGCGAGGAGCGACGCACCCTCGCGGAGAACAAGCATCGCTGACGTAAACACGAGCCTGAGAGAAGTCGCTAAGAGCGACGGATGGTAGAGTGAGATGAGAGTTTAGTTTAGTATCACGTGCGTCATGGAAATGAACGGGGAACACTGATACATATGTACACGGATACACACACACGCACGCGCGCAAGCGTTTAGAGAGCTCCTCCGTGTCGAAATTCATCAACCCTTATTTATTTTCTTTCTTTTTTGTGATGTGTAACATTTATTGGTTTTTCATTGTACTCTGATGATACGTACATGTCTGTTTATATATATATATATATATATATATATATATATATATATATATATATATATATATATATATATATAATAGGTTAGATGATTTCGTGTTTGTGTGTACGTTTGTGCGATTTATTTTTATCTCTTAAGGATCTGGAGTATATGAATGGTATTATCGTGCTCGACTTACATTTATGGTTAGGCAATAATACAAAATGTTTTTCAAAACGTCACGGTAAAAATAACATCTTTTATTACCACGTATCTGTTCTGCTTTTAAACATTATTCATTTTAAAAACAAATTTATTTAAAAATTTCAATAATTACGCATTCGTGCGTAGATTTACTTTTCGGAAGTGTTCATATCTTTAGCTTTCAAACATATTTTTCATATTGAAGTATAATGCGTAAAATTTCATTTTAATGGAAAAAAAATAAATAAATAAATAAATAAAAAAAAATGTTTTAATGTTTTAAATATTTTAAAATAATATTAAGTTAATATAAATATTTTCGCAAGCATTTATCATTAATTTTAACTTTATATCAAAGTATGATTATTTGAAATAATTATTAAAGCGCTTCATTATTTTTTTCGATAATTCAGTTATTCGATATTTTTACTTATCTCCATGTTTTTAAATGACATTTCTCTGCAGTTTACTAGTTTATAGTTATACTCTCGGATGAATTTTCTTACGTCGATGGCTTATCCACTTTCTTACTATTATTGACAATGTTATGGCTACTACAATTTTTAATTATTAAGATTATCGCATATCTTTTTATCATAATTAACATTGAATTTAATAATATTTATTATTCGTTATCGCAAGCGCAAAAATTTTCTGCGAAATTCAAAAAAATTCGAACGATCGTAGAATTTCATACAAGTCGAATTTTTAATGGAGAATAATAATTTAAAAGCTTATTCAGAAACGCAACCATTTCTTACGATGAATACGATAAACAAAATAGAAAAAAAAAAAAAAAAAAAAAAAACGATAAAACAAATGACGGAAAGCGCATTCGATGTTTCGTTCGGCCAATACCGTCAAATCCGGCATTGAATGGCAAACGTGTATACGCGAACGCGTGTATCTATATTTAGACAGCGGCTTTATATACATCACGAGACGCGAGACTGTCCTCGTCGCGACCGATGCTCGAAGTCTGGATTAGCGATTTCGCCTCACGCGATTTTGGTATAAAGAAAGCGATTGACATGCGACAAGGTCGTTTTTGATTTTTTTTTTTTTTTCTTTCTTACTGCTTCTAAATCTATTTTTGTATCTATGTATTGGATTAATTTATCATTTAAAATAATAATAATTTTTTTGCGCAGAGGATTTTTTACGCGATCGTCGAAAAATTTTTATGGCATAAAATAAAAATTTGGATCGTAAACGTCATATTTTTTATGTGTGTGTATGTATATTTCTTTATTTTTTCGGGATCATCTAAAATTTATATCAATGCATAAAATTGTTGTTTGAAAAGTAAAAATTTTCTTGTTTTCTTACAACACTTATATATTTATTTCACAAATCCTCACGTACGCAGTACTTATTATTAATACGTTAGTGACCTAGGAACGTTAATGTTTTGTTTTTGATGTCATCAGCAAACTCGTGCATTGAATCAATCAATGATCAAGATTTTTCCTATTGGAATATAATAGTTGATTGATCGTAAAAAATGCTTTTTCGTAATCTTTTTTTCCATTGTTCTTAATTGTTTTTGATCGAACGCTTTTCAGTATTATTATTCAGTAAAGTATGTATATATCGGTCGATATAAAAAAAAAGAATCTGCATACTTGTTTTTATGGCTTACAAGGACAACATTCGTCGTTGTTCGATCGATTAAAAATTTTATAAATTTTTTCATCGATTTTTTTCCATTAAAAACTTTCGAGAACTCGATTTTGTTTCACAATCAAACAATTTTAAGAAGAATCTCGTCCTCATCCTAACCTTTTTCTCTGTTCGAGTCTAATTTTTCCTTAACCGTAAACTGGAAACTAGGCGTTCGCGATTTACGGTATCCACAACGCGAGCAATTCACCACGATGTCGAAGTGTATACGCACATACACACGGATAAACATAGAGTCAATTCCGAAACGACGATGGAATGCGCGCGATGTAAATTAAGAGCGGTATGGGCTCGCCACCGTTTGCTAATCGTTCGAAACTCGACCCTCGCAATCAGGTTGTCCTTGACTCATTGCCGGTATGTACTCGTACGTATACGACATCGGTCTATCTATCGAGACGGATTTTGCAATGCTAATTGCGCCTCCTTATTCCTCTCGCTTTTTTTTTCTCCTTTTTTTTTTTCTTATACTCGCGCCGATCGTTGAATCATGTACGAAGTTTCTTCGCTTATCTCTTTATTATTTCTAATTTATTTTTGTTTTCCAAACATATATGACGATCGATGGAAACGTTAACGCGTTGACGAAAGTTTCGTGACGAGGAAATTTTTTGACGCGATAAGTATTGAGAATGATCGAGTTAGGTTAAAAAATGAGATATTTTTTAATTTTTTTGTTTGATTATTTCATCAGGTGTTAATCTTATTTTGAAATATCTTTTTGATTTATTGTCCATTTTATAGACTTAGGTAGTTATTAAAATTTAATGATTTATTGAGTTTTCTTGTTACATAACTTGTTACAAAAAATTAATCATTCGACCTTTAAAATTTAGTTTTTTGAAAAAAAAAAAAAAAAAAAAAAATTTAGATTAATGTCTGTATAAAAGTTTCCTGGATGTTTACACTTTATTTAAATTTAGATACTTAAGTTTATTACTAAATGTAGTATATATTTAAATGACATATAGTTTTAGAAACAATGATGATTTCTCGATTTAGAATATTTACATATAACGGCGAAAACCTACAATTTCTGATAGGATTTGTGTAATACTAAAACGTGCAACTTCATAAATTAACAGTCATTTAATTAATTATTTAAAATATATTACTTTTTAAATTTATAAATTATTTTAAAAAGGCAAAATATTTTTTTAATACTGCACTTATATAAAACAATTATTAAACTCAACACGCGAGTCAACACGCGAGTCAACACACGAGTCAACACGCGAGTCAACCCGAAAAAAAACATACAATACAACCAATTATTAAATTATCGTCGTCGAGTCATTCAAAAAGTGGAAAAAAAAGAAAGAAGGAGCACGAAGAGACGAATTTGTTCGAGTTGTAGCGCGAGGAGAGAAGCACTCGAAAATTTTCCGTTGTTGTCTTGTACGCATGAAGATTCTCGAAGATAACAAATCTGTCCCTTATTCCTCGTCGTTTATTCGGCATTTGTTGGGTGTCAGTAAAATTGATTGTGAATAATTGGTTTTATTTATTTTAATAGAAATGTTAACGACTTAGTTAAATTGTTTGGAATAAATTTTTTACGATTTTTCGTAATGCATGTAGTAATCATTACAATTATGAATAATTTATTAGTATATTTTTTCTCGATGATTTAAATTTTTCTATATTAAAATAAAATTTCGTCTAGCGTTAAAAATTTTTTTTAACGATATTAAATAAAACGATTAGCCGCTTTTAGACGGGCACTTTATCACATGGAAGTATTTATTATTATTATTATTTTTTTTATCGATTAATTGCCTAATCTGTAAATTTCTAAAACCAGTTTAAATTTCTTTAATATTTAATGCAACGCTTAAAATGTTCAATTAATATAAAATATTCCCTGTGACGTGCGTTGAATATATGTGTAGAATTTTCAAAAGATAATAAAAAGTGAGTTAATATTGACATTGACATTATTAAACGTGTGATTTTTTTTGTAAGAGCTTTATATGTAATATACGATGCGATAATAGAACAATGAAATTTTTTTATAATTAAATATTTGTTGTACAAGCTGGGTTTATTATCGACCAAATATACCAATGTCACGAAATTTTTGTTTGATCCTTGAATTTGTGATGCCTCATTGCTTACATTTCATACAATCCCTTCAAATAATTAAAATAATTTAGATGAATAAATTTTATTAAGTAATGGATATTACGTAAATAAATTATGTGTATAAGTTGATGAAATATTAAAGTAAAAATTATAATTCTAAAATTTTTTTTAAAAGTAAATAACTGATATTTTTTAATATTAGTTTTAAGAATACTTTATTTACATAAATATCAACTTTATACAAATAAGATCAAGAAAATTAAAAAAATAAAATATTTTATTATCAAATTAAACGGTTAAAGCTACCTCTTTAAATAAAATAAAAGCAAAATATTGTGTACACGCCATGTACATAACACACCTTATTCTCGATCCAATTAATCATCGTATTTTAAAGTAACCTTAAAATCAATCATACTTACGTACACAAAACCTCATACGCACGATAAAAAAAGAAAAAGAAAAAAAAAAAAAAAAAAAAAAAAAAAAAAAAATTGCAACAACGATCTACGTAACGACGACTCAGCGCATCAATAGCGCCCGTTTACGTATGCACAACGAGAAAACGAGAAATTCTCCGCGTGGGGTTTAAGCGCGCGCGTTTTGCGCACCTGTAACAACAACCGTGTACTCGCTCGTGCTCTGTACACACATAAGCGCGCGCGTACACGGCTCGATAACGTAATGTACGCGCGCGCACGCGCGTCACCGAAGTTATATCGCGTCGCGTTGGCTTTTTGCGAAACAATGACGTTGCGAATTTTTGTTTTGTTTGTACTTTGATAAAGATCGGATTGTCTGTACCCCCCTCTTACCTTTTTTTTTTTTCATCCTTTTTTCATCGCGTGTGGTAAACGCGCTTTTATTTTAGTATATCGAAGAGTTTTTTAATTTTTCGTTTTTTTTCTTTTTTTCTTTTTTTTTTTTTTCTTGATTTTTCTTTTGATTTTATGATTAGTTTTTGAAGAAAATTTTTATTAATATTGGACTGACTTAAAAGCATTGAATCTATGATATTGTCTTATTGTTGTTGTAAATAATTAATTTTAACTTGAAATTTGATTATTTTAGTATAATTGATACCTAATTTCTATATATAATCTATTCTAAATGAATGTAGAAATGAAAAATTAAGTTGTAAATTTTGAAAAATTTAAATAAAGATATAAAATAAAACAATTGAAGGGTTGTAAGTTTAAAGGGTCTAAGTGCCAAAAAATCCAAAGTTAATATTTTTACGAAAGTACGATCTAAGTGCCAAGGCTAATAATACATTCAAATGGATCCAAGTGCATTTTTGTTTTGAAATTTGGATATGTATTCAATTGAATTAAGTAAAAATAAATAATTATTTCATTGAGTTTTTTATTTTATAATGTTTTTCCGTTATATCTCTAAATAATAAAATTGGCACTTAAACCCTTTAGACTTACAACCCTTCAATTGTTGTAATGAATTTTTAAGCTTTTTGAATCGACGATAAAAATATTTTAACCCTTTGCACTCGAAGTTTTTTTCCATTCATATTACCAGCAACTCGAAGCTATTTCAGTGAAAAGATCATATTTACATATAAGTAAATGATATGGGCATTTAAAGAAAAGTCATCGTTGTATGTTATTATTCTTTGTCTTTATGGTATGAAATGCAAATTTGCATTGTCTCCATTGCGGAGCCCTCGAGTTTGAAGACAAATCTTAAATGGCTCCGCTCCGGAGCCCTCGAGTGCAAAGGGTTAATCTTGAAGTTTTCTATATTGGCGCTTCATTAAAATTTCATCGACACGTAAGTAAACATACAATGATAAACTAATCAATTATGATCTCAATAACACTCGATATATGCATTCAATTAAATTACATTCTAGGAAGTACGCAACAAATTAAACAAAAAAATAAAACGTTCTATTCGAAATATCACGCACAGAGCGCACAATTATTAAAAAATTGTAAAAGCCAGCCGCTT
Source organism: Chalcis sispes (assembly GCA_949987625.1). Lineage (NCBI taxonomy): Eukaryota > Metazoa > Arthropoda > Insecta > Hymenoptera > Chalcididae > Chalcis > Chalcis sispes. Next base: position 58,314,662 of record OX465097.1, on the reverse strand, counting down.
ATAAGCAAATCAATAATTGTGAAAAAAAAAACCAAATAACAATAAATTACTTATTTACCGTACTTCAAGAATTTAATAACCAACGATATAGACGATCGGCGGCTCTGACTCTGTTATCGTCTCGGAGCGAAGATAAGCTAAAAAACGCCTGTTGGCACTTTCCACGAACCTCAATCGCATTATACATACACGGTTAATCTTTGAGTAAACTCACGACGCGTATACTCGTTTACCGTATATATATATATATATATCTATGGTAACGCGCTTAAGCTCACGTTCGAGCTCGCAGTGGATCTTAGTCTCCTCGATTCTATGGTGATAATGCGAACACTCGTAGTTTTGCGGAAAGTTACGGATGCAAACTTTCCGATAAGAGAATCGTGGCTTTGCATGGGAAAAACTATTAATTTTTATCGTTGACTCCTTTTTTTTGTGCAGTTCGATCGAGAATGCTACTTTTGTTTTTCTTTTTGTAAATTATGTCTTATATATATTGTAAGGTAGTTAACAAGAAATTAAAACACTGATTCCTTCGATTTGAAATACGACTTACTTGAAATATTTAATATTTAATAGTATGTTAAAATGAATCATATAAAAAGAGTATTTTGGTAAAATGATATCGTTAGCAATTTTTATGAATTATTAGTGCCAAAGAGTTAAAACGATGCGAGTTATTAACTATAATTTTATTTAGAATATTTGAATTGCGGTTCTTAAAGAATTCAGTAGATGCAGACGTGCATAACCAGACCGTGCGTAATAAATATGATATATGTATGAAAATCAACAACTTAATATTGAATCTTAAAAATTAAATTAATAAAAATTTGACATTTCATTGTTAAAAAAAAAAAAAAAATTATCAGTAGATATTTGTAAAACGAATGAAAATTAGAAAACAATGAACATTAAAGATACTTTCTTATTTGTTTTTCTCACCATTTCTAAGAGTTTTTTCATTTGTCGATAAATCGATTCTTCATTCGCATATCCAACAAAATATAGTTTTGTTTACCTTACCTTTTCCTCCAAAAATCCGCGACACGTTTTCATTCAAGCAAATGATAATTTCAAATATTATTTAAATTTATATACATCTATATATTTCAATGAGATCGAGGAGTCTATTCTCGAATCCGGAAAATTATTCTCGGACATGGCACAAAATTCCGCGCTGACTATTCATAAACTTGCGTGACAGTCTTGCGGTATGAGAAAACTAGCACGTGGAAGATTTTGTGGTCGTTGCTGCTCAAGTTCGGGGATACCTCTCATGTGTTTTGTATCCTGTAAAATTTTTTTTCATGCTTATTTCTCGTTTGGGGTCGTTCTTTTAGTTTCATTTCTTTGCATAACAATGGAAATTTTATGAAATTTTTACGCGCGTGTGTGTTTTGGAATTGAAAAGAGGAAGGAATATTTGTGGTATGATGGAATTTTAAAATTCTGTATTTACTTATTATAAAAATTTTTATCACACATAAAATTATCAACTTATTCAACCTCTTTATAATTTACTTAAAAAAAAAAAAAAAAAAAAAATAAAAAAAACGTGTATGCTTTTTTTTAACGTGCGCTTGTAAATTTTAAACGATCGAATCTTAAAAAAAATCTAAAAGAATCTTACGAATAACGAAGTCTATTACGAGGCAAAAAATACGAGGCAGACATACATCGAGTGACCTCCTGAAAGCATACAATTAGTACAAATAAAAAAGGTAATAAAAGGATCAGGAATGTCGTTTCTTTGCGTGTAAAAATCCTCGACGTTTTTTTTCCTTTGCGCAAATGTTCCTTTACCATACCGTGTTTAAGTACGTATAGAATAAAATGAATGCGTGCGTGCAACAGAGAGAGAGAGAGAGAGAGAGAGAGAGAGAGAGAGAGAGAGAGAGAGAGAGAGAGAAAGAGAGAGAGAGAGAGAGAGGGCTGGTAAGTAAAAAATTTACGAAAACAAAAAGAAGAAGCCTTTCTTGTTTTATACAACCGGAGCCCGGAGCGCGCACGGTACTCGTGTTTACGCGAGAAGCGCCGACGAAGTCGTCCGCACGTGCGAACACATGACCGAGCGCGTCAGGGTCGAGGAGCGGGAGAGAAGTCGACGTAAACAATAAATTAATTAAGAGCCAGTTCTTGCCGGTTATGCTTGCAAGGCGACGCAATTCGGGTAGGAAATTCGAATTAGCGCGCGCTTAAGCTCTACCGCGCTGGCGCTCGATGAACTTGGGTGATGATTTCTCGATCGATATAATCGGTTATACCTTTTTATCGCTTTTTGTTTTATTAATCGCTCGTTTCTATCGTTGCAATTTTTTTTCCTTATTTATTTATTTATTTATTTATTTTTTCTATTCTTGGATAAAATTTTTTAATTTTTACGGGACGAGAGAGACGAATAGTGCGGTTATTTTTATATGCTTGCGTTTTAATTTTAGATCTCGTTAATTAAATTATTCATTTAATAAGCTTGCGATTCATTTCGAAAATATATGTTTAATTTAATGTTTAAAACAGATAGAATACATAGTATTTTTTTTAATTCATTGACTATATAAACTATTATCTTTTAATTGAATTTATGTTTTACTTTATTAGTAGTAAAAAAATTAAATTTTAATTGACTTCATGAACTATGTTTCATTCATTTCACAAGCTGTTAATAATTATCGAAAAGTTGCATTTCTCAGCAATTCAATGCAGATAAATATAAACTCGTAAAACATCGTTTTTTTTTTTATGAGAAAGAGAAATACAAAAGAAGTAAACCCAAAAAACAAAAGAGGCAGAAAAAAAAAAGAAAAAAACATTGCTCAATTTATTTTTCTAAAGTACTCGTCGGCTTACTCAATTCAGTCAACAAAACACACGTCCTCCGCGTAGTTTTTTTTCCATCCCACGCGTATATTTTCCATGCTAACTCGACACCGGCTTAACCGACCTCACGGCGATTTCCCGAAATTTAATTCCTCGGCGTAAGACGCGAGAGAAAGAGACAAATAAAGTATCTATCGCGCGTGTGTAGGCAAAGCATGAGAAAGAGAGAGACAAAGAGAGAGAGAGAGCAGAGCACACATCATTAAAAAGCACAGAAATGAATTACGAGAAAAAGAAAGAGAAATAGTGAGAGAGAAAGAGTGACTTTAAGAAGGGGAGGGAGGGAGAGGGAATAAGTAGAGGGAGATAAGAGAGAGAGAGAAAAACGAGAAGTGAACGCGAGATTTGGGCGATGAAAATTGTTACGCTAGCGGGCTTGAGTCACGTTGCTAGCCACGCGCTCGCTCTCAACTTACTCACGTACACACACATACACGCGCGCGCGCGTGTGTGTGTGTGTGAGCGAGCGAGCGAGAGCGCTTTCGCGCGATGTAGGTTAGTATTTTTATGAGCCGAGTATATATACAAATACGGCGCAACGAGGCGAACAATCGACTGCACGCGCTCTCTCGTGTATGCACATGTTTGTATATAACGAGAACTCCTTGGTAGCTTTATAAGCGTTAATGTCGTCGCAGTACTCGTGGTTACAAAACGTACGTTTTCTTCGTTTCATTTTTTTTTATTATCTTTCTTTTTTTCTCTCTTTTCCGTTTCGCAATCTGTCGCTCGATTTTCTTTCTGTGCTAAATTCTTTCTCCCTTAGTTTTTTTTTTTATTTTATTTTATTTTATTTTATCTTTATTCAAGGGGAATTGATATAAGTAGAGTGATCGATGGTACTAATCGTCTTGACAACGATGAATGGTGTACGCGTCGTTGCAGGTGTTGCGACGATGATGAGTTTAAGGAGCTTTGGTTGTCGATGGAGTTGGGGAAAGTTCGTTATTTACGTGCAATGACTCATAGAATGTTCAAGGACTTATGGTATACTTACTTAATCGATCCAATAGAAAGTTTAAGAAATTTTTATTCAAGTTTTAGATATTTCACGATTATTAGAGAAATTTTTTAAATATTTGAATGACTATTGTTTCAATAAATTATATTGTGTAAGAGTTGGAGAGAAACTTTTTAAAATTACAATATATGTATATTCTTAATACTATACAATCATTAAAGACTCTTTTAGAAACATTAATTCTTTTTTTTTTTTTTTTTTTGAATATCGATATTATTATTTAGTTCTTTGTACAGTTGAAAAAGTTAGTTGATAAACTATTTAGATAACATTCTTATGATACCAATTTACATAAGATGCAACCTTGAGATGATTTATATATTAATGCTGAATAAATTAATAGAATTTTTTTTTTAGAGAGAATCAAAATTTTTTTTTTAATCTTCAGTTCAAAAAGTTACCTTTCAATTTTACGCAAACAATATCTTCACTATAAATTCACATCGATACAACAATTTATCAAATTCTTCGTAATTTATTCATATTGATTTTCTCATTTCTTTATCAACGATAATTTTAATAAAGAAAAAATTCATTCCTTGTGCTTCGTTTTTTATTTTTTCGTACATTGAAACATCGAAGAATATATCACGTGACTTGACATGGTCCAACCGATCGCTTCGATTGCGCTTTGGCGTTCATTCGTTGTGCGTACGTGGTTTTACAGTAGGAAAAGACGCGATAACGAAGAAGACGTTGCGTTTCGTTTGGATGTTTTATTGTATGATTTTATAGAAAAATCGCGTTAAGAACCAATATGAGGACTGGAAAGTAAAAATTAAATAATTTTTCGATAAGACTAATTGTTTTGTAAATCAAGAGTCTGAAAAATTTGAAAAAAATATAAAACTTACATGCGTAGTTTGTAAATGTATATTGAATAAAGTCAGACCCGTTAAAAGAGATATTAAATTCCATACAAATGAAATAATTGTTTTCTAATGTGTCGACAAAAATCATCGAATAAGTTATTATGTATAATTTACCGTAATATCGAGGAAACGACATTCTCGTTTACTATATAGAATATTTACGCTGACGTTTTATTCTCCTATACATGCTTTTGTTTATCGAACATCTGCATTATGACGTTTCAATTTAACGCATCTATACGTTTGTCTTTCAGTATGGTATGTTTGAAACTTGAAAATAAAATTTGGGTAACGGATGATTGTAAATATTTATAAAAAATGTTGTATATTTCGACATTAAATATATGTTTAATTTTTTCAAAAGTTTCAAGTTGTATTTAGCTAATTTACTTCATATTTTTAAATAATTACGATTATTAATAGAAGAAAAAAAAGTGTGTGTGATAAAAAAAATCTTTCCAGACGCTGTGCCACGCCATACTCGGCATGCATCTACTTGTACCACTAACTCTATATAAATGCAAACTTTTTATATTTACTCGACATTAATTAATTTGAATTAATTGCAAATAACGAAAAGTTTATTGTACAATAATAATTATTTATTTTTACACCAAACTACATCCTTTAAAAAGCACCATTGAAAAATATAAATTAGCCAAACAACTATTTTTATCCACTCGACACTCATTCCAACACGCCATCATTATTTAAAAAAATGTAAACGAAAAATTTCTCAAAATAAAAAAAAAAAAAAAAAAAAAAAAAAAAAGCGACGTCGATGGCACAGTACACGTAATCGTCCCATTTGCCGTGCGCCGATTAACTCGCGGTCGAGGGAGAAATGTATATATGTACACATATAGCGAAAAATTTAACGTCCGTAGGTTACACGTGACGCGAACGTTAATGCATCGAGTGTCGCGTACATATATATTCATACATGTACTTCGCGGCTTGAGTTAATTGCACGCATTAAGACGCCCACGCGACGATTGGCTGTTTACGCGTGTGCTATATAACGCAAGTGGAGACGTCGCGTCGCGTTCTCGCCCGAGCTGTCTTTTATTATTAAATATTTCTTTGTTCTTTGTTTTTTTTTTTTTTTTTTTTTTTTTTTTTTTTTTTTTTCCATTACCGTTATCCTTTTTTTCTTTTTCCTTCGTTTCATTCGATGCCCGCGTTGTTTTTTTTCCTCTTGCGATTGGTTTTAACGAGCTTTGCAGGTGTGTGTTTGTGTACGTAGTGTGAATTTCTTTGGTGCACGAGAGAATGTGTACAGAAATTATAATCTGTGATAAATAAAAGAAAAATTTGAGCTATAAATGTACTAACAAACGATATAATAACATAGTATTATTTTAAAATTCAATAAATCATTCAAGATCATTATCATCACGTGCAAATCGATGCAATCGCGGTGCACGTAATTAATTTAAAACTTAATATCTTTCGCGTAACATCGTAATAGATATCACGAGCTCGCTAGATTGACGTATATCTTCCTTATCGCTTGTACTTTGTTTTTTCGACGCGTCAAAAAAAAAAAAAAAAAAAAAAAAAAAAAAAAAAAAAAAAAAAAAAAAAAATAACTACGCGTGAATGAAATTAGCGTCGTTACAGTTATCGAGCACGGTGACGAGGCAAAAATCAATCCTCGACAATTTAAACTTACGAAAGATCGTATTTTGATACAGAGAGAGGAGCGGTGACCTTGTAATTATTAACTATACGTTATCGTGCAAACGCGTTGGAGAAAAGAAGAAAAAAAAAATCCACGCACGCGTATAAAAATAGCCGAAGCTAAGAGGTAACAAAAGAAGGAAACGTGTCGAAATCAAACGCTGCGAGCCGAGTAGTTCGAAAGTTGCTTCGAACAAGTGTATACACGTATATATATATATATATATATATATATATATATATATATGTGTGTGTGTGTTTGTGTGTGTCTGTGTGTACGAGAGTTGGAAAAACCTCAGCGGTCATTGTTATTCCCGCGGCTGTTTTTCTCTCATCAAAATGCGCTCGGCGATTCTGTTATATATGTACCTATAGACTTGTAGGTTGCGTTATCCTTATCTATGTCTACGTATTTCGTTCGATCGCAATTAAGCGATAGTATGAATCGGCACGGGAACGTGACGTTGTCGTAGGAAAATTTCGCGGTATCGGTTTGGAGGTCTCTCTTTGCGCGCTGGTATTTTTAGAGAGGTAAATTTATTTAAAGACCTGTGTAGTGCGTGCGAATGGCGAAATTATATATTTTAAGGTAAAAAAAAAAAGTGCGTGCGTTGTTTTGATGCTTCAAACATTCCTCGAGGATGAAGAATTTTTTGTCATCGGAATCGCGGTTACCTACTCGTTTACCCAGAAATATCGTAAAATCGTTATTTTTTTTATCGTCGATGCAAATATTAAATATTGCAAAAACTTGCCAAAAAAAAAAAAAAAAATAAAAACTCGAAAAAAAAGCGCATTCTCCTGTATTTAAACGATATTCCATCGACGTATCGTTCAAAAAGCCAAAGCTTATCTATAAACGTCGCTTCCACTACCCACGCTCACATCACGCGATGAGATGGACAATATAAAGGATTAACTATATAGTCTGCCGGTAGTATGGAAAAATAGAACGAGAGAAAGAGAGAGAGAGAGAGAGAGAGGCATAAATCCAGTTTCGTATTTACAACGAACGAGGAAACGCGCGCGCGCGCGCGCGCCTGCACGTGCGCCTTTTCACGTTTTCAAGGCGAGAGTCTATATAGATAGAAGCCGGTGCGAACGATGTCTTGGGAAAAAAGAAAACGATTAACGATCGGTTGTTCACGTGTCTTGAGTCGTTTTAGGGACCGATTTCGATAAGTCTTATGGAGTTTTTTGGAATGTTACGAAACTTTTGATGACTAAGCGGCTTGAGAATTTAGTTGTTTTTTTTTTTTTTTTTTTTTTTTTCTTTTTTTGTTTTTCTACGCGAAAGCAATATTTTTTCATAGATTTTGTTGAAACGTTATGATAATTTTAATTACATTTTTTGTAATGTGTAGATTGGACCGACTTTACAGTTAACGTTTGATGCATTGCTAAGTTTATATATTTTTAAACATTATTTTAAATCGATGAAACGAAAATTTAATAAAAAAAATTTGATCGATGAATGTAATTGTTCTTTTTATTTAATTATTTTTAAAATTATATTAATTTATTACAAAATATAATAAATAACTAATACATTTAATTAATAATCTCAATAACACTAATAAATAATCTTCTGAATTCGATAATAAAATGTTAATAAACGTTTTTTCATTCGACTCACAAAAGTTCGGTAAACTTCCAAAGTATACATAAAGTCGACCGGCAATAACTTATCAATTTTCAAGAACAATAAAAAAAAACCTAATCCTATCCAACGACTTACGAATGAACCTTCGATACTCATGTGCTCGCTATATTCATCTCGGCGTTAGTACACATCAACAACGGTTTTAATCGGCTGTTAATGTGGCGAGGAAAGGCCGTGCAAGTGTATTTTATACACGGGAGTAACATGTGCACGCGTTGCGCTTCTTACGAACGAGGCCGTCTGTCTTTCCTTTTCTCTCCAGGGATTTTCAAAGAATCATTCGTCTCTTTTACGTCGTTGTTGACTTTTCTCTAAGATTTTTTTTTTCTTTCTTTACCTTACTTTTTTTTTTTTTTTTCTTCTTATCTCTGCGCGCCATTGTTTATTTGTAACGTGTCGAGCGGCTCGATATATATATATATATATATATATATATATATAATCTCTCTCTTTTTTTTTTTGTAATTAGAAGCGAAGCGTTTTGCGACGGATGTGATTGCGAAAGAAGGCACCTGATTCTCGCGAGTGAGTTATGCGACGTGAGTAAGAGGGATATATAGTGAATGTGTTAATGGAAGACGGCGGCGGCGTTATGTGTGTAAGCCAGTCACATTTTGTCTTGGTATATTTATTCCGCTAATCGACGCTTGATAGCCGATGATGGATTAGCTATTGGATCGGTTATTTACGATTAGTCTGTAACCTTCTTATTTTTTTTTTCTTTCTTGTTTATTCCTTTTGGCCTTTTTTTTTTTTTTTTATTAAATTGTTTTCTCAGATAAGAGATAATGTAGTATAATGAAAACGTTCTCGCGACTATTGATTTCAGCGATTTAAATCAATCTCCGACTTTGTGATGAAATTCAGAAAAAAAATGTATTCTTTTACACGACTTTGAAGGAGACGATAAATTTTAGTAAAAGGGGAGTTTACTTCGTTCGAAGTAAAACGATTTTTTTAATGGAAATTAATTCATTTATTTTTAAATAAAAATAGAAATATATTTTTTTTTTGTGTAGGGTTAATATGAATAGGTAATTAATTATGGAATCTGTCCAATAAAACTTTTGAGATTTAGATCTTGATAAAATTTAATCATTATGTTTGCATGTGTGTAATAATAATAATAGATGAATTTATGAACTTTTTCTGAATAATTTATAAGGTGAAAGCATGCACGTTCTTTCTTATAATTAATATAAAATTAAATTTAATTGTAGAAAATGACCAAAATTTTAGTCAATTTCTATTAAATTATGAATCATTTAAGACTTTTTAGAAGATAATTATACTGAAATAAAAAAATTTATTTTAATATATTTTAAAACTAAAAATTATAAAGTTTTTATTTGAAAAAAATATATATATATATAACATTTTGAAATAGTTATTAGAAAGACAAATTTATATATATTAGAAAAAAAAAAATGTTTAAATGTATTTTTATGGCTAAATATTTCAAACAATTTCCTAGTTTACAACTGGCATTGACTAGAATTCATAATTGCCAGTATATCGACTGAAAGACAAAATTACAATCGCAGAGAAAAATGATGTTTGCAATTTATTTTTAATTTTAATACATTTCCTTTTTTTTTTTTTTTTTTTTGGTTCTTGTAAATAATATAATAAACATGACCGGCAGAATCTATTTCAGCGATGAGCTTTGTTTAAACGGATTGAAAATCTTGGAGGTCAAATTTATCGGAAGTTTTGAATAATTCAAAACCTTCAAGAGAAATCTTAGATTAATCATTTTCAAAGGCAAATGATGTTTTTAGTTGGAAAACCATCAACATATTTATTTGTTTTTAATGCCGATGATTATTTTTTGTCGCATTTTATGTATTATAGCATCGAACATTGTTTCAACATTTTAAAATAGTTATTATCGTAGAAAATTTATATTCTGTATGCAAGAAAAATCAATGATAAATAACAACACATTTTTATATAATTTTTTCTTAAACAACTATGAAAATTTTTTACAATAGCTTTAAAACGCCTCTTCGAACCTTACAGCGCCTTTTTTTTTACACGTTGTAAAAATGTAAAAATAAATCGAACATCGATGATAACGAGTTAAAACGAGATCAAATTAAATTTTATCGTATTATTTGCAATTGATAAGTTTGACAATTGCAAAGCAATTTGCGTGTTTAAAAAATTCGTCGCATGCGAGTAATTTTCTATAATAGTCGGCAAGACACCCACAGAAACAAACAGACACGTGTCACGCGCGATGTTTAACGGCCTTCGTTATCGTCGCTTTAAAACCGAGGCGACCGCGCGACGTTGTATTTCGCAAAAGTGTTTATATAAAAAGAAAGAAAAAAAAAGGTCATGATCGAGAAGGCGTCTCGCGCACGTACACACACACACACACACACACACACACATACATATACATATAGACACGTGTTTTATTAAAGGCTCGCGCTCAAGAATAAAAGACTTATACGGGGAGAACGTATCGGACGTGCGTACGATCAGCGAGTTACACGTATACATTGATAAATTGTGCGATAATGATGTACGTATGTATGTATACATGTATCCGCACTCGTTCGGTTTTTTTATTAATGAGCTTTACGTTTTGTTCTGTGAACTAGTTTTTATAATAGATGCGATGCTATAAAGTTTGTTATTACGCGCGCCTTTAAGTATTTCTTATTTACGATTGAATTTCAGATGAGGTTTAAGAGATAACGACAGCTGTATAATATAATTACCGTTTTAATCACAATAAAATACACATATTTCTTAATCTTTTATATCACATTTACGTGAAAAAATTTACTTAGACTGTTGTAATAATATAAATATTAACTACGGACCTTCTTATTAATAAAAATTGTTTTATTACATTGTTATTAATCCGTATTAATATTGTATGATTGATTATTGATATTAAATTTTAATTATACTTTTATTAAACGATAAATAGAAGAATTAAGTAAAGTTTGTTTGAAGCTACCTCCGCATGTCTCACCACGCGCGGCATTTTCTACTTAAAACAATTCTTTACCCACGGCTTATGGTGATATTTAGAATCGCATACAATGTTTTCGAATATTTAAAATTGAACGTTCATTAAACATTACAACAAATAAAATCCGGTTGATCAATAAATTTATAATTCTTTTGTTAATTTCTCTCCAATTATCGACGCAATTCGCAACAATTAAGATTCCACGAGACTGAGCGGTCGATCGTCCGACCTAGAAAACACTTTGATTAATACCTTCTGAATCGCCCTACGTTTTTTCTTTCTTCCATCGATGAGAAAAACCACGTACACGCACACACACACACACACACACACCTGCGTATACGACAACAGGACGGGGAGACGACGTTCGACAAAGGAGGCCGATAACGGTTGCGCGAAAGTGAACGCACGCGCGCGTGACGCGCGCCGGGAAAACCGGTGGGCAGAAAGGTCGCCGAAGGACGTCTCTCTTTCTCTCTTTCTCTCTCTTTCTTTCCGTTGCTCGCCTACCCGTGTATACGACGATTTATATCGTTTCGAAGATTTCGAACTTCTTAATAGACGCTCCCTTCTTCCTTTTGAATATAAGAGTGGCGTTTGTTTTATCGCTGGATTAAATTAATTTTTGTTGTTAGAGCGAATATTTATTTTTTTTTCTGCTTTATATTGATCGAAAAATAATCTCATAAATTAACGTTTATTGTTTCTTACGCAAAGTAAATTTTCATTAAAAACTACGTACTGGTCGGAAATCAAAATTGAAAATCATGAGCTTTCTATGGCTTACATAAGAATCAAGATGACAAAAATTTATCGATGAAATTTTATTCTGAGTCATACTTGATTGTATATTCAGAAATCGTTTGGTTAATAAACATAGTAATCAATTTTTACGTAGGCATTAATTACAAGTTTCATAATATTTTACAAATTGTTTTAAAAAATTGTATTTATAAAATTTAATATAATATGCAATTAAAATTCATTATCTTATTTTAAAAATTTATAAATTATTAAGTATTTATGACATGTTAAAAAAAAAAACAAAAAAAAAAAGAAATTTATTTACAATATTAAGTTTATTGTTATTTTTAAATATTTTCGAAAACGGCAAAAATGTTTTTAAATTTTTTAGCGAAAAACGATGTAAAAAAATCAATGTCTTCCATAAATTTTTGCCATTCATCTGAAAATCCAAAAAAGAAAAAAAAACCGTACGAAAAAATGTAAATTAGAGCAGTTAGCTACTACTAACCTAAAATTATCGCAAAACCTTACAATCTCTTATTTTTTTTTCTCCAAATCGTCGTTTCTCAATTATCCTCATTCGCTTAAAAGTGGTAGAGGACGCGTTCCATATATTCGGCGCATGCGTCCAAAATATTTCAAAATTTCATTAATCTCATCGCGCGGTTAATCCCCTCGAGCTACTTACTCATTCACGCATGCATATATGCGGGTAAGCGGAGACTTCCTCGAGAGAGCGAGAGAGAAGCGTCTTGAAAATAATAAACCCGAGATAATTCGCTCGACACGTGCGGACGTGCCAAGTCACACAAGTCGCGCGTTTTCTCGGTATCCGTTCCATTCTCCTTCCGTCTTCTTCTTCTATCTCTCTTTTCTCTTCTCTTTTTATCGCGTGAGGACATCGCGTCATCCCCGCTGTTGCATTTACACCGAGAGAATATTTTTTTATTTTTTTTATTTTTTTTTCGTTTTCATTCTTTGTCGTGGGTATGCGAGGAATGAGAAAATGAATGAGCTAATGTAACGAAAGTGAGTGCATGTGCATATGTGTTGAACGCGAGATAAAGAATGAGATGAAAAAATGACGTAATTTTAGATTTGACGGTGAATTTTAACATTCGCCGCGATTGACTGATGAAATAATCATATAGAGTTGTTCATGAAATTTTTAATAATGTTTTATTGCAATTAAAAACGTGCTGAAATTTTTTTTCGAAATTAAATGACGAAAGCCTAAGAAACTTTTTTTTTGATAAATTTATCTTTTTTAAAAATAAATTAATCTTAAAAATATTTTTATTTTATAAAAAACTTTATATTTAAAATAAATAAATTAATAAATTTATTTATGGAAGTAAATTTTTATTCGTATATTATTCATAAATATTTAGTAAGATTTATTCTGAAATAGAGAATCTTTTAATTTGAGTTTATGAATTTAAAAAAAAAAAAAAAAAAACAAAAAAAAAACAAAAAACGAAAAACAAAAAATAAAACAATTATACAAAAATATTTTTACCTTGCCAATACGTGCGTGAAAAGCAAGATAATCCGTAAAACGAAAAGTATTAGGTTTCATTTCTATTATCATTTTAAACAACACAACCTCGATAAAGTAAATAAATCGCCGAGTAAGTTCACGCTATTGCTTCTTTAATTTCTAATTAGTAAGAAACTTGTTCATTGATTATTCTTCCGTTACGACTATTTTTTATCTTTAATCGCATTCAAAAAAAAAAAAAAAAAAAAAAAAAAAAAAAAAAAAAAAAAAAAAAAGAAAAGAAAAGATTCAGTCAAACACTTCGTAAAGCATACATCGCATTAAATTCTAAAATAAGATATTCTATTACGTCGACTTATGTACACCGACAAATCGAATCGGGAACGACTCTAACGCAAATCAATCGTTTTGAAAAACTTTAATCCATCGACATAAAAGAAACAATATACTATATAAGGACCTGTAAAAGAACTCACGTTTATTGTATTTTCAATCGCGTGTACGTAAACGTGCAACGGTGACTTTCACCGTTTGACGATTTTTCCTCTTTTATGTTTCAAGCAATGAATTTATATGTGTATATATATATATATATATATATATATATATATATGGACGAAGCGACGTATTGTTAGCGCGAAGCGAGAGAAAATGCGCGCGCTAATACGTGCGTGACCCTAGAGCGCGTCATCGTCCTTAATTGCAAGCGTTATCGCGCGCTTAAGACTAATCGTGTGATTCTTTGTTCTGCTTCTTTTTTCTTATTCTCATTTTGTCTTCATGCGCTTTTGTCGCTTTTGAAAGTTCTTTTTATGTTCTCAAATATTTTTTTTATCGATTCAAGATTTTTAAGTTATTTTTAAACTCTGAATTATTATTTTGTTGTTTATTTTTCATTGATTAATATTGAGTTTGTAATTCGAGTCAAACTTAAAAAATTAAAATTAAAAAAAAAAATATACATATATATATATATATAAATTAAATATTATATTTAATAATGAAAAAACGTTTCTATCTCGAAGTACTTAGATTAAAGTTACACCTATATGTATAAAGAAAATATATAAGATTAATGAAATAATATGACAAAAAGATTCAAACGTTGTTTAAATGTTTTTTACAAGATCTTTCAAGAAAAGTTATGAAATAAGTTAACAACGTCGCGTAAATATTCGATGAGACTATCAACCGATTGTGATTGACATATTGTGCTAACGTTCGATTATTGTATTAATTTTTCTTTTTTCTTTTTTTTTTTTTTTTCATTATTATCGTAAAGTTACCATTACAATAACGCGATGATTTCATGGAAAAAAAAAATTGTTACTTAACGAGATTCGCGATAATAAAAAAATAAGACGAGGATAAGAATTTTTATTAATGAGTACTAAGTCATCGTATTTTCCTTCTATTTTAATTGCCTCGATTTCAATTATTTTTAGTATCAAATTTCAATATAGCTTTCTTATAGACTACTGCGTCTATTGCACAAAGTTTTCTCTTGTAATTCTACTTTTAGATACGCTTATTAAAAGAAGTTTATTGGTAATTTTTCAAACGAACGCGTATCACAAAATATAATCGGGCAATAAATTATAGGTCCTTAAAAATTATATTATTTGAAAAATTTCATACATTTCTATAAAGCGAAAATTGTGCCTATTGGCGAGGAAAAAAGAATCAAATAATTTTTCATGAAAAAAAAAAAAAAAAACAAAAACACAAACAAAAAAAAAAATAATTGCAAAAAATAACAGACGCTAAATGCTAATCACTCAATTGTCCGTACAATTATTGTATAAGCCATTTCCTTTCGACTTGTTTTCCAATAAACAGCGACCGCTGACGGTTAACAACTATATAACACGTGGCGTCTATCAATTAATCAGTAACTGCTTCCCTTTTCCTCATTTATAAGCTGCTATTTCCGTTAACTTCTTTTTTTATCCGCGTGTTTTTTTTTTTTTTTTTTTTTTTAATACTCAACTCTCTTAGGCTCTTCGTTTCCGTTCTTCTTTTTTTTTTTTTATCGAGTCTATGTATAAACGCGGCTTATTCGCGTGAATAATTAAACGAGTCGTAGACGCTTTGTTATTAAACGGTCTATCGTTCGTCTGGATAAAATAGATTTCTTATTCTTGAAACGAAATAGACGCTGAAAAAATGACGTAAATAATATATGTAAAAAATGGATAAATTTGTGATTCGCAATTTTCAATTACGTATACATTAATCGTTTAACTTTGCAAATAAATAATGAAGTCCGATATTTAACTTTACGTTTATTAAATTCGTGCGCGACGGATTAACGCGACGTAGAATTTATATAAGGTTTTATTATATAAATAATGTATCATTGTGCAATCGAGACAGTACAAGACGGGAAAGCTTTCGCTAATTCAATTGATAGAAGGCGCACGTTATAGTTATATTCGGACGCGCGCTTCAGGAATTTTAAATGCTCTACATTGTGACACATTTAACATTCCTGCTAAATTTCCAACTACGAGTATGAATTGCGGTATTACATTGCTTACATTTGAGCTCTATGTTCATAAGTGATTTTTCAATCGTTTATATACTCGTCACCAAAAACATTTACGTTTTTATATTAATAAAAACTGTCTGGATAATTAAATAATAATAACGCATTAACGTAATAATTCATTAAAGAACATCGATAAACAACGATTTTTTCGCTTTTTCTTTCAGCATCGATGGAAGGTCCTGTAAAGACGAAATCTACAGGATGGGACTAGGAAACGGCTACTGCGAAGGAAATTTAAATTTCGCGACCGCCTCAGAAGACGACGAGGTTTACACGAAAAAGAAAGTATCGAGGGTGAGTTGACAAAATTTCTCCGAGTTACATAACCTTACCGATATTTTTAATCTCCTCATTGCGATTCCTAGATTTCGTAATCGATCCGTTCGATATGTATTTTCTAGTTTTTTTTTTTCTCTCCTCATGCAGATATTTATGAATTCACGTTAAAATATAAAGTTTTGATAAGCGTCTCGTAAATTTATTGTGGTTTTATATAAGATAATGAATGATGCATTGGTAAACGTTTATACGATGACGTTTAACGGCGTCGGCAATTTAAGTTATTATATTAATACAAAATACACATATATAGTCTTCAATAAGAATATATTATAATATGTTTTACGAATAATTAGAACGTTAGAAAATTATAATTTTATAATTTAAAAAAAAATTAACGGTACTTAAAATGCACGAATGCGTGTCTGATTATTTAACCTCTATCTACTTACGAATGTTAATCGAGCAAAATTTCGCGTATAAATTTCACAATGTTTCTACAACCTTATTTCGACACAAACTCATTGACTGCGCGACAAACTTAAAGGTTCTTTCTTTTGTAGATATAACCATTCACTTTAAATAGTAAAGATAATTACTTTTTTTTTAAAATTCATTTTAAAACTGCTAAAGTGCTACGATAAATTTTGCAGAAATTTTTAGATTCATTTAATTTTATTGCAATGTTGAATAGCCAACGAAAAAAGCATAGATATTTTTATGCTTCGCAAACGCAACTAAGACGTTTGATGGATATGAAAATATATTTATAAAAACTACGTTGCCGGAGAAACTTAAAAAAAAGCTTTTATATATACTATAAATAACCATTATGTCGTTAACTTTTTTAAAGTCTTGTATTCATCGTACTCTTGGTAAAGTTGAAAAAAAACAACCGAAACAAATATTAATAATTTCCGGAAAACAAAACACCGGAATGCGGTAAACGCGAGTAACAAAAAAAAAAAAAAAACAAAAAAAAACAAAAAAAAAAAAAAATATTACCGTGGACGTAAGGAATTTCCATTGAATTTTCTCGCGGAAAAATCTAAAATATATAAAAATGTTCGCTCTTGTTTAATTAAAAAACGTTAAACTTTTAGCCACGCGTGTAAATACATACTTATTTAGGCGTGTATATATGTATACACACATATACATAAATAAGATTAAACGCGAGCGTTCGAGTGAGTAACGTAAGAAGAATGCCGGGGGACGCATGTGCTTTCCTGTTTTGACATAGCGAGAACTTCGTCGTCGCAACCGAGACATCCGTCGGTTGATCCTCGGTATTTAGGCCAGAAATCGAAGAACAGAAAAGGAGGGGAGGGGGAGGAGAAAGGCTTTTCCGCGTTGTTGAATCAGCGTCTGATGCAACACGTTTATCCAGATGATCGCTATTGTTCTTAAGTTTCTTGTTGTTTTTTTTTCTTTTTTTTTTTTTTTTTTTATTAATTGGAATAAAGTTGAATTGATTTTAATGAAAGCCTTTAGTTTTTTTATTTAATAGTTTCTTTATAAATAAGGTGGAGAAATTTAAAAATAAAATAATTTAAATGATGTAGAAAAAGTTCTGGAAAATACGGATAGAAACAAAGTGTTCCTCGATGTAGTATTAAATATAATTATTTGCATTTAATTTTATAATAAAATTTTCCTCGTGTTGTTACGTTAAATTAGAATAAAAATACTATCTTGCATTTGTAAATGCATACATATTTTATTTTACATTTTCACGAGATTACCCGCAAAACCTCTTGAAATAGAAATACCTTGTCTCTTGAAATCCAACATGTCAATAAAGCCATTAATAGCAATACAAGCCATTCATAAAATTTTCCCAACATCCGCCGGGCAAATGATATTTTTATTCGGTCGCGACGCGCTAACTTTACACATCCCTACACCTCTCTCTCTCTCTCTCTTTCTCTCTCTTTCTTTCTCTTTCTCAATTTGGCTCGATGCGTCGCAACGGAAACGCGCGCGACGATGATAATCGATAGGAGGGCGCGAGTCGCGTGTGATGCACGTGTATGCGCAAAAATATTGTTAAGCAAAGAGAACGCGACCGATCGAGATTCGCCGGTGTTTGGCCTTAACTGTATACACGAATTCTAAAAATAGATTGTTCGCGTGGATGCGCAAACTAGAACTTTAAGATAAAAAAAAAAAAAAAAAAAAAAAAATAATAATAATAATAATAAGAATAATAATTCTCGATCGTGTTATAACGTCGTTGCGATTAAGACGGACAATAATTGTCATTGCGAGGAAGTAATTAGATGGAATGCATCAGTGAGTGATTGATTTGATTTATGTTAGAAGACGTTGATTGTGGTGATAATTTAATGGCATTTTTTTTTTTCTTTTTAATTATTATTTTTTGAGATTGTTTATTACCAGTTGTGTTGAAAAATTATTTTCTTTTTTTCTTATATATTGAATATTTTTTGCTTGGTAACGTTCAAACACTAGTGAAATATATCGATTACATGAACATTTGAATTTTGAAATAAACTATATGAAAAAATAAAACAAGTCATAAATTAAAAAAATTCAACCTACATTGATAAACTTTTCAATTTAATCTCGTTAAATTTCACAATAAAATAAAACCAAAATAAAAAACCTTCGAACAAATCGATACTTTATAAAATAATTCATTCCAAAAAAGCCGAGGCTCGATTAAATTATTTCGCATTTTCGATCGGCGATCGATTTATCAATCGTTCAATCAGTCAATCAGGATCAGTTTACACTCGTGTAAATGTGCAGAATCGTCGTTGTCATCGCCGAAAGAGCTTGTGTGAGATGCACGTCGCTTACACGTATATACAGAAGGGGACAGGCGCGCATGCGTGCTCGGGACTTTTCCGAGGGGGTCTCAACACGTACGCGCGTATGTGTGCTCGTGTGCGCGACAATAATCAGTCAAGGTCTTTAGACGCGAGCAAACGCGAAGAAGGCGAAATATCTTTAGCGGCACGCGCTTATTATATCTTCTTTGTCGTGTGTGTGTGTGTGTGTGTGTGTATGTTACCTTAAACGTGTGTTTTTTTTTTTTTTTTTTAATTTCCTTTTTTTTCTGTCGCTGTCTTCTCTCTCTCTCTCTCTCTCTCTCTCTCCTTATTTATCTTTTAATTTCTATCTTCGTTACTCTTTTTACTGCTTTTTATCTAAGCGCATAAGCCGAGGGCATGAGCATTTTACACGTGAGCTACTATTATAGTTTTCGACTCGCGTTTGACGCACGTATTATTTTCGTTACGATAATTATTTGGCTTAATTAATGTTTTTTTTGTCTTTTTTTTTTCTATTGATTATTTACAACCCACGTGAATGGCTTATTATTTTTATAATTATCCACGTGAAAAGTATTTTTTTTTTTTTTAATATTTAGAGCAAAGAAAGAATATATAAGAGTTTAAACAAAACAAATAAACAGTGATATCCAAACGCATCTTCAAAAATGATAAAAGACATATCAATGACAATAAGAATCGTTTTTTCTTTTTCATCTGTCTCGTATAATGAAATCAATGAATCCAGAAGAAAAAAAAAGGTAAGGTCTGAAATAAAAAAAAAATTTCAAAACAAGTAAATCTATCGGTGCAAATGTATACAAACTCTTACGTATACAAAACAGTGTCATCGTAGCGCACATGCACAAACACTAGGAGTTATAGGGCGACAAAATGCACTCGATAAGACGCCGACGAGTCTTATGTAAAGATGGCACGTTCCGGCGAATGTGATCGTAAAGCGCCCGCTTTTTCTTTCTCTCTCTCTCTCTCTCTCTCTCTCTTTCTCTTTCTCCGTCTATCAGAACGAGTCGTCTACTCGTGACTTTAACTTCGCCGACGAGGTTGATTTTGCGAAAGAAATGGTTTGAGAAAGATGGTGAAAGAAAGGAAGAAAAAAAGAGAGAGAAAAACAGACAGAGAGTCGTTAAAAGACGTGTCGAGTAAGCGATATTTTTGAACGATGTTGACAAATGTGGGTTGGACTTTTTTTTGCGTTTTCTTCTCGGCGAGAGAGAAATTTTTTTTTGATTTAGAAATTGATTCGTTATAGATTGAAATAACTTTAAGGTGCGAATGTTGAAAATAAAATCGGTACATTTTTCTAATATTGCTATCGTTTAAAAGTTCTTTTTTTAAACGAAGAATTCGATCTCTTAAATATATTTTGTAAAAATGATGTTTTAAAGTAAAAGACAATTACATAAATTCTTATTCGATTACAAATTTGAAAATAAATTAAAATTCTATTAAACCATAGTGCATGCAATATAATAATTTTCTTTTATAAATAGCTTCAAATTGTAAAATCAAATGAGTTACATTTTCAGATGAGATTTTTTGTTATTTTAAAATTTGAAATACGCAGGTATATATATATATATTTTTTTTTTTTTTTTTTTTTTTTTTTTTTATGATTTCATTCGGCCTTGAACTAAATTACTTTCAACTAGTCTCTTTTTTTCCAATGCGTATTTTTAAGAAGGTATTATTAAAACATTCTTCATCGTAAACAAATATTTTTTAATCTAATTACGCATTACTTTACAACGGCTGATTTTCAGAATTGAATTATTTAAAAGTTTATTTACATACGTCTAGATAAAATTGACTACCAAAAATCACAATAAAGTAAAAAAAAAATTAATAAATTAAACGTTGGATCTTTTTCTACTTGAATAACAATGATGGAGCGATACGTCGATCGACTTCTCTCATCGTGTGAGAATTCTCGACGACTTTTGTAATCGTTCTACATTAGAAAGTACTTTCGCAAAAAACGACGTCTACGCGCACACACACACACACACACACATACACACATCTAAGTGCACGAGCACTCAAATCGCTTTTTCTCTCTTTTGCTCTCGTGATAATTACGTAATCGGTATTGTTTTATTCTTCGCTCGTTCTTTTTTGTTTGTTTTTTTTTTTTTTTTTAATCTTTCTCTTCCTTCGTTATAACGTCACATGGAGATACACGCGTGCTAGGAGTATAACAAGCGTACACACTAACGTGTACACATCGCGCGATCACGAAACTTTCCTTCATTTATCGCGGATGTCGTAGAGATATCTCACCCGCTCGTGGTATTTTTTTTTGATTTGCTTTTACTATTGTCGATGATGAGTTGTTTCTTTCGTTTTCTTTATATTCATCGCGAATGAGTCAGCATCAGCGTGTTTAATCAATTTTTTTTTCCTAAATTTTATGATTATTTAGAATTTTAACGGATACAAATTGTAATAGTGTTTTATGTTTGTAATGGAAAGTATTATATTTTTTCTTAATTCCATTTGATAATGATTGAAAATTTAATAATTTTCTGAGCACATTCTAAAACAAAAAACTTTTATTTAATTTATTTAATTTTAAAATAAAAAAATATGCGCCAAATTATTGAGAATTTCATCTAGGAAGCACACTAATAACGCAAAAACAGTTGAAGAAAAAAAAAAGAAAAAATAAACGAGCCGACACAAATTCTGCCGTAACGCTCGTACGATTTACATTTTTTGACGACGTGAAAGCGAGTACGAGTACAGCGATTTTGAAACAAAAATTTCGCGCAAATCCGCTGTCGTCATCTTCTTTCGGCTAATTTTACGAGGTCGATAAGCCAATATACGCACGGCGAATTTTACTTTTCAAAAAATAAAAGTAAGAGTCGATTGTACGTACGTTTTTTTTTTTTTTAATTTTTTTTTTTTTCGTCGTGGATGTCATTCGTTCGAAGGCCGTGACCTACTAATTTGATGTTCGCAAACTTTGATTGTTCGAGTTGGCATTGAAAAAAAAAAAAATTGCGACCTTTGATTCATTTCCTGCTGATGTTATTAGTCGAGAAATCTCGATGAAGTTTTTTTCAAATATTTTCATTTCGTCCATTTGTAGGTATGAAATATCCGCTTGAATACAAATTGATAGAATTTTTGATACATTAAACTAAATAACAAAAAATTTTATTTTGAAAAATGATTTTTGCTCAATATAATGAAAACAATATCGATTGCATGTATTATTGATATTTTTATTCCTGTTGTCTTTTATTACCGCAAATCAGTTTCAGAAACTTTTAAAACTTGTCATTTGCCGAATTTCCAACCAATATCAAATGATAAGTTTTTTACATGTTCCACAGAATAAATTATTTTACAGAATTACTTTAAGAAATAAACAATAATTTTTAAAATAATTAAAAATCTACGGACCGCTTTAAAATTTATTTTAAACTAACAGATTTTTTACGAAGATAATTGAAGAAAAAAAAATCGAATATTAACCAACTTCATATTTGACCAAAATAACTCGATGCGCGAACTGTAGAAATTGCTGGAAATCGAACCATCAACCTACTCTCGCAAACTTGAGCCGCCACCATCGAATCATCGAGAGAGTACACGTGTCTTCGTATGTCGTGGCACGTGAAACGATCTCACACGCGGTAGCGCGCGTTGAAACGTCCCTCGGCGCGATCGAGTCATCGTCGCGGCGAATATACCTGGGAGAGCGTTTCTCGGTCACGGCCCGGACGCGATCTCCTCCGCGTGTGTATGTGACTCAGGACTCGATACGTACATACGTTCGATTTCGATGTTTTTTTTTTTTTTTTTTTTTCTTTTTTTTTTTTTCTTTTTTTTTTTCAATGAATTCACGTGCGCGCGTAGAATTTTTACGAATTGCAAAATCTTCCAGGTTTTGTTCGCGTTCTTTGGAAATAAGCTTTTGCCGATCGCACGTTGAAGGTAGAGGTGGAAGAGGTGAAGCTTTTCATATTCGGGATCGAGGTTATTTAATGGAATCGACGATTGGGTAACGCGCGAGACATCGGGGTGACACTGATTGGTTTCGGGTAAATTTGTTGCAGCAATAACGATCGAGTTATTAGTAAATGACGTCGTTTGAATTTCGGTGAAAGAGTCGTTGGGAAAGTTGTACAAATTTAGAAGTCCTTATGTGAAATTTTATATTTAATGTTTATGTTATAAATATTAAACATTTGAAAATTTACTTTTTAACTTTCATTTTTTTTACAAAATTTTAAAAACGAAGCGATGTTTTAAGACGTTTAAAATAACATTTGAAATAATAAATTGTTAAATTAGCATTCAAATTTAATGATTTTATTATTAATACATTACGATAAATAATTCATCTCACTCTATTTCTGTCAAATAAATATTTTTTAAATTTTACACTGTTTGGGAGTGAAAAGGTTTATTAATAACTTTAATAACTTAAGAACTTTAAGAACAAATTATTTTTATTATTATTTTTCACTCTTATGTCACTCGCCAACTTAATATTGAGAGACTAGTTACTGTCGTTTGTATGATGTATTTTACAAAATTAATGTTTTATTTGTATAATAATTGTCTTTTTAGTGGTTGGATTAAATTCAATGTTTTAAGTGCACCGAGTGTTTAAATAGTGTGTTTTTCTCGTGGCAGTCAAAAATTAATATTTGCGTGTTCGTCGCGGATGAATTAAAATGCCACCAGTGTGAAAATGTATCTGTCTTGTTGTTCGTTTGTATGGTTTATCATTAGTTCGGCTTTGCAAAGGGAAGAGTGTGTAGGCGTTGCAAAGGAAAGTAAAATTCTTATTGATTGTTTTTTTGATGCATTTGTTGTTGGGGAGATGTACCCGAAGTGAAAATCTAAGCTTTATGTGTTTTTGAGAAGTTTCAAAAAGGTTAGAGCAGAGGTAGTGCCATAAAAAAAGGTTAAGCGGTTGGACTGCAGATATGTTTTTATGCGTCTAATTGTTTTAAGAAAGAATAAACGTCTTTACGGATATCTTTGCCCTTGCACGTTATACGTCGTATTATTCCCAATGAATTTGTAGAAAGGAAAATTTTTGAAAATACGCGTCTATACAAAAATGTGTTTCTGTCTTACGTAAAAAATAAAAGCGTTTTAAATCACGTACGTATTGAAAGTACAATAGTAATTCATATAAAAAAGAAACCTTTTGTAATTTACTATAAATAACAATTTTTCTTAATGTATTGTGTTTTACGACATAACATACACAAACGCGAGCAGCCGAAATTTTATCGTCAAACATAAATTTAGAATATTGTTCACACCTGTCAAAACTTTTACTTTGAAAACTGATGCCAGCTGAAAATTTATTATTCTTTTAAAAACGATAAGTTTACACGTTTATTATTTTAGTAAAACGATTTTCAAGAATTTCCATTTAAATATTACTGTATCAATAAAAAATAAATAAATTTTGTCAAAATGATGCCTTAGATTTAGCCGTAAACTTCATCGTAAAATAGAAACGCAATGATAAATAATAGCTACATCCACAATGTATCTAACCTTACTCCAAGACATTATTAAAAACTAAGTAAACTCAACAAATAAAATAAAGTAAAGATAAAAAAAAGTAAAGAAACATTTATTCATTCTTTTATTAATTCTTACTCCATCAAAAGGCTTCGAATCGCTGCTTATATGTACATACGGACGGCGTTAAATGTGCACCACGAGCCACTTTTATGATTCACACGTGGGTCGAGACGCGTTAGTTCGCACGTGATACGCCGATGAAACGGAGAGAGCGTTATGGTCTCTCTCTCTCTATTGAAGCGTGTGGTAACGCGATATTCGAGAGCTCCGCTTGACTTGTTACGACGCGCCGGCTATTGTAATCACCAACGTGGCTCTCGATGCGAATATTTTATTATTAGAAAACGTATATCTGCGTTTCATGACATAAACATATATATATATATATATATATATATATATACACATATATATATATTTATCAATGTTTTGCAAATGTTTTTTCATTTATTAAATGCTATAATGAAGAGATTTGTACAAAATTGGAACGCAATTCATACATTTTTACTGGGTTAATTTTAGCAAAACAAACTAACTTTGGATATTTTCCTTCACTAAAATATTAATTAGTCAGCAGAATTTTTTTCACAACGCTTAAAACTAGTCTACGAAAAAGAAATAAAAAAGATCCACAAAAATCATATGTTTGTATCATATATATATGTTCATCGATACGAACGCGACCTCCGCACGTACGCAGCTCATTATATTCATCGTCACGATTCAAACAATACAACTTATGTACATATACACATACTCGCATACCCTTACCCAAAACCAGAAAGCAAAAAACTGATCGTTCAACCTCACCGCGACGTAGATATATATATTTTGTACGTTATAAGTATCACGTAGCGCAAACATTTTTTACGCCATCGCACGTATGTGTGGACTTCTTGAAAACGTCTTTGATAATAAACATACTGAAATTGTAGTCGATATACAGAAGTGGTTATTTCCGGTAAGAAGAATATTTGCAATATGTAAACGTGACGTCGTCTTTATTTCAGAGTTCGGCGACGAGGTCGAGCTTGGAAATATGGTGTACGTCATTTTAATGCTATTAAAAATTCGCTTTCGTAGACTTTTTATTTAAACGTGTTTACGTGCGTATCATCGGAAAATTTTAATGATTTCGAAAATATTGAATCGTTTTATTGGTTTATTATTGGCGGGTAATTTGATAACGTATGAAATATGTTGTAAAGTAAAAATATATCCGAATGCGTTAATCGCGTGGTTAATTTTAATTAAAGGGATATAATAACGTTCAATAAATGCTTTCATCATACGTCATATCGGCGCGTTTATGCAAATCTTTTAATACGTTTACCTTCGCATATATAATTGCTAGTTTGTTGAAAAAACGGCGATAAATCGCGCGAGTTAAGCAATTGACATCACCATTTTAATATGGAATGCATGAGGGTTACGAAATTTGTTATGATAAAATAAAAATGCAGTTTCCGTTTACCCTTGACTTTTTAATTATTATGTGCATCGATTACCGTATACCTTATTCTATTTAATTTATATCGGCTTGTAAATTTTCTTATAATTACATCAACTTTATTTTAAAGTAAAGACATTATTCGCGAAGTGTTAAATAAAGAACATTATATTATACAATAAAAAAAGAACAGACAATCCGTATACCATCAGCATCACCACAGCGAAAATTTTATCAGAAATGCTCGCTGATTTATCAATGTGCTCATAGTGAGAGCGTTGCATCCGGCCTCCTCCTCCTCACTCTCTCTCTCTCTCTCTCTCTCTCTTTTTCCTCTCGGCTTAATCTATTTATACATTGGTGGTGATTTATGGCGGAGAGGCGCAAGATAACCCGACGCACGTGTCCGAGAATCGAGTCACATGTCCGAGGACTCAATAGCGTGATGCGAGACTCGTACGTGTGTGTGTGTGTGTGTGCGTGTGTGTGTGTGCGTGTCTCGGACAATCGTCGAAAAGGTCTTCGATTTCTTCGGTATCGCGTTGGATTTGATGTATATTGAGACGTTGTGAGACGCGTTATAGCGAGGTGGAAAGTGCACCTGCGATGGTAATGGGTATGTTAATTGCGTTCGAGCGAACGAATGGAAATGAAGGATTTTTATGCGGGGGTATTGGACTTTGAAAGAAATGAGAGTTTTCAGGTGAATTAACGAGAGCTTGTGTTATGCTGCTTTTTCTAGTTGTTAAAATTTTAATAAATTGTAATGAATAGTTTTTTTTTTTTTTTTTTTTTTTTTTTTTATTGTGGTAAGGAAAATTTTTAGCACGATAAAAATAGATAATGAATCTTTGATAAGAAGAGAAAATTAAATCCCTTCAGGGGATCTCCTGGATTTTTTAAGAAAATAAATTTTGACAATAAATACGAGAGATAACGTCAAGTTGTAATAATAATCAAAATCCAAGTGGAGGACAAGAAGTTATTTTATCGAAAGCTACGTTGATATACTTTGATTAGATTTTGATAAGTTTGAGGATTGAGTAATTAAATCGGTATGGGTGTGTGAACTATTATGTGCCATTGGCAAATTTGTGACTTGACACACGTTTGAATAATTATCAAGCGTTTGATTAACACGTTGACTGCCGACTACGAGATAACTCGTAGATTGCGTTCTTTTCTAGGACGCTAACTACGAGTTATCTCGTAATAATATAATGTGATTAAATAAAATTGTCATTTTAGGCCAGATTTCTAAAAATTGCCGTGGTAGTCAACGTGTTAACGGTATCTCGAAATCTAATCTTCATAAATTTGATAAAATTCGAAAACTTATAGTTATATCATTTAGAGCTTTATAATTAATTACAAATTCTAATTATAAAAAGTTATAAGTAATAACTTCAGTCTAAGTATCAAAGTTTGAAAGCATATAAATTTTTTAATTAAGCAATCGAATATAAAAATCATTGCGTTTTGAAAAAAATCGTTTGAAAAGCGTGAACGCGTGCGCCATTTATGTATTTTTAAAGAAATGATAAAAATTTCGTAGACATGTATTGAAATTGATAAATAATAGTAAAATAAATAAAAGAAAAATATTATGATCGCTCGTTATCTCGATCACGTTTACAAAATACACATTATCAATAAAAACTTATACGCTAAGAATATCGGTCTTCGACGAAAACCATAACTCATCCCGCAACTACGACGATAACGAAACGGCAAAACAATCCAGTTTCAAGCGGTCAATTCCTCATCTTTTCCAATATTTTCCGCAAAAAAGTAAGGCCGCGCTTGTACGTCGTTCTTTGTACTTATACGTATATCGAGCGGAAAAACAGCGTCACGAGAGTCGCGGAAATATCGCTGTCGGAAAATCGTAAAAATACCTCGAGCGTGCTAAAATTAAACTCGCGCGAGTTTGCTCATCGTGCCGTAGGAAGGAAAAATAACGATGAAAAAATCAAATCAATACACATACTCGTATATCGCGAGAGAGAGGGAGAGAGAGTGAGAAGTATCTTTGTACTATAGTTGTAAAAAAATGGCGAAACATCGCTTGTGTATATCTCGAAGGTTCGACGCTTCGACAACGCTCGAGTTGATTCGATGCGATGTGTAACGGAGAGAACGAGACAGCGGTACATGATGATAGAAAAAGAGAAGAGGAAACATATGCGGATAAATAGACGTTGTTGAGTTGATGAAATTTATAAATCTATGCAATTGTTCCTGCAGCATTTTTTTTTTTTATTAGAATAGACATTTGAAATGTTTGTAGGTAAGACTCGTTTATCTGAAATCATTTTTTTGCCTTCATTTTTTTTTTTTTTTTTTTTTCTTTGTCAATGATTTAGGTCATCCGTAAAAGTATGTTTATTATTTTGATTATTTTTTATTCGGTTTCGGAAAGTTTAAAGAAGTTTATCGCCAGAAATTTCTAGAGACACATAAAATTTACAAAAAATAATAAACAAGAAGAAGAAAACATGTTATATTTATATTCTTCTGTTTTCAGTTTTCATTTATTTTAGATTAAAATATAAAATTAATAACGTCGAAATTGTTTACTTTTATTCGAATGCGGTGTGTTTTGCGAATAATAATAATAATTAAAATTTGTAAAAGCGCACGTGACTAAATATCTTTCCGATAACAAACAATTTATTTATAAACGATGAACTTATCCAGTTTCAACATATAAATATTTATGTGAGAAAAAGTATTCGTAATTGACGGACAGCTGAAACATTGCAATTGAATGCCATAATAATAATCCTTTGCGTAAGTTGTTTAAGTACCAGCAGCGAGTTGGTAAAAAGTACGACCGGCTTATCCCCCACGAAACGAGATACAATATCGTTCCACAAAACAATCACGTGGTACAATTCGCTACGAAAAATTATTTCAGTTCGCAAATTCGCATCGAGGCGATTTTTTCACGTTTGTAACCATCGAGCG
Organism: Chalcis sispes; assembly: GCA_949987625.1. Lineage (NCBI taxonomy): Eukaryota > Metazoa > Arthropoda > Insecta > Hymenoptera > Chalcididae > Chalcis > Chalcis sispes. The sequence continues at coordinate 58,285,669 of OX465097.1, read as the reverse complement.
TAATTACACAAATAAAAAAAAAGTGTTTACGTACCCAAGAGACAACGATAAGCTAAAGAAAATAATAAGCAACAAGTAAGAAGCGACGAAGAAAGAAGCAGCTCCAACTGCCAACGTAACGCATATGTACAACGAGGGCAAGTTATCGCCTCTGTCTAGCTGGTTACAACCGGAGTCGCGTGATCTTCGTCGGGCTCAAAGTTTATCGCGAGGAAGCGCTGTTCGCTCCCTCTCTCTCTCTCTCTCTCTCTCTAGAAATAGAGAGAGAGAAGGAGAGAGAGAGAGAGAGTTGTGTTTCTTTTTGCGAGGCAGTGCGCTTAGCGATAACCGGGCACCACCGGATTGCCCAGTTATCACTTGTCGCCCGCTTTAATCGAGAACTTGCTAGAGATCTTCGCGAGAGGTATATATCGTTATTGGGAACTATACTAGCGGTGAAAGAGATTTTAATTGTAGGTTTGAGTTTGAAAGATGGGATGACAATTTTTTTTTTTTTTTTTATAAGAGATAGTATAAATTTGTTGTTTGGTTATTAAAAATTTTAAAGCGAGATGTTTAATTTGAATCTATAAATATATAGTAATCGTATGTCTCTTTGTAAATTTCGGAAGCAGAAAAAAATGAAAAATAGGTTACTCGTGGTACGATAAATGTATGTTATTGTTTTGTGGTGCCGACAGTATTTTCGTCAGCATTTTAGTTTGGCTGAGTGCTTGTAAATGTATTTTATGAAATTCGGTTGAAATTCGTGGCAAAGAATTTTTTTTTTTTTTTTTTTTTTTAGATACAAATATAAAGGTAAACACTTTTGAGGAAAATTGTTATTGAAATTAAAATACATTATACTAGCTAAACGTATCGGTGTAATATTAAAAAAGTTTTTTTTTTACACAAATAAATTATTAAGAGCAAAAATATTAAAAACTAAAAAAAAATCAATTTATTATAGAAAATACAAAAAAAAGAAAAAAAAAAAAAAACATGAAAAATCACCAGATAGCAAAAGTTATTTACTTCCAAATCGATTTATTAAATTCTACTCATCGTTTGTATAATATTTACACTTTTTAATTACTCTCTTATTTCAAGGTGTTTGTCGTAAGCCAAACAAGAAATTAAAGTGCAGAATAAGCGTTAATTAAATATCAAAAGCTTTCACTTAGAAAGCTTTTTCGTTTTGGGCTCCTCCAATTACGTAAAAGGCGAATGTCTATAAAGTAGAGGTAGACATACACACGTTTACTAAAAGCAAGAGTTTCTTTCTTTCTTTCTTTTTCTCTCTTTCGTACGGCAAAAGCTTAGCGACTTGGTTGCTAAAGTTACGTTTTCCGTTAACGCTCACGTGTTTGTTACATCTCGCACGTTTCCAAACATTCATTTTTTTACGCCACGACTGCACATTCGACGGAAAATTTTCTCCGTCCTCGGTGTTTTTTTTTTCTTTCTTTTTACTTAACTCCATAACGTTTCTCTCTCTTCGAGGATTTTTACGATAACAATGTTGTTATTTCCTAAAGATGTATGTGAAGATTTTTGATTATAAAGTTATATGTATTTTTTTGATGTCTACTATAAAAATAAGTTTTAATTTTGGCACTGATATTCTACGTTAAGTTGCGATGACTAGCGAGAAAGACAGTAATCAAATTGTACGCAGTTGAATATAATCGATATACGATTTATTAAACTATAAAAAGATATTTTAAGTAGAACAAATCGAAGTAAATAAGACCAAAATTAATAAACTCGCATAATTACTTGGTAAATTATATTTTGATTCTTTTATACAAAATTAATATTCTTGTAACGCGAACATAAAAAAAGAGCATTGATCTTCAATTATCCGTTTAGTCGAATTGTTTAATCTTTGTCTTTGTCATAAAAAAAAAAAAAAAAAAAAAAAAAAAAAGAATCATTCATGTGAAGCAATAAAAACCGGCATAATCAATGTTTCTTCGATATGTTAATTGGAATTCCCTCGCAATCGAGGAAAGTTCGTTATCCTCTTTCTCTCTCTCTCTCTCTCTCTCTTTTTCTTTCTCTCACTCTCGAATCTAATGGGGATAACGTTAAAAAGACTTTTATTATCAAACGTTTCCAGAAAAATTCTGGACTCTCAACGATTGACCTATGGCTTGCCCCTTCGGTCGACTCCGCCTCTTTGATTTGTCCGGTTCTAAGAAATGAAAAAAAAACAATGGCTCCGGTATTATCCGGTTATTCGCGGTTTTGTATACACTTTGCCTTTTCTTATTTCCATATTCTATCTCTCACCGAATATCTATTCTTTAAAGACAAATATGTAGTTTTAAAAAAATTCATTCTTTGACGAAGTTTTGGTTTATGCATTCACGATTGTTTTTGGAATTACAAACGAGGATTATCGTGTTGTTGTTTTGCTGGATTCGGTTAGAAGTTTTTTTATATATTTATAATTTTAGTGTTTGTTTTTATATGCACTATAATAATAAAAAGTGTGTATTGGCAATAACAAGGTAACTCTCCAATGAAATGTAATTTCAAAATCTGCATTTAAAATAATAATTTTCACATTACGGAATTCGTTAATCATTACATATGGATTTATTGAATTAAAATAATGGATCATACATTAGACAATATGAAATTAGGTAAAGCCGTTAAAATCAATGCCATTGCATAAACTTTGATAATTTTGAGCTTTTAATCTGTTAATTTAAAAGGTAATGGCATTCCCGGTTACTTCGTTATTTATTTACATTCGCATTCTATATTAGTACAAAAATATACGATAACACACGTTCGATTGCTTAATATCGAGTGACAAAATGAAAATAATAACCAGTTTAAAAAAGCGGATTTTTACATATTTTTAATAACGCGAGTTTATTCGCGTGACATATATAAATTGAACCGTCGACCTTTAGCCGTTTTATCGAAAGATTCGAATTTGTTGACAAGTTCAGTGATGCATTTTATCCGTGGTCGTATCGTTTTTTATATTTTTTTTTCTTCTTGTTTTTTTCCCGTAAATCCCATAAATACATAATAAATTCAGTCTTCCGATGCATGATGTTAAGTTAATCGTAGTTGTAACATTTTTGATATCTTCTCGCTCGCACTAGATTAGAATGGAAAGTGGATGTGACAAATGTCACGTAACAATCTTTTCAAAATCCGTTGATTTTGTAATCAGTTATATCTTTTGCTGTTTAAATGGCTTTCTATTTCATTACGCAATGATCCGTTATTATAGCTTTCACAGATTTTTATTAGCAATTTATCGAAAAGCAAATCAAATTTTAAGCTGACTTTATTTATTGAAAAAAATTGAATTGTTTAAAAAATTAGAAATTCAATTAAAACATAGATTCATTAAATGATAATAATAAAAAAAAAAAAGAATATAAATGCCGATAAGATGAAGAGATTTTCTTAAAATCTATAAATTAATCAAAAATCCCGAACATATATCCAAAATCCTTCAACAAAAATTAAGAAAATTTTGCATACTTAAACTTTTAAGCACACTTTTCCAACGATCTCTCGTTTTACAATAAGAGCCAAAAAGAAATCCATCGAGTCCGCAATAATATTCCTCTTGGAATCTCAACGACTATACGTCTAAATATAAACCATTCTCATCGTCGGCTCGCTTGTAATCGGCACGTTTCCACAGCGACGACGACACAAGTAAGAAAAAAAAAAAAATAAAAAGAAGAAATAACTCGACAGAAAATAATCGTCCCACCTGAATGAAAGCCGAGACGATGGCGCGTCGTCTCGTCCAAAATGCCGAGAAGAAGGGAGAAAAACGACGAAGAATAAGAAGCAGACACGAAGAAGAGGAATAAAAAAAAGTATGAAAAAAATAAAAAAAATAAAAATGAAAAAAAAAAAGAACTCGTGCGATAAAAACGTGCGCTCATCGAGTGCCACATTATACGTCCGTAGCGCGTGAGAGAGAGAGAGAGAGAGAGACGAGTGGGGCATTAGCGCGCGACGCGCCAACGGTCACGTGCGAGGTAACGTTCCGAGCTGACAAACACGTGATGGAAGAGGCTTGAGGATACGATGGTTATACCGCCGAGGAAGTTTCTTACGAACGTTTCGATTGCCTTCTTTTCTATCTTTTTTTTTTTTTTCTTTTTTTTTTCTTTTTTTTTTGTTTTTAGATAGAGGAGGAGGAAAGGATATAATGGAAAATTTTGATGGCGAATTTTTTTGATCAAGAGTGAATTTATCGTTGTTTTTAGTTTTGAATTGAGCGATTGAATAGATAATTTCTAATGTCAATAACATGTTGTTTAGATATTATTCAAAATATAGGGAATACTTGATTGAATTTAAAAAACAAAAAAAATATTTTTTAAATATCTATAATGAATTTTTTTTTATAAATAAAACATTGTAAAACGATGTCTAATAAAAATTTAGGATAAACAATATGAATTATTAAAATATTCATAGTCTAACGAAACAAAATTATCATTTAATTTGTTTATTGAAAAACAAACTTCTCCATCTATTTTTATCCCATCTCTTTAAAAAAAGAAATTCACCGTTATAAAAAAAAATCCACTAATCGATATAGATCTATAATCAAAATTAAATTTGAATTAAAAGCTTATCAGAATCGATAAAGCAAAAAAAAAAAAAAAAAGGGAAAAAAGAAATTCATCGATCCTCTATGTCATTATACAAGCTATACACCTATAACGTCTAACTCCCTCCTCTTTTTAACCGCCCATATAGCGACATCGGTCAGACGTTGAGTGCTTGTATATGCACGCTCGATACACACGCGGAGACACACTCGCACACTCATAGTAAGCGACGACGGCGATTAAACGGTTGCAAGTTGTGGTGGGAGAAAAGAGGATGACGAAGAATCGGCGCGCCCGAGGCTTCGTGGCTACCGTCGCGACGAGATACCGGCTATTGAGCTCGTGAACCTCGCGAGTTTTACTTCGTCGCTCCGAGAGAAATCGACGGAATTATTTCGTTTTTAATTAAGCTTAACGATAACGCGATTGTTTCGTTGTTTTTGTTTTGTTTTGGATTTTCGATACATACTCGGTGAAGTTTACTTCCTTTTTTTTTGTTTTTTATTTATTTATTTTTTTTTTTGGTTTTGTTGATCAAGTGATTGACTAATGTTGTGAATCGTCAAAGAACATCAGTGTTAGAGTTGCTGCTTTGAAGCTTAACTTTTTATTTTCTTCTACTTCATTCTTAAAGTGTTATTCGTTGTGTGTTGTATCTACGATGGTTACGCACAGCATGGAGAACATTTTGAATATGCAGTATTACGCGCCGGTGAGCGACGAGGCGCTACATTCACCGCCGTCCAGAAAGAAGCGCTGCCTTACCAAAGAGGTGAATTTTGTTTAGGATTTTTGAGGAAAAAAGTGTGAATCATTTGATTTACTATTAGCGATTACGAATTTTATACTTTAGTGCACAATGCGATTAATTATTTAAATGTTCAAAAGTTTTTCAACGGTTGTAATTTGCATTTCAAAATGATAGTGATATTTAACCGGCTGTTTGTTTAAAATAACAGTAGAATATTTGTAAATATTTTTTAAAATAAATTTATTTATTATAATTTTAAAAAATGAATACCTTCATTTTTTAACTTTCATTTCTAATAATAATAATATTTTGATTTTTAATCATTTTTATAGAATCGCATAATTAATTAATTTTTTTCTTTTAAATAGTATCATATGAAATGACTTATAACAGAACACTATTGAATGATAACCATTTAGTCTACTAATTTTTAGAAATTAAATATTATCTTATTAATTTGGAATTAATTATGTTATAAAATTGAATTAAAAGTTTTCATTATTAATTGATATAATTACATAATTTTATAAGTACACTACAAATTATTTGTTGAAAAAATCCAAACAATAGTTAATCTATACACCAGAACATTAAAGAATAGGGTCATGTTAAATAATTTTCTTTTCAGTGTCAAATGAAACTTGAAATGTTTAAGGAGTTGTTATCTCTATGACATTAAATGCGTGATGCTTGCGAGCTTTTGGGTGACGGGCGTTTCGATTTTCGGAACGACCAATTCCAGAGGTGCGTTTGCATTCAAGGAATTAATGTTTAGGTGTTTTTTTTTTTTTTTTTTTCAAACATTATAGATATACATTATAAAAATAGCTTAAACTTAAAATGTAATTAACTTGATCATTTATATCGTTATTACAACCGAGTAATATTAAATTAATAAAGTGATATAGTTTTTAATAACTCAATCTAAATTGTTTCAAGATGCGGCAATGTAAATAACGTTTCCGACTATTTTGTGCTGTTTCAGCAAGATCCGATGTCGCACAGGATCATAGAGAAACGCAGACGAGACCGCATGAACAATTGTCTAGCGGATCTTAGCAGACTTATTCCAGCGGAATACTTGAAGAAAGGTAGAGGCAGAGTTGAAAAAACCGAGATAATCGAAATGGCTATTCGTCACATGAAACATCTTCAAAGTCTTAGACAAGGTTCGTATTTTTTATTACATTTGTTTATTTAAACGAACGAGTAATTAGAAAATATAGATAAACTTTCTGTAATTATTGTAACTGATGAAAGACGTGAAATAAAATCGATAAAAATTAAATGATCGTATAGACTGATTAATCGTTTGATTTTCAGACTCAAAACATCATACACCAGTGTCATCGGTTCATACAGTCCATACCGAGGACAGCGTCGACAGTGTCTCACATCCTTCGCCGTCAAATTCAAGCGCTGCCGAACACTACAGGCTCGGTTATCAGGAATGCCTCAGCGAGACAATGCATTTTCTCGTCGAAGTCGAAGGTTACTTCGCCCGGGATGCTCTGTGCGTGCAGCTCATTAGCCACTTGCAGCAACACTGCGACAAAATCCTAGCAACGAGTAAGTGTCATTCTTGATTAATTTTATTTTCATTGTAATAGGACAGTTTTTAATTTTTATCGTGCGTTGAACATTTTTTACTTATGGATTATACATGTTGTATTTTTTAATTGTAAAACAATTTTTTTTATGTTCACTGTAATTATAAGCATGTAATTTGGAAATTTATCTTGCTAGGTTTACAAATTAATTCGGTATTTTATTTCCTTCGATACGATGAAGGATTTTGAATTTAACTCATTTTTGCAGTTTTCAACTGTCGATAATAAAGTTTTCAAAAAAAGACAATCTGATTGAAATGGAGTTTATCAATAGTGGTCAAGAAGAGGGTTTCTCTTAGGTTCAAATACATACTTCAACGAGAAAGATTCGCGACTGAAGTATTCGAAGAATTTTCATGGAAGAAATGAATGTGAATAAAAGAAGTTCAAATTCACCTACAAGATTTCTATCGTGTTTTCACATCTTTTGCCAAAATTTGAAACATCAACTCAAAATATCTTTCAGATGCAAAAATAGCTTATCTGACATTTCAGTTTATTCACAATTTTATTAGATGAAAAGAAGAAAATTTAAAAGACTGTAATAAGTAAGAAAAACATACCATAACCAGTAAGAAAAACCAATGCAGGTGATAAATATTGAATTACATATCAAAATATTATACGAAAATAGCTTGGGTAGATATCAAAAAATCGACAAAATCCACTGCGAAATCCAACATCTACAGCGAGAAGATAACATCTTGCACGTGCTGAAAAAAAACGATACTCGAAGTTTATTCTATCTCAACATTTAGCAACCCAGTAGCTAATTGTTAACATTTATTCTTTTACGGAAGTAAGATTTCTCAGGTCACGCTCAAAACGTGTCTACGGCTCTTTGGATTTTTATATTTGAAATTGACCAAATTATAACTGATCGGTACAAATGAAAAAATTTCAAGAATCCCAGAATATACGGAAGAATTCCTCAAAATCGTCAAACTAGTAGATCTCAGTGGTTTGTCAAGATTAGTTTTTTGAAAGCCTTTTATTCTAATGATTCCGAATTAATTTTTAAACAGGAAACAAAATAAATTAATAATAATGCGCTTTTTAGAATTAAAATATGAAAATTATTTAGACGTAAAAAACATTCAATGCATGTACAAATTCTGTTTAATGCTTATGAATTTTATTTTATTATATTATTTTATTGTTTTATTATTTAGAATTGAAAAATATCCTCGATTTTGCTAAAAAAATCTATTATTTTAGGTGACAGATTAGGATTTCCACATCCAGTGGACCTACCAACGACAAACGGTTCAGCCTGTGGTACTGTTAATTCTTTTGCTAATACCAATGGTGGAATTTCATCGATGTGTCCAAGCAGCAACATCACCAGTAACGGTATTAATCTGTTCAACGGCAATAACAACAACAACAACAACAATTTAAACCAAAACGGCAATGGCTCAGCTAATCACACGCTTTTGCACAACAGTAACAGCAGCTCCGATCGCTGCTCGAGCTCCGGCGTCTCGTCCTTCGACTCTACCGAATCTCGTCCGCAGCGTCCGCTGATTCCACCACCGAGTCTCGTCAGCGACGACAGCAACCACAGCAGCCATTCGCACGGTAGCAGTAGCATAACGATGCCGGCATCCAGTATAACTCAACAAGAATCGCAGCATAGGCCACAAGCTACGACTTACAAGTTCAAAAACTCGATCAAGCAAAGATTTTCCGCCGATCAGAGGATAAAATCGTCAGTCTCTCCACCGCCATCGTGCAGTGGAAGCAGCTCCGAAGCCTCGCCAAAACACAATCAGCATCAAAATCATCAAGGCGTGCCGATCTTTGCTCTTCACGATAACGGCGGTTTTTACGTTCCACTGACCGTTGAAGCATCTCTATTGAGGCCGCATTTGGGATACGTATCCGCGGATTTGGGCCCGGAAACTGTATTACATCCAGTCACTATATCCGTTAACTTTAATCACTCATCACAACCCACGTGGGCGCATCAGAGTCCACCGCATCAGATGCAGTAGTGCGAGTCAAGATTTAATCGTACGCTGGAAAAATTTTTATTATTATTATTATTTTTTTTTTTCTCTTTTGGTTATGTTGTTTTAAGAGAGACGAATGCATTAGGGGGTGGCACGAAAGATGGACGATTTTACTTTTTCGCACTCGAAATGATTCGTGCCTATGATTACGTGACAAGTTGATTAAGGTTTTATTATTTCTCACGAGGAAAATAAAGGATTATGATGGAGCAGAATTTGTAAGATTGTTAGTAATAGTTAAAAATGTTATGTTGACGCGTTTAATGTTTATATACCTAATTTTTGGTTAACGATTCTTATACGAGAAAATGCAATTATAGATCATCATTAGAGTGTGTCAGATTTTTTTTTTCTTTTTATTTTTTCTTTTTTTTTCATTTTGACATTTTAATGGTTTTTAATCGACTTTGCCGAGTTTATCAATGGGCTCCTTTCAGCGCGTACTTTAGACCGCTTGTCGTTACTTTCGAATGGAAACTTTTTATTTATTTACGTTTTAAATAATTGAATACTTTTGCTGACACTTTAGTTTTTTAAATTTTACACAATTTATAATTGTAATTTAACGCTTAATGATACGTATAAAAAGAAAAAAAAGAAAATGCATAACGTTAAAATTAGTAGATATTTTTCTGTATATAAAGAAAATGTATGCACACGTTATGTTAATATAGTATTTTCTTAAGAAAATATTACTTTAAATTATAATAATTTTACAGTAATTTTAAAATTTTGCTACAAAAAAAAAAAAAAAAAAAAAAAATTAAATAAATAAATAAAATAAAATAAAATTTCTCGATTCTTCATTATAAGTCGTAGTTACTTTTACTTGTCAAAGTATTTTAAAAATTTAAGTATATACATTGTATATATATGTACAATGTTGGCATAAGTTTCCGTGCATGAAAGTGTGTTGATAAAAATAAATAAAATGAATCTAATTGAATAGTGACGGAAGCTATTCAAGTCTGCCATAGCATTTACTGGATGAGAAAATATGCGCGTTTATCTCAACAGTTGACAAAATGAAAAAACTATAGAATAAATCCGGTCGATCGGCCAATTTAATCCAATATTTTTTTTTCGTTATAACTTATGCGACTTATTGTTATTTACGTTTGCGTATATACTGAATACAGAGATACACACAAACACAAACATATTTATATAAGATTCAGTTTTTCTTTTTATTTTTTTTTTTTCAAGAGCCGTAAAAAATATTCCAGAGATCGAATCTTATTATCTCGTTGCGTTCGAGTCGACACAAAGCTCCAAAACAATTTTTTTTGTTCGAAGAGACTTTCCTCGAGCATCAAAATTTTTAATTTATATCTTCGTATTACGATGTCGAGTTGTTGTCAATAATTTTTTTTTCGTCTATGTTTAAACTATGTAAGGCGTTGATGTAAATAGATGTGTAAAACCGGAATTTCGAAGAAGAAATCACGTTTGTAAGATTAATCTACACGGTTGGAAAGTTTAACAGTTAGTTTAAGTAACTAATAGCTGTTAATTTAATTCAACAGTGGCAATTTTTACGAGACAGTTGTGAGAGCAAGTATTGTTGACTTTTTAAAAAAAAACTGACTTGATCAGATTTTATCGTAAGTGTTACGTTTAATAGCTTTATGAATGTTGAAGACTTTTTAAATTTATGATTAAGTGAGAAATATATTATTAGTCTAAAAATTTGTTGAATGCAATGTAATTGATGGAATGTTCCGTTCTAAATTTTCAAATTGCTTATTCTATAGTAAATTTAATAGTGAGAATATAACCTTTATAAAAAAAAAAAATTATGCATTTTATCGAATACAAAAATAATTTCTTGGATAACGATTATTGAAAATAGAACGGCGCGTTTCAGTACTCTTGTTATACATCCTTCCAATTGTGTATTATTTCCAACTGTGTAAATTTGTGATATTATATTCGGCATATGAATGATAAAAAGAAAAAAAAAAACGAAATCGTCATTTGTTAAAAGGGCAGAATTGATATCTGAAACAATTTTATACAATTCAATGTATAAAAAGTATGCAATTACAATATTTTTAACAAAATTTCTTTAATTAGAAAAATGTTTGTTTCTTCAACAAATCATGATTTCACTTAGAGTAAGAAAGAAAGTTCTTAGCCGAAATTTCGGATGCGCAATAATAAAAAAAAAGTATATTGTAAAACAAAATCGAAAGCAAGAAAAAAAAGAAAAACATTATCAAGAAAACAGAAAAAGAGTTGAAGATTAAATATAAGCGTTTAATATATGCAACTTTAATAAAAAAAAAAAAAGACTAATAAAAAAAATAAATATTAAAAAGAAAAAACAAAAAAATAAAAGCTGCGAAGCTTGGCTTACGCGAAGCCGAAGCTAATGGGCAGCGGGCCTCAGCAACATAAGACTGACCGAGACCTGCATTACACTAGAGACGAGAAGAAAGAAAAAACAAACTTTTTTTTTTCTTCTATAAGATCACCACATATAGCATTAATCATTATTTGTACATAACATGCTTAGCTGTATAAAAGAAAAAGAAAGAAGACCGTTGAGAGACAAGTTTGTGCGAAAGAATAAATTTTATATATACATATATATACATATATATATACATGTATATATATATACATATATTTACCATAAAATTGATTGTTCTTATTTTTATACCTTTCCGAGATTTATGATTAAGTAGTTTTGACGATTAAAAATTATAAATTAAGTATATTTTAATACTTACGTACGATAAAAATATATTTTTTTTCATTATGTATGCATCATCACATTTTATTCCAAATGTTATTTCACAATTTGATTTTACATGTTTGATACAGGCCGTAATAAGGATTTATTAAGTATTAAAATTATTATAAAGATGGTAATAGTGTAACAATATTGACTATTGTCTTCTGAAAACAATTAAAAATTATAAAAATGTTTAGAAAAATGTAAACATCGTTTATAATTAACGAGAACTCAAATTAAACAAGAAAAAAATACGGATTATCAACTAACTTTATTCAATTGAAAATTAAAAAAGCATACAATTAAATATATAAGATAACATAAATTAAGCGGTACAATAAAAAATAATTACAAAGCCTTCTGAAAAAAAAAAATAATAAATAAAAAAAAAAAAAAAAAAAAAAAAAAAATATGAATAAACACGAAGGATTGAACTACAATGAAACGAAGGATGTAAGAATTCTACAATCGTGGCGATTAAAACTCGTTTTTTTATTACATCAACATAATACTGGCTATAAGGGGAATGCGGGTAAACGCAATTCGCAGAACGCGCCTACATATGTTTATTATGTTTAATTACGTGTGACATTAGGGTCGTTAGGATTTTGGGGATGGCGAGTTAGGGAGTTACAAGATTCAGGTTATTATTCGATCCCCGAATTTTAGTCGGTTTTAAAGTTTGTCTTTCGTTATCGTTTTCTTTATCTTTTTCATTTTTTTTTTGTATTACATTTACTTTCCTCGCTATTACTTTTTGTATTTCTCCGTAAAAATTCATCATCCGAGTCTGTTAAAGTCAACCATGTTAAGACTACAATGCTCGCGGATCCCGATATACATATATCATATATCGTAATCATAATCATAGTTATCGTATCGTTATAATATAATCGCTAAAAAATGAATAATCATATATGTCTTTCGCAAACGCGTGTTCATCACAAATAGCAAATACACGTGGTATACTCGTTTTTTTCTTGTTCTTTTTTTCTCATACTTTTCGTATACTAAATATACTCGATAAGAGCTAATAATAATCGTAACAATAATGCTAATCGTATAAATAATGTTCAATAATACAATAATAGCAATAATATTATTAATAATAGCATTATAGTTTAAATAGTGATTCGCAATCGATACAAGTGACTTTAAAGAAATACATTTTCAGCTTTCGACGAAACCTGCCATTTGAAGGAATCGTAATTATTTTAAGGAAAACTTCGAGGAGAATTCAAATCGACGTCTAAATTCTTTTTCTTATCATTACATAACTTTTTTTTTTTTTTTTTTTTTTTAATATTCGTATTCGTAAAAAGTTTTGATTTTCATCGCAGTAAGACAATGTTTTTTTTTTTTTTTATTACATGTCGATAGAAATAAAATTTTTTTTATGTATTTTTTAAAATTATTTTTTTTATTTTGTATTTAAATATATATCTATATTATTTTTAAAAAACCTTCTGTCATTTCAAATATAAAAAGACTGTAAAATGTGCGTATTCGGTATAAAATTACAAAAAGAACAAAGTATCAACAATGTTTTGAAACTTTACAGCTTTTAAAAAAATATTTAAAATTATTTTGCTTATTTGAAAATCCATAATTTTGATGTTATTTGTAAATTATTTTTTTAAAAGAAAAAAAAAAAAAAAATTTTTTTTTTAGTCGACGTCCATCGGAACCCTCGAAACTTTCTATAAAATCTTATCTGTCTAGATCGTCGTTTTTTCCGTTCATACATTATTGTTTTTTTTGTATTTTTCATTTTATTTTTTTTCTTTTTTCTTTTTTTTTTTTTCAATATTTTCTCGTGGTCTTTTGTGGTCAATCATCATTTGAAAAACCTAACTACATCGGAGTTCAAGGGAACTTGCGAGTGTCGTGTTGTTATATACCGTCCACGTGGATTTTCTCTTTCCCTTTGCTTTTACATTCTCTCCATCTTTTTTTTTCGTAGACGGCTCGCGTTTTAATTTACGCTCGAACGGGTAAGTAATCACACTTCATTATTTCACGCTGTCGCGCTCGCGGATAATTTATAAAAGCTAAAGAGAGAAGCGAAAATCCCGTCGATATTGTAGAAGTCAATTCCATCTTTTTTATTACTTCGTGTTTTATTTTTTTATTTTCTCGTTTCTTTTATGCTTCGATTACGGAGAGATAGCATACATAAATCTTTGCATCGGAGAAGGGTAGCGCGCTAAAGAAAGCGATGCGGACATTGGCTATTATTTTATGCAATTTTACGCATATACAAATTGTAAAATTAAGTTTACGATTAAAAAGTATTCTATAAATAAAGATGGATATATACAGTTACAAAATTTTTTACTTAATTTAATTGCTTTACGATTATGCAAATCAACATTATCGCATTAAATCCAATTAACAACACTTGACTGATTCAATTGTTAATTTCTAATTTTATTATTCAATTGTTACTCTGAGGCTTTTAATTTTAATATTTTATAATTTTAATTTTTAATATTTATTAAATATTTGGCCAATTGATTTAATTATTTTATCAATTAGATAGTGATTATTAATTTAGTACTGTTTAATTATTCAATTTTTTATATTAGCGAATAAATATTCGCTACTTATAAAGTCTTCAAAAAGTCACTCTTTTCATTATTAAGCTTCTGCTGAATATTTAAATATGGTTTCGATATTTTAAAATCGTAGAACCATATAAATTCGTTTTTATTTCAAAGAGAATGAAAAATTTCCGAGTCTCAAAAATTGATCAATAACAATAATACAATTAAAAGAATTAAAATTATCAAGATTACTAAAGCGAAAAACGAACGATCAAGTTCCATTATAATCCATGTGTGTTTAAAACATTTAACACTTCCAAATTTTATTACACAGTTTAATCGGGTCTTATTTTGGTGACATTACCACTACTTACGATAGAATTTGCAACATTCTTTTCTCAATAATAAAGGCTCTTATTATTTTGAATAGTGCAAAACCAATGATTCTATCGTAAGCATAAATCAATCTCATTCCTTTTTCCTCTCCGTTTAATCTAATCTACTAGAGAAAGTACCAACACAGCAGATTTAAATAATACGCGCCAAACTTCTCCAAAAAAGAATGATCGAGAGCGTTACACCGCGCAAGTGTTGTTGACGTTGTCCTTGTTCTCGTTCGCCAGGCAGAAGAATAGAACGGAAGAAGCTGCCATCCATGTAGAGATGAAGTCGATGATGTGGGATATGGCTGCTCCTCGTTCTGGTTAATTTCTTGTCCGTGTGTGTGTGTGTGTGTATTCTATGAGGGTTTATGCGTGTTAATGTGTGTTGCGTATGTGTATGGGCGTTTGCGTGTACGTGTGCATGTATGTATTTATGTTAACATAATAATTGCTCACTGATCGGTGGCGGAAGATGCGCCGACGGCCGGCATGTCTGCGATGAGCCACTACTACGTGGGGCGGCTTGGGCGCCGCACCCAGTCCTAGCATATGGGCGGCGTGCGCGGGGCATGGGTAAACTGAATGTGGAGATTCGGATAGATACGCGGATTGAGAACCACGGGATAATGAAGGATGACCGGATAGACGAGGTGATAGGGAGTTGATTTTGCTGGCCTGTTGCACGTGTATTCGTTCGCTGCCGACTGACAGCAGCGCTTACGGCAGGTGGAACTTTCCGCGAATTGGTGCTGATTATGAAGATGGTAATTGAGGTGGTGACGGTGGTGACGGTTCTGGTGGACCGAAGAAGTGAAGGCTGAATAGGAGGAATAGGAGGAAGTTAGGGAATACGCGGGTGTAGTCGTCGCTGAGCTGATAATGGCGACTATGACAGGGTGTTGGCGATGATGACGATCGCTTGCGGTGACCGATGAGGGTAATACGATAAAACGATAGTCTCCGCGGCGATTTACTGAGCTTCCGAGGAAGCTTGATGGTTACTTTTTCTTCTGGGCCTTCTCCGCTGCTTTTGTTACCTTTCCCTGGAGATCTTTGAAACTTACACTCTGTAATTAAACAAATCCTTTTTTTTTAAAAAAATTTACTCCTTTATTTGTAATATAAAATAAATAATTAAATTAAACCCAGAAATTATTGATATTTAATAAAAAGTCACTTTTATTATTTTATAAAGCAGTAAACTTCTGAAACTTGACAATATTTCGCTTACCTTGATAACCCCCACTGCGACAGTTTGTCGCATATCACGTACAGCGAATCTCCCAAGAGGCGGAAACTCTTGGAAAGATTCGACGCACATCGGCTTTGTCGGTACCAGCAACACTATTGCTGCATCGCCACTTTTAACACTCTTTGGATTTTCTTCAGTTGTTTTACCTAGAATATTGCATTGGAATTCATTTTTATAATAGTATTTTAAAACATTTATTTATGAATTTCGTTATTTTAATTGAAAATGAAATTAAAATGTAAATTTAACAATTTGCATTGTAAACCGATTGTTCAACTCTTTGACGTTATACATACTTAATTGTCATAGACGAGCCTCCAGAACAAATTATATCGCACATATTATCGAAAGCGGAAAACAAAATTATCATTTAGTTTACATTGAAAGTCAATTATTTCAGTGATAACTTGTCAATTTTAAGTTTCAATGTTTATATTAAAAATTTTATTTATTTATTTGAAAATGTTAAACATCTTGAAAAAAAAATCTCAAACTTATACATTCATTAGAATGGCAACGATTATTATTTAAAAAAATAACTTGTCATTGAATTATGTATGTAAATAATTGTTTTTTACCAGTACGACGGTCGCACTTTTCCTTAATCTTGGAGAATTTGCAAGCTATATGAGCGGTATGGCAATCCAATACCGGCGTATACCCGTTGCTTATCTGACCCGGATGATTGAGCACGATGACCTGAGCGGTAAAGTCTTGGGCGCCTCTCGGCGGTTGATTCTTAGAATCCCCGGCAACGTAACCACGGCGCAACTCCTTAACCGAGATGTTCTTGACGTTGAAGCCGACGTTATCGCCGGGCAAAGCCTCCGTCAATGCCTCGTGATGCATCTCCACGGATTTTACCTCGGTGGTTAGAGCAGCTGGAGCAAATGTTACCACCATACCGGGTTTAAGGATACCGGTTTCGACGCGACCTACAGGTACGGTACCGATACCACCAATCTTGTAGACATCCTGAAAATTGACAAATTCATATCGTTTTAGTTATAGTTGGCAAACATTTTTTCGTGCATTTCAGTAAACGCACGGACGAAAGCATTAAAATTTCGTTACCTGAAGCGGTAAACGTAGTGGTTTGTCAGTTGGTCGCGACGGTGGTAGAATAGCATCGAGAGCCTCGATGAGCGTCTTGCCATCGGCATTGCCATCCTTACGCTCGACTTTCCATCCCTTGTACCAGGATGTCTTTGGCGAGGGTTCGAGCATGTTATCACCGTGCCAGCCTGAGATGGGCACAAAGGCTACCGACGCTGGATTGTAGCCGATCTTTTTGATGTACGAGGAGACCTCCTTTTTGATTTCCTCGAAGCGACTCTCGGAATATGGAGGCTCGGTCATATCCATCTTGTTGACGCCGACGATCAATTGTTTGACACCCAAGGTGAAAGCGAGCAAAGCGTGCTCGCGCGTTTGACCGTTCTTTGAAATTCCAGCCTCGAATTCACCTAATTATGAACAAAGACAAAACAGATTTAAATATTTTAATGAAAACAAAAAAGAATCAAACAAATACAGCAAAGTATTAATAAGTATGCAAAATCAACTTACCAATTCCAGCGGCAACTATCAGTACGGCACAATCAGCCTGACTGGTGCCGGTGATCATGTTCTTGATAAAGTCACGATGCCCGGGGGCGTCGATGATGGTGACGTAGTATTTTGGCGTCTCGAATTTCCAGAGAGCAATGTCGATGGTGATACCGCGCTCGCGCTCGGCTTTCAGCTTGTCGAGTACCCAGGCGTATTTGAAGCTGCCCTTTCCCATTTCTTGGGCTTCCTTTTCGAATTTTTCGATTGTACGTTTGTCGATGCCACCGCATTTGTAGATCAAATGACCTGTCGTGGTCGACTTGCCCGAATCGACGTGGCCAATCACCACGATGTTTATATGGATCTTCTCCTTACCCATCTTTCTTCGCTGTTCGTCAAATTAATCTGTCGGAATTGATTGAAATCGTTGAATTATCGGCTGATGCATCGTTGCGCGATTGAAATTATTTTTTAGATTCAGGCTTGTGTCTTAAACATTGAAAGTATATTATTTGATCGGAAAAAAGCGGTATAATACTCTTTTGTTGTGGAGAATAATAAAGTTATTGATTTTTATGAGAAAGTAACTGAGTACCTATAAATATATCTACCATAATAATTCACGATGAAAGATTGATATATGACTTTTATATTTTTTGAAATTTCAGCATTATTGAATAATGTATATTTTATATATATATATATCAACATTGATGTGTTATTTGACGCATGAAAATAGTATTTACAAAAATAGTTAATTTCATTATTGACATTAATTGAAAGAAAAACTGAAAACATTTTTTACAAGCAACTTGTTTTCATTCTAGCTTTTATATAATTCTAAAAAAAAACGATTGTTGTAAAGTCATTTTCGAAAATTTTGTATACCTGTATATATTCTTTGTTTATGCAGTGCTTTGTATTTTGAAATTATCAAATATCGTAAAAGAAATTGTAAAACAAGAATTTTTAAAAGTGAAGAACTATTGCAATTGAATAAATGTAAACAATATTACGGTTTAAAAAAGGAAATGAATGAGCCAATTAAAAATTTTAATTGACGAATGCGTTGTTAAAGAGCATTAAAAATTTTAGTTTTACAAAAGGTAATTATGTCAAAAACTGGGGTAAAATTTAATGAGCTATAAGTCGAGCACTCTATTGTTTACCATAATGCAAATGAATGTTTCGCTTCCTTCTTTCGTCAATATAAAGTATGCATGTAAACATGCATAAACTTTTTTCTTTCATCGATTCATAAATCTAACAAATTGCGAGTTTTGAAAACTATTACAATAAATAAAAAAAAAAAAATGTATATTTGAAAATTAAAGCAGTTTAAATAATTATTGTTTAATACTGTTTTCTTTGCAGTCACTCAACATGATGAAATATCATTATTAATCTCTTTCGTATTTTGCATTATTGTTATATATTGTTATATACGTGTAAATCGTTTTCCGAATAAAATACGAATAACACAAACTTATTTCAGATCAAACATCATGCAATCGATAAGGTGTGTTGTAAATTTTTTATGAGTTTGAACTTTATCGATTGAAAGTTTTCTTATTTACGATTTGATGTTATGTTATCGAGAAAAGTTTTTCGAAAAAGAAATTAAAATCCAAGAGAGCGCGTAAATTTCTAGCTGCATGACCTGCATACTACTTTAACATCAAATCCCAACACTCGACCTCGAGTTACCTTTCCCTCTAGATTAAAAAAAAAAAAAAAAGTTTTTTCCTCCAGCAAGCCGCAAATCAAAATAAATATTGTGGAAAGAATAATCCACAAAATCCACAAAATGTAAAGATTTGCAATGTGTCAACACCGTTGATATAATATCCTTATCATAATCATCCTGTAATAACAATAATAATAATAAAAGTATCGTCGATGCCATCGCCGAGCGCACGGTTCCCCTCTTTTTCGCTAGTTCTGCAATGGCCGATGCGAGATCGATCCACCTAACCCCTTTCTTGACTGGCGAAAGCTCAAAGCTTATTCTCTCTCTCTCTCTCTCTATTCTTCCCTCCGTCTTTGTCCCCCTCGTTGTATCTTCCCCACCGCGCATCGCGACAAAGAGCCAAATACGTAAAAATATCCCTAAGCGAGATGGAGCTTTTGCCTATTATCCGGAATATCCCCGGCGTTTCGCGCGAGAAATAAATAATTCGCGTGTCGTATCCGAGCTCGCGGAGCCTTTGATAAAACGAGAGCTTACAAGCTTGCAATGCACCCGGCCGGAGATCGATATGGTGGTTAGCCGGCAACCTTGCCTCTATGCGCGCCTCTCGCCTCTATTCTCCCGACGAGCTTTTGCAGCGCTCTCGTTGGATATCGGACTTACCTTTTAACCGACGACGTTGCGACGATAATATTACGATGACACGGGAGCTTGCGATTAGTTGGAACACCCGGGCTACAACTTAACACCTGCCTCTGCTGTTGCTGCTCAGCTGCGGACGTGAAGTGTACGGAGAACAACGATGACGACGACGACGGGGTTGAACGAGAGAAGAGAGACGTGGCGCGAGAGCAGCCGAGTGAAGTCGTCCTCTCTCTCCGAAGCGGTAGCGCTCTCGCGGCTCTTCTTTCTTTCCCTCTTTCTCGCTCTTTCCCGCGCCCCTTTCTAGCCCTCGCGCTCGCTTGCTCGCTTATTCGCTTGGCGCTACTGAGCCGGAAATGCGCCTGCGCCGTTAAACAACATGGCCGTGCTTCCTTTCTATCTTTCTCCCTCTAGGTTTGTATGCGTGCGCCGCCTCGTCAACGCCGTTCGTCGTCGCGTCGTTCGTGTGTGAGTTTCGAGACTTGCGAGGGTTGCTCCGCTCGAGTGCTAAACATCGATGCGACTATGCGGTTTGCACGGCGCGATTGATTGATTTTGTTTCAAACTCGAGACAACTACGCGATTTCTGGGATTATCTATGGAAACGTTAAACTTATATCGTTAGCGAAGTCTTCTGAGAAAATTAAATAATATACTAGTAAAATAAGTTAACGAGTTTTTATGAAATTTAAATATAATTTTAAATATCAAGATGTATTATCAATCAATTATTTAAAGTTTTGAACGAGATTTTACTCGTTTAAAAAGACATTTCAAATTTAAAATAATCATTTTTTAAAACTTATCGCTAATCACTAAATACTATTGAATTCATTAATTTTATTTTGATTACTTTACGTATACATATAGTTTTGAATAGAAGAGGTAAGTATAAACACACAATCTTCCTTATCGACTTATCTATTCTATAACAATATTATAAACAAATGTAAAACGCAAATGTATAGAACCTTATAATTATAACCTCAGATTTTTTTACATTTCTTTTAAAATTTTTAAATTATTTAATAAATTGATTAATTTTTATAAAGAAGTAAAAAAAAAAATTTAATATTTTTTTACTTGAAGATTCAAAAAGCTGTAATTTTTTAATTTTCTTGAAGCCTTTTAAATGGTAATTTAACCCATTTAACCTACTTAATTATGTATTAATACAATATTAACATGATGATTAATCTTTTGCAACGCTTTAATAAAAATTAATTTAATTGTAAAATTAACATATTCAGAAATAATTTAACTGTTTAACCTTAAATAATGTTTATATATATATATATATATATATATATATATATATATATATATATATATATATATCGAAAAGTAAACAATGATGATTTATCAACAAGTAAATGATGTAATAAAATAATGAAATGAAATAAAATAAAAACGCCTTTGTTGTACTATAGAAACAGATTTTAATTTTAAATTAACTTCAGCTAAAGATTTATACAACATGTTATAGATACATCAAATGCATAAAGTATGTCGATTTAAAAGGCAGTTGCCAATTGTTTTGGCACCTAGCTTTATTAAAGAGATTCATCCGTTACTTTTTTATACTTAGCAGATGCCGCAACATACCTTGTGCAATTATTTATCTACGTAATGTCTTATTGCTATTATTAATATTCAATTAGAACTTTAAGCATTTAAAGTAGACTTTTAAAAACTTATGGAACGTAAAATTTCTTTTTAATTTTTACTTTATAAGTTTTAAAGTTTCGTAAAAAATATTAAATAAACGTACAATATGGGTTTAAAGGCGGCATATAGAATGCTTGAAATATATATATATATATATATATATATATATATATATATATATATATACATATATTAATAAATAAAAATTTATTTACAATAACTTATAATTAATTAAAAATAAACTTAATATCAATCGCATCGATTCATTAGTATATAACGACAATATTTTTAAATTATATCGCTTAACTGTGATAAACATTGGCACAATTTTATCTTTAGTACAAAATAATATATACATAATGTGCAGGTTAATTCGCTAAAAAATTAAAAAAATAATTCATAATTTTTAAAACTTGCTGCTTGAATAATTATCTATAATCGCGTAATCGTTATATGTAAACATAATTATATAATACAACAATATGGAATTTGGACTTAAATACAAATTTACAGTTTTGTGATCGTCATCAAATTTTTTATGAATAACTTAACTTATAATATATAATTATTATAAAAGTTTATAAATTATTTTAGTCAAAGTCTAAAAAGAAACTATAACTTTATATTTCTTCTTTAACAGACTTTCTCTTTTCCATCTCGTTAAATTCCTTCTGGATGAATTCTGGATCGTTCCAGTATTCAACGTCACCGCTTCCATAGATCAAGAAGATCAAATTGCTCACCAGCGAGACACCAAAGAGAATCCAAAATACGAATCTCCATTCTCCCAATGTCTGATTGGGCGTCATGATACCGATGATGTAAGGCGAGGCAATTCCCGTAAGAGCCGACAAACCATTCGTCATAGCCATAAGCGTACCGGCATAATTTGGACTCAAATCCAATGGATTGACCATGACGCTTGGATAAGCCGTACCCATCATCGTCATACCTACGGTGAACATTCCAACGACGAGGATGAGATCGCATCCGGCGTAAGAGGCCGCGACGATAAACGTTGCGGATACGGTTAACGCGATAACCGATCCGAATTTACGTACTTTGGTAATGGATACGTTTTTCTTTGAGATTAGGTAATCGGCGAGCCAGGAGCTTGTATTACCGCCGATCCACATGCACAAGTATACCAGAGAAGTGAGATAACCATTGTTTTCAACCGAAAATTTGAGAACACCGCTCATGTATTTCGGTAGATCGGTAAGTATCGATAATATCGACCAATTGAATCCGATCAACGCAATTATCACCGCCCATAAAGGCTTGGATTTTAAAATGTGTCGCCAAGGTACCGCTGGTGGCTTTTCGTGCGTATGTTCATTCATCCGCTCTTTCAGGTAATTAATCTAAAAAGAAAAAAAAAAAAAAAAAGAAAGAAATAGAAAAAATTTAACTTTCAGTGATTTGCTGTTCATTGATTTAATAGACTAAAATTTAAATGTTAAAATAAAATCACCTCATTTTCAGTGATAAACGGATGATCTTGCGGGCTATTGTAACAAACCAACAGCCAAATCATGAACCAAATAATGCTTATAGTCCCCATAACGTAAAAAACTAACGGCCAACCGATCTTCGAATATTGCAAAATCCAACCGGACATAATCGTAGCAAATATTGTACCGATCAATGCTCCCGCGTAAACGAACGAAGCCGTTCTGGATCTTTCACCAGGTGGAGTCCACTTGGCCAACAGAACGTTTATCGCTGGATAAGTCGTACCTTCTCCCAGACCCATGAGCACTCGTAAGATTATGAGCGCGGTGGACTCGCCGATGTATACGGCGGTTGGTGTTAAAAGTGTGAAAGCCGCGGTTAGAAGAATACCGAATCCTAAAGTATGCTTGCCGCCGTACTTTTCGGCTATCACACCGCCAGGTAGATGTGTCACTACGTAACCCCAGTAGAACGACGAAAGGATAAGACCCTGTAAATTTTTATTTGGTTCATAAAAAAAAATATATATATATATATATACAAAAATCTCTATGTATAATTTAATTATTGCAATGTTTATATATATAGTTTTGTAATTTTATAATTTTAAACGATTACTATTATTGCTTACTTATTAGAAATATTTTTAAAAGCAAAATATTATAAAATATTTTTTTAATTAACTACCATTAGACATAAAAAATGTAAGTCTACCTAATTACTGTATCAAACATTACGTTTATCGTCAATGCGTTTATTTTTCATCTATTATTAGCATTTTAATGATTTTTTTTATGGCTCAAGTTTTGAATGTGCAGTGTACATTGAAAAATAAAAAATTTTCTTCTCGTGCGTTTTATTTGTTTACAGCCTAACAAAATTTTTTCTTTTTTATATTTTATTAGAAAGAAGATTAAACGGATAATTGATAAATAGTTGAGAAGGTATTTGTTTGAAAGTTCATTTGTACTAATTCAGCGTAATCAACTAAGAGCTCGTATAAAAATTGAAAGTAAAGTGCATCGAGCGTGGCGCGCAATTAAAAAACGAGATATGAGATTTACAAACTAGCTTGCGATAAAAAATCAATCTATATTCCAGCGATTTTTCTTATGAGTTTAAATAAGGCGTGGTAAAGTTGTTAACGGACTACGAATGATATAATTTTAAAAAAGGTTTAGTCAATTAAAATTAGTTTTTAATTGTTTTTTAATAATGATTTTAAATTCGATATAATTGTAAAAACGAAAGAAAATTGTAACAACGACAAAAATTATTTGATGCCGTTTTATATTTATTAAATTATTATATTAATTTCATTATGTATTATGATATAGTGCTTTATTATAAACAAATAAAAATACTAAAAATAACGAAAATTATCTTTTTGCCATACTTTACTTGTATATGTTAGAAAATTAATTAATCAATTGTCATTTGAATATTAATCAAAGTTTTAATTCAAAAGTTTTTAACAATCAGCAAAACCTGTATGAAATATTCGCCGGAATAAATTAAAATTCATTAATACAAATATTATTAGCACTCGTTACAATACGAATATATTGAAAATTTAAATCTAATTAAAAAAGTATCGATTGATACAATTCATTAAAAACTTTTCATCGATATGATTTATTTATACTCATGCTCATCGTAAGTTTCATTATCATCGCTTATCAACGATTCGTTTATAATTTCCCTCAACTTTACCTGAGTATATTCGTTCCAATTAAAAGCTCCGGTATGGTTACCGATACGATTGTCGAATTTTTTCTCCGTGGCAGGGCAGCTGTCGTCTCCGGGAAGACTTTCCGATTCCGGAGCCGTCGTCACCATTTCCGTAATCGCAATCGACAAACAGCCGCGCATGGCGAATGCGTTGAACAAACCCAAAAAGCACATAAGCGCGAATATCCATCGTTGCGGAATGTTTGCGCCTTTAACGCAAGAATAGAAAGAAGAAAACAGTGAATAAGTAACGAGCACAATATTATAAAGAATAATGGAAAAAAAGAAAAAAAAAAAAAAAAAAAAACAAACAAACGAATAAAAAGCTTACAGCACTTTCGTACATCGGTGAACATCTCGTTTACCGTACTCATAACGAACGAGATACGTAATTTTTTAAACAAATTTAACTAACGCTTTAATCGGACGTGTTAAACCGTCTGGTCGTTCTGATAATACTGATCTACCATAATGCAAAAACCCCGATTATTATGCTCTTTGCGTGTCTTTCGAGTTATTGGAGAGGGAAAATGAGATAAAGTTTACGATAAACGTGCGGCGTACGCGCGTCGTTGTAAAGAATTGCAAATGTTTAAGGATTAATTATTTTAATTCGAAACTTTGTTACGAACCGGTGAGGTTTTACAAATAAACTGTCTCGTGTGAAAGTTACTCAACGCGTTCATTACGTTTTTTTTATTCGTTAAGGAATAAATCTTACGTTCTTTTTTTCTTTTAAGCAAAACTTATAAAATCGACGCAGTTCGCAAGAAGTTGAAGAATCGGCAATATAACAATTCTTCCATACGCATGAAATCGTGCAAACGCTTTACGAGCGTGTTTTAATTGCTTATGAGATTTTTGTTTACTATTTTACGTTAATAAAAATGTTAAAGTTTTAAAACTTTTGTTGAAAACTTTATTTCTTTTGAATTCGGCCACCTGCGATAAATTTTACTTTAACATAGTTGGAGTCAAATTTTAAATAATCAGTAAATACGAGATTCAACATCACATCTGTTTCGCTGTTGTTTGCAGACGATTATCGGCATTTAAGAAATTCGCTTATTCGTGTCTTATAAAGTTTATGATTGAATAAATTTTAGAGATTTATTGTTTAAAGATGATTTAATAATATCGTTATTGTTATTGCTTTGTATGTTCATATAATTGTATGTTCGATAATACGTACCTCAAATGTAACTTGCATAACCTTGATTTTATTGAATGATAATGAAATCGGTAAAAGAACGCAATTTGATACAAAGTTGAGAAAGACAGTTTCTCTTTAAAATAATTTTTTACTCTTGAAACTGTACAGCATTTACAAACGCATATTTAAACTGTAAATAAAAAGCTGCCCGTTTAATAGTAAAACATATAAATTTATTATCAAATAAAAATCGTTTCGTAGTCGTTTTTTGGCAAATGCACTTAATATGGTTGTAATAAATATTCGCAATCATAACTATTGAAAGGAACAATTGCATTTTTAATCCATGACACTTGCACCGTTTATAAAACGTAAATAATTTAATGACGTTGGCATGTTACAATCTCGATACATTTTACACAGGTAAAATACTTTAATAAACTACCGTTGTAAAAAATGCACGTTATCTTATCATTAAAATATTTTTTTTTTATTTATTTATTTTTTTTTTATACATGCGAACGATTATCGTATGTATAATCTCAGTTGTAAAGTGTTGATTTATAGCGAACGGTGTAATTTTTTAAAAAATTATTCATAGTTTTCTAAGATTTACAGTACAGAACATTTATACAAATTAACTATCGCTTTATTATCGTTAAGCGTCGAACAAATATATTGTATATATATACTATTTTTTTTTATGGAATATTGTAGAACTTTCATACTTAAAGTTTCTTAGAAAAAAGAAAGAAAATTACGAAAAAGTATTGTAAAGAGCATTTTTTTATGTAAACATGAATTATTAAAAAAAGAATGACAATATGTTATAATAATAAGATTATCAATGTTTATTCTTTTTTATGAAATAAAAACATAAAATTTTCCTATAACGAATTTTTCTATTGTACACATTGCGTGGTTTGGGTTAAATTTAATTTGCAGGTGTGAAAGCAATTACGCGGGTCTTTGGAATTAAAGAATAAATTTTCATTACATTCTTTAGCACTGGAAAATTTTCATGTTCATTTGTTATAGCATTGCATGTTTATTGGAAAGATTTACATTAATTTTCGTTTTTCATATTATCGATTAGTTAAGGAATATTATCAGAATATTTGAGCATCGTATATTCGTAAATTAAAAGGCTATGAAATGATTAATAATTTAAACTAAAATTATGTAACTATGCTAAAATTATGTTGCATCATTGTGTAATGGATGTTAAATTATTTTAGTATTTAAAAAAAAAAAAAACATATAATTAGAAATAAGTCGTTGTTAAATTTAATGCGATAACTATCAATCATTAAAAGCTACAACAAAATTGTATGCGAGTGACTATGATGAGATAATTTTAATTTTTGTACTATATTCTACTTTGAGTATATCTGAATTTTTATTTATTAAAGATGCGTCGTTAATTAAATTCTTAAAAATCTGTATGAATAAATGTTTTAGATTATGGTAATCGAGTTATTGTTATCGGTTTAAAAAAAAATCTTTTTTCATATAAAGAATTTATGTTAATAATTATTATTACAGAAGTATTTAAAGATTGGGATAAACAATATTATTTAATATAAAAATCAGCATTTTTAAATTTTATCGGCTATTTGAGCAGCTTGACTTATCGTCAATTACACTTGAAATAATAAACAACAACGCTTTGGATAATTTGCATGAAAATTAAATATATATAAATTGTAAAAAATTCAATAAAATTAAATGAATAACATTTTGCAATGTTACATTAATTAACATTTAATCGAACGTTTATTTTTTTAACGATATATTTAAAATTTTGAACCTTTGCATTTATTGCCGTATAAATTTAAACAAAGATTAAAAATGTTTCAATAAAATACGAAATAATCGAAAATATACGAGTATATACTCTATTTTAAACTATTTCGTTGATTTATAAACAATATATTTATTTCTATTAGTGTTTAACGATGGTTTATTATATTTTATTGCGAAGTTTTCGTAAAATAATAAATTGTGTTATTTGGCAAGATAGCGGTATATGTAATATTGTTGATTTTCTTTTTATATATTTATTAAAAAATGAATAATTCTGTCAATTTTCTAAGTTTAAGAATTGCCATTGGGGATGATCTATTGCTTGGATAATCTTGAAATTTGGCTTAGGTCATCTGATTCAGTTTCTCATATATAGTATGTATGAGAAACTAAATTACGTAAAGATTCTTGAATTATGTAAGTTCTTTAATGTTATATAAAAATAACGCTTTATTCTACGAGTTATTCCAGAAATATATCATTTTATTAAAATCAATTTTTATTAAAAATCGATTTCCTCGTCTAAATCTTCGTTATAATAATTATCATACTTCATCGTCAATAACATTTTGAATATAAAGAATTTCAATGAGCTTTTCTTCGTGCAATGCTATATATTACGTTCTGAAAGTAGATTTCAATGCGGAAATTTATCCTTGTAGCAATACGCACAGTAACGGATTTATTGGATTATTTCAAATTCTTCGGTAAAAAAAAAAAAAAAATAAAAAAAAAAAAAAAAAAATAGGCTGAAAATAAATTTTCACGATTAAATAGCATATTTTACAAAATTATAACGCTTTGGAAAATTTTTGGAAAAATTGAAAAATTTCAAAATTTAACGACAGCCGTACTCAAAGTAGAAAATCGCCACGTTTGACGTTATAAGGGCGAGGAGCGCGTGTGCGTCTCGGGCACAGCGCGAACTCTCGAGAGGCCTTTATTCTTAGGCGACGCGTACGTGTGTCTCTCGGCTGAAAATAGTTTCGGCTGTCAGTTGCGCCCGACGGACTCGCGTTTGCTCTCGCGCGCCGCTTTACATACGTACACGTAAGTGCGTTTATATCCATAAGCGAAATTTCATCCGCGATTTTATATTAGCGCGTTTGACGAATTAACGCGAGAGATAGACAGAGAGAAAGAGAGAGAGAGAGAGAGAGAGAGAGAGAGAGAGAGAGAGAGAGAGAGGGAGAGAGATTCGGAAACCTTGACGCGAGAAAAATATTTCGAGATTTATGAATCTTTGAATGGTTTGAAAACATGCGGATAATGTTAAAGTAAGCGATTTTTCACGCGCACAAACGGGTGAAGAGTTGTGCACGTACGCCGGGTTTATGGAATTTTTTATAAATTTTTTTTTTTTTTTTTTTTTTTGGCTAACTGGCGCCGAATAATTTTAGCGTCGGCCATCCTTGAGAATGCGACGCTTTCGTTCTCAAAGACGATATTTTTGATTACTCGCGATATTTTTTTATTTTTTTTTTTTATTTTTTTTCATCTTCGAATTGTATTTATAAATTTTCTTTTTTTAATTTTTGGAAAAAACAATTAATCATACAATTTTATTATCGTCGTTTCTTTTTGGAACATTTCATTCGGCTTACGTAACGTCGACGGTGATTTTCTTCTTTTTTTTTTTTTGGGGCATTTTAAGTTTCTCCTTATTTGACAAGTGTTTGGCACGAAATCGAATTAAACAAAGTGCTTACAAAAATGGATCGCGCGCCGCACCTGTTAAAGGCAAAACAATGATCGAGTTGTTCTGGTTGTAGGAGAAAAGGCGAATGAACTTTAGTCATGAGATTTTTTTTAAAATTGAATTCTTTAGTCGCGTAACAGAAATTTCCTTTATGTTGAGAAATCATGAGCGATTCCGAATACGAGGATAATTTGTCTCAGGTAAATGATAAATTTTTATTCTGTATTATTATGTGAAATACTAAAAAAATATTATTGTGCATAACAGTTTTTAATAAACGTATAAAAAAAATTTCAATTGTGAATTAATATATTAAATTAAAAATAATGACCTAATTTGAGTCCTTAATAAAGTTGGAAAAATGATGAACAATAAAGAAGTTTCTTGATATATTTTAGAAAAATAAATGTGTATAAAATAATACATAAGATATACGAGTACCTCTAAATATTTCGTCGGATAGAAAGATACGTATACGTTATAATAATTTATTCGATTGTAGATGAACTTAATTAGAAAATGACGATTCATTTGATATATGTTAGTGTTATTTCGATACTTTAAATGAACGTTATTTCGAATCAAATAAATAAAAATTACGCTCGAATAAATTATCACACGATTGTAATTTACAAGAGCAATTAATTTAACTTTAACGTTTCGGCATCACGCTAAAATAATCATTCGGCAAAATTTTGTAACTTCCGAATTCCAAGCCTCTCCCAGTTAGTTAAGCAATCTCTCCTATTATTTCTTACGGCTTGTAGTCGTTTCAACATTTTTTAATTAATAAATATTTATAGACAAAAAACAAAATAGTTTTTGGAACAAAAACAAAAGAAAAAAAAAAAAATACGAACATAGCGTCAATTCATCGAAGAAGATTTTGAAAAAAAAAAAAAAAAAAATTAAAACGAAAGAAAAAAAAAGAAAAACCTTCGGCGTTAAATTATAAATTGTTTGTTGTCGGGTTAAACGATACGAGTATTCTTAAATTCCAAGTCGACGACATACGAGATGCGTTAGCGCCATTGAGTTAACCAACCAATACACATCCGTGCAGGAAAATCCGTATCCAAGGTCGCGCCGACTAACCGGAACCCCGGGTCTCTCTTTTTTTCTCTCTTTCACGAGGCGAAATTATTGCGCGCGTTCGTCATCTCCGTGCGCGTGTTTCGCTTAATTGCCGGCGGTTAATTCCTCGGGGCCGTGAACGCGTTGGCTTTTTAAACGACGCTTGCCAAAATCATTTGAATGAGTTTCGAGCTCGATAAATGCGCATATATGCGACTATATACAGTTTAAGTGCGCAGCGTCTTTTCCGCTCTCACTCTCTCTCTCTCTCTCTCTCTCTCTCTCTCTCTCGCTTGCTTGTCGTTTTTATTTATTGTTTGAGTACTTCGATAGTGTATGCTAAGTGATTTTTATTATTCTTATCTTTCTACCCGATGAGAATGGACGCTTTTGAAATTTCGAGCATTTTTTCTTTTTAAATGTTTGTTCCTCGTGTTGGTATAATAATGATAAAATAATAGTGAATAATGGGTATGAATATTTTAAAGCAGTTTAGAATATATAAGGTCATAGAATATTCTTTAAATTGATTAAAATTAAATACAGCTTGAAATTATTTAGTATCTCTTATTTTACTGTACATATTACGATACCATTAAAAAATTGTGATATAAATAATATGCATATAACTTACACGATATAAAATTTTTAAATATACTTTTATTATTATTATTTTAGGTGTGTAAAGAATTATGATGTAAGATTTTCGCTATAAAGTTTTAATAATAAAGACGAATATATCATTATGTTTGAAAATATTCACTCGCTAACTATATAGTGAACATTAGATTAATGTTTATTGTAATTAGTCATAATAACATCCGCAATAAAGCTTTTGATGTCGATTATAAAGTATTCAGTTCATCAACTATACAACCAGAAATTACAAACTTTCCTATACGAGTCAGCGTAAAAGAAATATCAAAGTGTATAAACAGGATACCATATGTTACGATACATCGAATATTTCAAGGTCACAAAGCTAACGTAAATTTCAATCCTCCTCCTCTCGTCGCCCATCGTTTTACAAAACTGGCACGGAAAGCAACGCGCGAATTCACGCATAGAATGCAGCCAGCGGGAAAGTGGGGGCGAACGCCTCGGTAAATTCACGCGCGCGCCGCTGACGTAGCCGTTCATTGAGAGATTCTCTCGGCTTGCCCGCCCGCACGCAAGCTCTCTCTCTCTCTCTCTCTCTCTCTCTGATTCCGTCCGTTCGACATAACTTCCGGTTGAACGATTCTCTTTGAATAGACCGATACCTTTTATGGACTCGCAGATACATTCATCCCCCCCCCCTCCGTTAACACGCGACAATTTTCGCGGTAATGTGCGTGACTAAGCGAAAGATTTTCGTTTGTGAAACGGTGCGTCAGTGGGCGCATAGTTAGAAAAATAAATATGTTTATCGTTGGTGGAAAATGTAACGTATTGCTCAAGATGACTCTCTCGCTTTCCATCCGCTTTTTTTATCGTTGTCCAACGGAAGGACAAGCGATGTGCGAGCTTGATATTTTGGGTGATTTTTCGAAGGTTAGTTTTTTTTTTTTTTTTTTTTTTCAATCGATTGATTTATTATTCCGATTTAACGTTTAATTTCGCCGATGAGATTTATCAAAATTGGCACATGAAAACGGACACTTTTTGTTTTGATTCGAAGACGGAAAAACATATTATTGATTTATATTTGGACGAGTTGCGATATTTTTGGGAAATCGATTCAAAGTCTTAAGTCGAGGGTTTAATTTTAGACGAAACAACAAAATTTACGCGGTATGATAAGTAAACAAACCGCGTTTAACAAATTATAATTATGCGTCATGCGTCATGCATTGTTTCTATTTATGCAAATGTTTTTTTTGTATTGCATTTAACTTTAAAAAATATTTTCACATTTAAAGCTTAATTATTAATAATTTGAAGATGCATGAATTATTATTAGAAATTTAATTCTCTTTTTTTAAAGTTATCATTATTATTGTTTTAACGGGTTTATGATTATTTTTTTGTAAGGAATTCAATGATTATCTAGCTTATCATTATATGTAAAAAAAAATAACTATCGGTACATCGTTTGAGTTTAGGATATATTTTCATTTTAATCTGTATTTTGGTATTATTCTATGTATTTGATAAATTCTATGTTTTTTGACTGGCTACTGTAACTGAACATGACTTTCGCCTCTATGCTTCATATTTTTTCTTCCGAGCCAAAAATGCTTTCATTGAATGGATTTGTCAATGTATTTTTGATTGAAAAAATTTTGTCGTTAAGAAAGAAACCTGAGTTTAGATTTAGTTTCAGCGGTGAAAATACCATTTGTATCAGTCTAATCTATAGCACAAACAACTTCTTTTGTAGGCCTGTCTGTTTCATCAATAATGCAGCTATCTTAAGTTTTTATTAAACGTTGCTCATACTATATAGTTGATAAAACTCAGCACAGTATGATTTTCGTTAACATAAATCTATATCTACAAATAACATTTATTGTAATTTACACCCGCTTACGCCAAATGTTTTTCTTTTATTATCAATAAAAAAAAAAAAAAAAATTCTCTATGGATATTGATTACTTTTAACCATTTAAATGTCATATTAAAAATAAAACGAAACTTTTTTAAAATTTTAAAGAAAATAAACAATAATAACATGCCAAGCTCGAGAGCTCTCTACCTTAGCTGAAAATAATAAGTAAGCACGACATTAAAAATAACGGCATCATTAATAACGGCGTACTTGAAACATTCAAGCTAAAAGGATAAATATTTCTCTAAATTTGGCGAGCGAGCGCGCGGGCCCGCGATATTTACCGGCGTATATCTCTTACCTCGTCGTAATCGCGATCGTTTGGATCGCCGATGACGCTCGCTCGCAATCTACATTAGCTAGCAAAAATTATTATCGATTCGCGTTCGTGTGTATAACGTTACGTTTGGCGTCGCGCGCACGTGCGTCTAGCGTAAATCAAAGCGTTATTTTGTTTTTTTTTGTTTTTTTTTTTTTTTTTTTTACATCTTACCAACATCTTTTCGAGCTCGAATATTATTGCGCGCGAGCGCGCTCGTGTGTCCACGTTCTGGTGATATAGATTATCTATATATCACATATCACGTGACCGATGCATGAAACTTTTCCCAAAATCGGTGAATCGCTTTGCCAAGAGTGCCACAAACGGCTACGAGAACTAATCGAACGGCCGTTTACAAAACCGGTTACCACCTGAACGATTGTTCTCGATGGCCCGTCCCGAGCTTTTTCATTCATTAACTCATGTTCTTTGTACGAGCTTTATGATAATCGATTTTTTTTTTTCTTTTTTAATCGAAGAGTTTATGCATAGAAATTTATTTATTTACTGAATAATTCGTTAGATAAGGTCTTAACTGTTATGCTATGTTCTCTAACAATATTGCCTTTTGGTATGAAGCGACATCAAAGTATACATTTTTTTTTAGTATTCTTGTATAAATAATAAATAATCGATCACTAAAGAATGCACTTATATTTATAATGTAACGTAATAAAAGTATAATACGCGTTATATTACGGGTAATAAAACGAAGTATAAGATCATATTCTAAATTTTCAGTCGGGTATGCTTTTATTTAAAATGACTATAAGTGATTTCAATAAATGAAAATTTAATTAGAAATAGTTTTAGTCATTGCATTAACAAAATACTAAATTATTGTCAAAATTTTACAAAAATCGGTTATTTAATTGTAGTCTAAACATACCCGACACGTACTCGTATCTACTACTTCATATCGAAATCATAAATACATTGTAATTTCTTATTGAACGAATAAGTAATTAATTGAATTAAAAATTCAAATGTTATTTCATAAATAAATAATCGCAATTATAATACAATCATAATCGAAAAGCATTTCAGTTTCATCTACGTCCTTTTATAGATAAAAAAGTTCAAATTTATGGTTGGTATAGAAATAAATTTAATTTCAGCATATGCACCTAATTATAGTATTTAATAATTTCTAATAATAGTACGTTTAGTACAATTTATGAAGTATAGCGACGAAGTATTTATGGCGTGACGCTCAAAGTTTTTAATGCACAGTAAATTTGAATAAGGGAAACACTTACATAATATTATGCGCTACATGTTTATATTATTTATAATAGAGTATTCAGGCTGTCAAAAAAAATTATAGTCAATCATTATTAACAAGGATTATTATTGATCTTGGTTTTCTTTAAAAATGTAGTTTTCATAAATAAACGTCAAAAAAAAAAAGATTAAAATAGTATTCGCCATAAATATCTCGACAAGCATCATCGAAGCGCCTAATGCTATACATCGATCAATCGCGTGAATTCTTTGCGTTTCGTCGGCAACAACGAGGCATCTTTAAAACACGGATTACGAATCAAATAATTTGGCGTAGGTCGAATTCCTTTTCCAAACTGAAATAAATGAGAAAAGAAAAAAAAAAGCTCAAAGTCGACGAGAAAAGTTCGGGCGTACACATTGTCAGCGATAAAGAATTCCTCACCTCGGTTTGTAAACTATTTTTTCAAGAGAAAGAAAGAGAGGAAACGAAAGAAGATGGAAGGTGTACATGAGACAGAGAGAGAAAGAGTTTGACGGTCTTTCATCCCACTCGTGGCGCGTGAGCTATATTTAACGGATTCCCACCGAGCATACGTCGAGTTGTAAAAGAGAGAGATAGAAAGAGAGTTAGTTTGTCAGATTATAACAGCGTAAAATTAGCCGAGAGCGGTAAGGAATGCGAGAGGGAAAGAAAGACGCAAGACCAAAGTCCGTCTTCTCTTTCTCTTCCTCATCTATATATATATATATATATATATACACACACGTATTATACGCAAGTTTGTCGATTCGTCAGCTTCTGATGACCTTTTCCGTAAACTTTTTCGTCTGCGATATGTACTCTTTGTTCGCAATTTCGATGAGCCGCTGCCCCTCCCCCCTCCCTCCAAAGTTGCATTTTGATTTATTTCGACGTATATCTGTAAATTAAAGCGCACCGGTTGTCGTCTCTCTCTCTCTCTCTCTCTCTCTCTCTCTCTCTTAATCGTAAGTTTTCTGCGCTTTCGCATCCGTGATTAATGCATCATGCTAGAATTTTAATTTTGGGTTTTGTAAGGTGACGACACGAGGCACACGGGGGAATCTCGGATTGTTGACATTGTTTCAAGAATTGCAAGCTTGGATTTTGTGAATTTTATCGCGCATTCATTTAACGCTTATGATTATATTTTTATTAATTTTTCATGTCGTGACAAATATTAAGCAATAATAAAGATGAAACAAGACTTTGTGGCAATCTAGAATATAGCGAGAATTTGGTGAACCATATCTACAATACGTTCTTTTTCTTTTTGTTTATAGTATAGATTAAAACTTACATTATTGTAATAAATTATAATAATAATATCTTTCGCTATTTCGGTTTGTTTCTTGAAAGCGGATTAAAAATTCAATATACATATATTAAATATTTACTCTCAGCATCCTTGAAGAAGAATCAGAGAAATGTCCATCTTTGTAAAGTGTGTTATAAATAAGATTAGCTTAAACACATAATATAATTATTATTCTTAGGTGCAGCATAGCCTTTTTCAAGGAAAATTAGTAATACTTGTGCTGCAAGCGTATTTAAATCGTACATCGACGTGCGTCTGAAGAATAAGTTTATTTAGAAAATAAGTGATTTTTCATAAAATATCTGCGAAAAATATTCTTCTTAAATAACTATCACAATTATTAATTTATAAATTGTCTACATATTCTTAAAAAAAAATGTATTAAATTTTTAGTTTATAAAGTTCTTAACTCAATTCAAAATATTAATTCAACGATCTTCCCGAAGAATCTTATTCACACTTTGCGAGAAGCTCCCCTGAAAGAAAAATAATCATTTGAAGATATTAACGAGCGAGACAATATGCATAAAATGCAAAAGTTAAGTAATCTTTGGATCGAAATTCAAGAGCAAAGTGGCTATGAGCTTCAAAACGAAAGTGTGAAGTAGCCAAAGAAGTATACGAAGCAT
This sequence comes from Chalcis sispes, assembly GCA_949987625.1. NCBI lineage: Eukaryota > Metazoa > Arthropoda > Insecta > Hymenoptera > Chalcididae > Chalcis > Chalcis sispes. The sequence continues at coordinate 58,249,272 of OX465097.1, read as the reverse complement.
AAGACAATTCTCGCCTTTCTGTCTTTTTTTATTTATAAGAAGCGCGGAAAAAGCTCATAATTTGATAGTTAAAAACTCATCCAAATGTCAAAAACTCTCATCGGCGATGAGAAAAAAAAAAAAAAAAAAAATATATATATATATATATATATACACATGCGATCGGAAAATGAAAGAAGCGCGAAACGATAAACGATGTGATAGAGAGATGCATACGTATACACTTAGACACGCGTACATGTACACATGAAAATTTTGCAGTGATTCACATCGGTTTACTGGCAGACGAGCGATCGCCAAGATGAATGACTCGTATCGTCTAAGCGAAGTTATGCGGCTTAAAGGAATTGCTTGTGTCCGGTTTGGCAGCGCGCACCGGGTTTGCCGCGACCCGGGAAAATCGTTGAGCGCGAAAAGCGCCGGTCGTCGCTTTTCGAACGCGATAGCTTTCGAAAAGAGAGAGAGTGAGAGAGAGAGAGAGAGAGAGAGAGAGAGAGAGAGAGAGAGCGCGAGAGCTTTTTCGGTGGTTGTTGCTTCGTATAAAAAGAGCCAAGCACGCTCCAGACGTCGTTTATTCGCAAGTTGCGCGCCAACGCGATACCATACATATATATAGATACACACAGCTCGTAAGCTCTTGTGAGCTTGCGTTCGATTCTTGAGAAGCCGGTTGAGCGAGGGAATAGTAGAGAGAAGGAGAGAGATAAGAGATTACGGTGGAATTCCAAGATTTTTTTTTACTTTTCTACGGTTTTATTTAATTAGTTTTAAGAGTTTTTTTCATTCATTGTCATCGGATATTAATAATCAGTGTTTGTGTCGGTGTTTATTCAGAAAAGGAATCATGTCTTCCCTCATGCTAGTGAGTAATACCTTCTAATATCTTCTTGTATAAGTTTTTTATACATACAACGAGTAATTGCATACTTAAATCAGAATAATTATTTAATTTTTACAATGATTTAATTTTAATTTATTGATCTACATCAAAAAGTTAAATCAAAATAAATTATAATTTAGATAATTTCATTTGTCAATTTATTATACTAAAAATTCAGATGACTTGTATGCAGATTCTATGCAATGTTGATAAGAAATTAATATTATTCAACACTTAGGTAAAATTAACGACAGTAAAAGTAAAAAATTTAATATTAATATGACAATTCTTTTTAATTAATTCATTAATTTAATTTTAGAAATTTCATAAATGCAATTTAATTTATTCAAAATTTAATTTAATTTCAAATGAATCATAATAATTCGATTAAAACTACATAAAATATAATTCAATTACAATTAAGTAATAATTGAATAAATCTCGTGTTAAAATAAAGTTATTTATATTTTGAATTTCAATATAATTTAAATATATTCGTACGTGAATAACGAAGCATGTTATTATCTTGCTAATTCGTCTTGAAATAACAGTTTTACATTTATGTTTATCTTTTCAAATTTTTTCAATTTAAAATTCTTTTAAAGAAAAAAAAAAAAAAAAAAAAAAAAAAAAAATAGATAAATTTTTAAAATTGTAAGACAGAACAAATCGGTCATTTACGCTAAATAATTATAATTTTTTTTTGTGTACGAAAAATTTTCACCCGACATTTATCGTCAATTTTTAACTTAATTTATAAAAAAAAAAAAAAAAAAAAAAAAGAAATAATCAAAGGTCGCACAGAAAAATAAATGTCATACAAACAAATCACAAAATAATCAAACGAATCTAAACAAAGCGAAAAAGTGCGAACGCCTATATAAAACGTATTCACATACGTAAAACGAGCGTCAACTCAAGCGGGAAAAATTTCTTAAAAACCCATCGGTCACGCTCGGGAAATTCTTTCCGTCGCTTTCGCGATATGGTAAGGGAGATAAGAAGGGAACGCGAGAACACGAAAAAAGCACGAGCGCGAAGTTAAATTATATTTTCCTGGCTTCCTTTGTCTTGAACGAATATCCACGGAAGCAACGAGATATATCACGTGTCACCTGAATGAGCGCTTAGCTTTGACATCGTGCCACAAATATTGCTTTTATGGCCAGGGCCACGGTCGACCATTCCCGAGCTGTCTGGTAATCATCCAATTTATAAACTCGACTGCCTTCTTTCGTTATGTGCGCCCTAATGCACGAGCGACTTTAAGGCTTTATCGCTCGGATGAGAATATTGTAACGCATGGATTATCTATACTATCTTTACAATTACGAGAGATGGGCGTTAATGTATAGAATGTAAAGATCGGTAGGTTAGGGTTAGAGAGGATACGCAAAACTTACGGCCGATATCTCAAAAATAATTATGCAAATTAGATTGTTTTCTCGTTTACGATTCTTTGTTTCGATTTCTCGAAAGGAAGAGCAAATGTAATTTATAGCTCATTGTGTTATCGTTCTTGATTACGTAATGTTTACTTTGCAAAAATTTTATCCGATTATATAATTTAGTTGTACAATTTACCATTTCGCGTAAATAAAATTTTGAAAAAGTTCAATATCATATAATGTTTTTGGATTCTTTTTTCTTTACTTAATTTTATACAAGTATATTAAAATTAAATTATTTAAAAATAAATTATATTAAAGATTTTTTCTAAAAACTTTTCAAACACTATTGCACGTATGAGAATTTCTTTTTCGGATGACGAATGCGCAAGAGCAATTATATAAAAAAAAACTTTGACTCGTAATTAAAATTAAATTTCAATCAGCGTAATTGCTTTTATAATTTATTTCGATTGCCAATATTTCTCAATCTTTTATACAGAACAAATTTTTAAACATATAGTTAAAGCGTCTGTTAGGTAATCCATACAGTATCGATATCGAAACAGCTTTTATATGAAAATAAAAAAAAAAAAAAAAAAAAAAAAAAATCAATGCCATATTTATTCCTTAAAAAGCTTTCCGTAAGAGAGCTTTTCGGTCACTCTAATTACGGATCGAAATTTCTCAAAATTTATTTACGTTACAAAGTTGCGCATCGAACCAAAACTATAATCACGTAGTTAATTACTATACTCGAAGGCGCATTTCTCGCGAGGTACATCGGATCCTCGTCGTTGACGCATAGTCGCGACGAGCGTCTTGAGGGATTAAGAAGCCCCGACGATGTTGAACGGACCGCGCTTCGATTTCTTTATCTCATTCTAACTTACCTCGTAACGAGTCACACCGACGTGTTGAACCAGATATTCATTTCGTGGGATTCGTTTGTGAACAGCTGAAGATTTCTTTTACGGTGCTCGGTAAGGTCTTTGAACTTGACGAGTTCGACGAGTTTTGCGAGGGAGCTTCGTCGAGTATATTTATTTTCAGCGTAAAAAGTAATTTTATATCGACGGAATCTATTAATTTTTCTTTTTTTTATATTAATAGCATTTGCTTTCTAGGAAAGTAGCATATTTATTTATTTTTTTTTTTACTGACATATGTCTTATTCACAACTTATGTTGAAAAAAAAAGCGCTAAAAAAGTGTAATAATTTTAAATATTTTAAAACCAATTTTTTTTTCGAATACTTTATATTTTTAAAATACGCGAACAATTAATTGATGAACGAATCGTTTGCTGTTTCAGGAATCATTGAGCGATAAAGTCGCTATGTTCGATCAACATGCCGTTAAGCACATAAGCAGTCAGAGCAAAAATCCGTTTAGTTCGGGATTGAATTTGCCGAAGCCAACTTTTTCAAAAGAAGAGTATGGAAGGTAAGAGATTATGTAATTGTTTGTAGAATTTCTCGCCAATTAGTTTACAATAATATGCTGCAATTATTTTTTAAATTTGATTGCTAGCTTAAATTCATTTTACGATTTTATCAACAAAATATATCACTTTTTTTGATTGTTAATTTAAACTTTAAAAATTTTCATTAATTTTCACAAAACTTTCTTTCGCAATAAATATTTTCCCATTTAAACATTACCAAAGCTTTGTTCCGAAAAACAAAATAAAATAAATTAACAAAAAAAAAAAAAAAAAAATTTCTAGACCAGCCGCTGGTTCGTTATCGGACATCCGAGGTCGCAAAGCCAACGCTCACATCCTCAAAGAGATTCTCGAATTGTGCGACGTGATATATCAAAACGGCTCGCCGTGCAGAGATCAACCCGAAATAATCGGCATCACGTTCGGCGATCTCTTCAACATCTACGTCCACATCAACGATAAACTCGTTGGTCTTCTATTACGAGCTCGCAAACAGAAGCTCGTTGACTTCGAGGGCGAGGTTCTCTTTCAGGTGAGTTTTTTTATTCTTTATGGTTAGATTTTATTGACTTTAAATAATTTTCAAAGGCCAATGTACGGTGATTTTAATTTTAATTGTTTTTTTTTTTTTTTTTGATGATTACATTTGATTTATTAGCTATTATTTTAATTTTTTTACGATTATTTTCTATTAAATTCAATAATTTTAGTATCGAAGAATTTTCTTTTCTCAATCAATAAAACTATTTTTTAATATTTACTAAAAAACAAAAAAAAAATAATTTTCGAATTTCCTTCACCGACGACTAACGAACAAACGTTCATTTTCCAGAGAAGAGACGACGACGTGCCAATATTTCTAATAAAACCCATCGACGAAATCAGAAAGAACTTCCGTCAGAGGCTCGACGAGTTAGCCAAGGAAATGCCAAAATTAACGAGCTAATCAACCAACGCAATCCGAACTCATCGAGCAAACGTTAATTTAAAAAAAAATAAAAAAAAATTTCCGTTCACGGACATGAGCGCACGCGAGTCTTTCATTTTTGTAAATGACCCGCGATCACATGTTACACAAACACACACACACACAAACACACGTGTATACATATTTCGTACGATAAATTTATAAATTATTGTTTCACTTTTTTCTTTCCATTCGGATGACTTGTCGCGTAAATTTTTATACGGTCTGGTAGAGGTTGTATAGAATGTTAATTCGTACCTGATTGGGAGTATTAAGTGTACGGGTTTGATATCGTTGAGAATGTTGTCGGGAAAAATTTACAATTTTATTGTTTGCGAATTACTTTGTAAATAGGGCTGTGAATGTCGATGGATGACAGAAAGACTGATTGAAAGATAAGAAGCAAGAGAAAGAGAGAAAGAGTGGGATAAAGTGAGGGCGGAGTTTGCGAATTGTGATAATGTTCGTAGTTGTTAAGAATAAAGATATTTATATAAAAATAATTGATTGTTTGATTACTCATACCTTGAAATTATTGGCAGATAATAAAAACAGAAGGGTTTAAAGATTGCAGAATATAAATTGTAAATAAAAGAAACAAACAAATTAAGAAAATTAAATATTCAATCTCTTATAATATAATTATGAAAATAAATATTATTTACAAATAAAAAAAAAAAAAAAAAAAAAAAATCAAAAAAGAAAAAAATAGTCAACTGTTAAGGAAAAAGACGAAAGTACAATACTGTTTTTTTTTTTTTTTTTTTCAAGATATCGCATATAATTTATGTTTTATATATACAATTACTTTACAACGCGCATGTTTAGTGACATGGTAGCTCATTTATTCGCCATTCATGAATTTATATCTCCTTGTATAATACGATAGCGGCAGTGCCGACGCAGTATTTTTTTTTTTTTTTTTTCTTCAATATAAGAACATATTTAATATTAAAGTAAAAAAAAAAAAAAAAAACTCGTTACGGTTTAAAAACTTAGGCTCGTCATTTAGCATCTTATACTCGTCTCGTATTTGTCGTTTGCATTTATCATTCGATAATCGAAAAAAATATTTTTTCAAAAATCATATTTGTTGAAAGAACGACATATCTGTATTATTTCGGCGCTGAGCCATTATATTTAATTTTTTTATTTTTATAAATAAAGTAAAATATAAAAATATTAATACAGATAAAAATTGAAAATTTAAAATAAAAAGCCGATTTCGATGAAAACTTTTCGATCGAATTCGTGCGGGCAGTTTTTAAAACGTTATTTTGTTTCTATCTAACAACTTTACGGTAGTTTAGCATAGAAAATTCAAACAATTTTTCTTTTTTTTTCTTTTCTTTTTTTTTTTTTTTTCATTTCGCTGGATATGCATATACATGATTGTAGCACATTTGGTGTGCTGGTCGTTTTAAGTAACAATTTTTTATCATTAATTTCTATTGAAATTTCGAATAAGAATGAGAAATTACTTGGTCCGGTGTCATAACATCGTTAATATGTAAATCGATCATTGCTTTTATTTCTTTTTTTTGTTTTTTTTTGTTTTTTTTTGTTTTTTTTTTTTTTTTTTTACATACGATTTGATACGACAATCTTTGTAATCGTGCTTTATTTTTTTCATTTCTCTTTTTCAATTTGTCCTCGTTAAACCGACGTAACACTTTTTTTAATTCTGTTATAATACAACAGATTTCAGATGAATTTAAAAAACATAATATTTTCGTCGTTCACTTAATGATTAGTTAACGCTTTATTAATAAAATATTATCGCTAATTTTAGACAATGTAAAAGTGATTGCACATAAACGACGTTATTTAAAAAAGTGATCTAACGATATGTCTTGTTTTTCATTTTCTCGTAAGTTGTAAATGATATGAAAAGAATCACCCAATTTATTTGGCGAAAGTTTTCGATATGTCGAATTGCTTTTTTCATTTCCACAGTCGAAAAAAATTACAGTTGTACATTCACTTGATATGGATTTTATATTATATTATATTATAGATCGTTAAAAATTTACCTAAATTATAAAAATCTTTAATATTTTAGAATATTACTTCAACTACTAATTTCTTAGAAAATAATAATGAATGATAAATTCAGTGAAAATAAGATTAAAAATAACGCATTAATTATAACATTGATAAAAAAATAAAACGACTGTTGTAATTTTGTAAATTTCAAATAACCGCGCGTGCATATATATATATATATATATGTATATATATGAAAATCGCCTTATACGCTACTGTACAACGCATTGTTTATAAATATTTTTTTTTTGCCCTTAACGATAAATATGTTTATTTACTCGTCGTGTTTTCTTCACTTCATATATAATTTTTCATTCTTGCGCTACAGTAGGCCAGCGATTATACAATTTTTTCTTTTTTCTCTTTCTTCTTTATCGAATACATGAAATTTACAATTTCACTTTTAATTACTCGTATATCGTAACTCGCGATCCAGTATACCGCAATCAAAATTCCATATCGATTAAATTTCTTTTCTTTTTCAGTTCTGGCTTTTTTTAGAAGCAGAATTAGGTCGAGTATTTATATTTGTATAACTTTTTTTTTTTTTTTTTTTTTTTTTTTTTTCTTACATGTATAATAATAATTATCTTAATAATCTGTTGTTTTCTTTAGTTCGCATCTTACAAAGTCGCGATCGATTCGAACAGAACGTTATGTTATATTTATTTTAACTTAAACTTACATTTATTTACAGTTTCAGGAAACATGCCATGTTTTTTTTTTTTAACATTCATCTCAGTCTATGCGTGAGTTGTTTTATATTGCGTTCTATTTTGCAGACAGAATAGTCGAACAGCGGTTAGTTTCTCTTTGTTATTTTTTCTCTACATTTATATTTTTTTTCTTTTGTACAAGAGGTTTCAAGTTTTTATACGTTGTTTATTTGTTTGTTTTATTATTATTATTATTATTATTTTTTTTCGTTTAATCCATAACGTGTAAATACTGGCAAAAGGGCCAGATAATAGCGTGGGTTTGTTTATTTTGATAAATTTTTTTATTCTACCATTATGTTTACGTTCCTTGAAAAATTGAAGTAACACTTTGTTTCTTTATGTTATTTTTTTCGTAATGTGTGTATACGTCAATTTTAAAAAAACTGTCGTAAAGTGACAAGTTGTATTGCAGGTACAGCAGAGATTAAGGAAACGAGTTAAGATTGTTAAAAGTACTAAGACTGAAAACTGATATCCAAATTGTAAATTACACGTTCGATTATCAGAAGTTATTCGAATTTGATATATTGGATATTGAATATTTTTTTACATTATATATATTTAAAGTTTTCGTTATTCAAATTAATTTTATTTCGGCAATATTTTTTTATTAAATGTAAGATAGATAAGGAGTATTATTACATCACTTGGAGAACACAGTAAACGATTAGGTTTTATGATTGCTTGACACACAGCGATAATAATTTTATAAAAACCTTTTGTAAATGATATGTTATTGATAATCTTAATTTGTACAATTATAAAAATATTTGAAAAATTTTGGCGTATTTCGAATTCATTAAAGCAGTTTGAATGAAACTGCAAATGTTATGCCCACACAAGATCGTTAATGTTTAATAAATTTTACAATTATTTCTCGTTTAAAAGATTGTTAATGATCGTTTAAACTTATTGCTAAATCAATTAGTGCCTCCACGAAGTATTGGAATCAATTTCAGCCCTAGCGAAACACTTGAAATAGTACATTCCGTCCAAGGAACGAATTCAAAATTGAAACTTCTCGTACAAGCGTTACATTACTTTTTTATAGGCGGTTCTACATGGAGCATTTACGAGAGGCTTTGTTAACGTGGAATGTGGTACATTGGTACAGTGCACGTCAAATTATTTATTCATCGTTATATATTTATATATATATATATATATATATATATATATTTTTTTTTTTATTCTTTGTTTCTCGGATCGGCGCGGTTATTTATTTTTCACGACACTCGTTTGTTTATTTAAAACCTTTTTATTTAATGGAGAACGGCTGTATTACGCTTGGACACTTCGTCGAAAGTTTACAAAAAGCTTCGGCTTCTATTCTCTAGCTGTTTATTTATAAACAATCGCAACTTGTATTTATCAACGGTTCGCGTTATTTTTTTCTGCATTTCGGCTGCCGTCGTCATCTTTGCCTCTTCGTTTTTTTTTTCGTACTTCTCGTGTATAGACTTAAAATACTCACACGTGTGTCTCCATTTCTTATATCGTCTATGGGAAATATATGCACAACGTTAAATCTCTCTACCGAAACACTCAAACATAACACCGATTAACTTTGCAGCACTTTTATATTACTCTCTCTCTCTCTCTCTCTCTCTCTCATTTTTTATTTTTTCTATCATCTATACTTTTTAATAGCTTTTTCATCTTACCTCTTTCTCTCGTCGTAATAATCAGTCTTGGCATCGCGCATATGTGACATTGTTTACTTTATAAGTGCGTCGGCAGCTCGTGGTTATTCTCTTTTTTTTTTTGTTTTCATTTTTTTATCATCATTTAAAATCTATTCAATACTTAATATTACTCTCTTATTGAGCAATGAACGCTTACAATTATTCATTCGTCGTTTTACTTATTTCGTTTATACCGAGAAAATGATTTTAAACGATATTTGTTTACTGTTTTACATTTATATATAGACTGTGAACAGATATGTGTTATTTTATTTTTATTTATTGGAGTAAATAAAAATTGTAACAGTTAGTTTCAAAGATACGCGGAATCTTCGTTCTTTGGTTTTTCGGAAGAAATTCTTGGATTTGTTCTTTGTTTTTTAAATCTAATATACGTAGATTTTCTAAATATCAAGCAGTTCCTTTTTTATAAGTGCAAGTATGCTTACATTTGTTTTTTTTTTTTTTTTTTTTTTTTTTTTTTTTGTTTATTTCAAGAAATAGTAACACTAACAAGAAACGTAATTCAACTATTTCTCTTTTTTTTCTCAATAGTTACAAATTCAACATTCAAATATTTATTTATTTATTTATTTATTTATTTATTAATTTTTTTTATGAAACACTCGTATTTGTAACTCAATACAGTAAACAAATTTCGTTCTTCCTCCTCTTCTTTGTCGTCGTGGAAAAAAGATATACAATCTCTCAGCACGCGGACTTACGTATACGCAATAAATTCGTAAATACATTCACGTGTTTAATGTATATTTATATATTTATACTCCACGTGGCTTCGCGGATTATTTTTTACTCTTAAAAATATATTATTGTCCTTCGATGAGAACGTAGCACTTGAACTTCACTTACATCAGCTACATCGGTTAGCTGATGCTCACCATCTTATTTATTTATTTAATTTTTTAGTGTCTTTATTACACTTTTACAGGTATCTATAGATAAAATAATTCTTAAAGTAATAATAATTAATTTTACATGTACCTTTTATACTGTTAAAAAGACTTGTTATCGATTTTATTTGTATAGCTATGTGTGAAGCGTGTCTTGCTGGAAATATCTGTATCGAAAAAAATTTTGAATTTTCGTAACTTTGTTGTACGACATTTTACGATTCACACAAATTTATATTTTATAATATTATTTCAAGCCTTTTTTTTTTTTTTTTAATTGTATACAAAGTTCCATTAATATTTATAATATTTTGCAGTATAATATCACAATTAGTTACACGTTTTCATTTTAGAAAATTAGTTAGGCAGTTAAAAAATGAAACTAATTGCGAACAAAAATTATATAATACATGCATTTTATAAAAAATGTTGTTAGTTGAATTAACAATGTTTAGTTAGTTGTACAGTAGTTTAAATATTTTTTTTTTTTTTTTTTTTTTTATAATTATAGTAATAAAATCTAGAGATCATATAATAATTCAATTACTTTATAATTCGTCTTTTCGCAAAATTTTTATTTTTCATAAGAATAACCAATATTAAAATTTCGCTTCCGACAACTTTCCAATGCCAATTCAATTAGCAAATTATCGTTATGTACACGTTACACAATATATCCTATCGCGTTCCCAAACTAAAGTTACTCTTCACAAATTTTTCCACCGAATGAAAAATATTTCCATTCCCTTAACTAACGGAGATAACTCGGATCAACATTACAATATTTCAACAGCAAGGCTCGCGCAAGCACATGAAAAAGGAAAACGCACGTTTTATTTTTTTCTCTCGTACACGCGTAAACACACCTACACCCATACCCACACACACACATACACACACACACACACATACACACACATCAACGCATTCACACGCATTGTACACTGGTCGCGCGTTAAACAACAGTCATTTATTTTTCTTCGTTAATCCGACACTCGCGTTTCGCGTTTAGTTGCCGTTAAATGAGCAGTCCTCGTTATCCTTGTTATCAGACGTCGTTCTCGTGGCAGAGCTCGATTTTTCGCCGGGCCAAGTGGATACGTCGCTTATCGACGACGAAGTCACGGACGCAGGCCTTTAAGCCACGGTGACTCGGTCTACCGCCTACGAAGAGCTTGCCGTTCGTCGTTAGCGGTCCGGTTTCGGTCGGTAGCTTTATCGGTGGATGGTCGTCTATCTGCAGGAGCGACGAGCGCCGTCGACGCGTCGCTCTTATGTGATGGAAGAAGCCGTCGTCTATGCGCTCCTGCAAAATTTTAGTTTTTTTTTTATTTTTTAATGATGTGTGATTTAATTTGGTAAGAAAAAAAATTATACATAATATTGTAAATGTGGATTGGAAATAGAAACATTCGAAGTTTTTATTTTAAAAATGCGATGAATATTTAATATGTTTGATATTTAATGATTTATTTATTTATTTATTTATTTATTTATTTCTTTTTTTTTTTTTTTTCTATGAAAAAAAAATAAAATGAATTTGTTTTTAAAAATTCACGAAAAAAAAATATTTTAAAAATATTTTATTTATCCCTCTGGTTATTCAAAATTTAATAATTTAAAATGCATTTCCGCCAAAATAGCATAAAATAATATTAAATTTACGTGAAATATGAAATTAAAAAAAACTATTCACAAAATCAAACGCGCGAGTTTTCAAACTACTGCAAGGAATTGGAGAAAATCAAACGATTCTATTACAGGTAACAGAAAAGCATTCGCATTCTCCGAAGAGTAGGTATATAACTTATATAAGATTAGAGGTAAGAAAAATTTTATCGCGATGAAAATTGTCGGCGACCCGCATTCTCGGCTCTCGCTCACCTTGCTCCTGATGGTAAACTCTTCTCTCTTGCCTTTATAAGAGAGGACGACGTAGCCCTCGCGCAGCGACAGCATCAGATGCTCCAATTTACCTCTGCCGACCCACGCGATAACGCCTTCCGGATGGGTCGTCCTCAATCTCAATTCGAATTTATTCGATTGCTGCTCCCGCCTCCTGTGTACGTGTGTTAAAAAAATCGAGGTCGCGTGGCGTGAGAAAAATACTTCAAAAATTCATGAACCGAAAGAGAGAGAGAGAGAGAGAGAGAGAGAGAGAAAGAGAGAGCGCGAACACACCTCCCGGAGTCGAGAACGTTATCGGTATGATAACAATTTCGAGCGGGCTTGGCGTGTCATCGATTCAGTTTTTTAAGCCAGTATTGCTTTTATATGAAAAAAGTTCGTCTCAAATTTTTATTTTTTATATTTTGTCTTTTTTTTTTTTTTTTTGGCACGTAGGTAAATTTCAAAAATTTTGCTTTTCGACGATTTGATTTTTTTTTTTTGTTTTTTTTTTGTTTTTTTAAGTGAGAATGAAAAAAATCTGTTTATCGAGCAAAATTTTCTCATTTTTCAATTTTAAATTTACGAAAGGTATTAGTTAAAATTTTTCGCACATCGAGTCGAATGAAAATTTATAAAGTCGATATAATAGCGATATTACAAACAAAATTTTCAATTAATTTAAAAGCACGCTTGACAAAATAGAAGCAGCATTTCTAGCAGTTTAATTAGAAACCTGCGTCAATATTTAACAAAGCAAACTGAAACTTTGTGTCAATATTTTGTCTAGATTTAATATTGTCTGATTAATTATTCTCAAACATCGAGAGATTTAAAAAATTTTTTTGTACAAACAGTAAATTGATTTCCTTATTTATGAGTATTTGAAATTAATGAGTATTCAAATAATTACTTATAATAAAATCATAAAAATTTTTTTTTTTAATACTGGCTTAATATATCAATCGCGCGCTCTTAATCATATAACTATAATTTTATCGACTACGTTAATAATTCTATTAATATCTTATAACAACTAAGGATGTGCAAGAGAGATTAAAGCAGAAGTGCATCCCTTTAGTAGAAATAAATTTCAAGCCGAAATAAATTTAAAGAATTTTATGGGATTTCTTGGAAAAATAATCTAGGGATGCGCTTTTTTTCAGGTATTAGACTTACTCACTATAGTCGTAATTCTCATAATCGTAGTAGACTTCTTCCTCCATATCGTAATCAGTGTAGGACTCGTCGACGTAATCGCCGAACGTAGTATTAGTAGCATTAGGACTGGTAAAAGTTAGTTTCTATATCAGCATGTTAGTCATTGTTATTTGCCCTCAAGCTCAAATTGTTATTTCAGCGACTGTATATGTTATTAGTTTTGCTACCTCGCTAATTCTACACGTTGCATTTCCAAAACTAAGCCCGACATCTAAAGTTCGTTATTTTACTACGTTAGTTTGTCGAAACGGACGTTTGTATGAGCAAGTTTGACTAACGTTATGGAATTTTTTATCAATTCAGATTATAATTAAAACTATATAGTTGATAGATTTGTGAGAAAAGTTTGAGTTAAGCTTGCATGAAAATATTTACTTATTAAACTTTTTTAATTATTTCATAGAATTATTTCAAGAGAAGAGGATCATTACTTTCATTCCAAGTTAAAACTATTTTTTTAATTTAATTGCTATTTTAGAGCGTTCTAAAAGATAATACAGTTAAAGTCCGTTCTAAATAAAAGAACTCTTGAAGTCTAAAAATAATTCAATTAATTATAATAAAAAACAAACCTTCTGCCGAATCGATGCTTGAATTGTAAAAAGTTATTTCCGTTGAATCTTACAGCCTGTTCGGAAATTTCTCCACCTGAAGAGTCGTAGCCCATAACTGCAATAAAAGTTAGATTTTAAAATAAAAAATACGATAATTATATTTATTTTAGTCATAAGAAACGAAACATTAAAATATTGCAGATAATATCATCAAATTAATAGCTTACGCATTATTTTTCTTTAAATTAATAGAAATCAGTTATCATAAAGTTTATTTACGTAGTCTAAACTTGAAATTGAAATCACACTGTTTCAAAGTTATCGATTTGTGTTTGGATGAAAATATTGATGATGTGTATACCGTGTATATGTATATTTGTGTGTGTGTGTGTGTATATATATATATTGGAAAACTAGAGAAACACGAATCACAACTTACAGAATTCGCAGTTGATGCCGTCGTAGCCGCTCGCACATTTGCAGAAGAAACTGTTCAGTAAGGGGAAGCAAACTCCGCCGTTTCTGCATGGATTCGAATTGCTTGGACAGGGCAATCCGTCGTAAATTTCGGTATTATGTTGCGTCACGTTAACGGCAAGGTTCTGGTAAGTTTTTTCGTTCACCATGAGTCGCTGGACGGCTCCGTAAAGACCTGTTTTTGCTCCGGCCAAACGATGTACTTCACGCCAGTGTCTGAAATTAAGATTTTTGATATTTTAATATTCACTTGTATTTTAATCTATCCTGAAATATTTTCGTCGTAAATATCTGAAAGTTTTTTAGCCAAAGAAAAAAGTAGTAAAAGAAGATTTAAATAGCCCGAATATCATCCCATCATTTCGTCCGATAATGTGTAACATATCAGGAGTATTTGTACGCAGTATTAATAATAGACGATGGACTGATTTTGGATTATTGGCTGAACGGGATAGTGAAGAGCAGGAAGAGAGGGAACGTTGGGGCCGCGTTCAATATCCGCGATCGCGTGCGATCTCTAGCTCTAGTTCCCGAGGCAATGAAATAGTTCGACCGAATCTATTTTGTGGAGAAACTTCAGCAATAGGACGAATATTTGTGGCAGCGGCTCGGGAAAACATTAAATAAATATTAATTAATGAAGTACAGCGTCGCAGATTATAATTACAATCAAATAAAGTTAAAAAAAAATCTTATTCGGTGAAATTTACCGTTGCATTATTTATTAAAACACTATTTTCTCATGTGAAAATATTTGAATGTATAATAAATTGTTTGTTTTATACAAAGTAAATACTTACTTTACACCACCTATGTACAGGGGCAATTCAAGATTCAGTTCAGTTAAAGGACTTCCTGAGAATCCTCTTGCTACGGTTCCGTTATTTAACCTAAGCAGTCCTTCTCTGCCTAATCTACTGATCCTGACACTGTGCCATGTGTCAAGAGTTACAGGATCCGGTGAAGTGATATTTGCGATACCGCTACCCAAATTGAAGCGAAATTCGAGTCTACCATCAACGAGGTTCAAGCTGATAAAGTCACCACGACTATTATTCAATTGGCCGTTGTAGAGTAGTAAGCCATCGTTCGCACGTGTTAAAAACCAGAGTTCGATCGAAAAGGTTTTGGCGACACCTTCGAGACAAGGAAGTTCTAAAAAGCCATCACCTGCCATTTCTGGTATTAGAAATTCCGTAAGCTCAGCATCCACTATGAACAAATTTTATTGATGTAAAACAATTTTATTTAAGTATTAACAATGTCATTTATTGAAAAAAAAATATATATATATATATATATATGTGTGTATTAAACAAAATTTTGTTAGCAAAAAAATAATTACATATTTCACAATGTTGTCCAGTTCTTCCAGGAGGACATTTACAAATGTAGCCACCTTCGGGTAGAATATCACAGGTCGCACTGTGATGACATGGTTCACTCATACAAGGATCGAGCGAATCTTCGCAATTCTTACCCGTGTATTGAGGTGGACAAATACATTGATATTCCAAATCGATACCCTCGTAGCCCTGATCATTATATAAATAAAAATATTCACTTTCGTAAAAAATTTGCAACACAATAATCGATTAATCAAATTATGTTACCTGATGTTCATAGCTCTCTTCATAATCCAGATCATATTCGTAATCACACCCTAGACCAAGACATATCTTTCTTGGATTGTCGTTATTATTATTACGATCTCGTGGAACAGATCTATCTAAATTGTTACATTGACTGCCCTTGCACTTGACGATATTCAAATCGGAATTATTGTGCCTCTCCTTGCGTTTCTTTCGATTGCGTCGTTTAGCTCTTGAACCTATGATGCAGTCGCGATTTTCGCACGTCAAATCCTCCTCGAATATCGGCTGGCAGGTTGCGCCATTTTGACACGGCAAATTCGCGCAGCCGTTCTCTCGGCATTCTTTTATACGGTAAGTTTCTAAGATTTCTTTATCATAACCCATATGAAGGTCGATAGGTACGCGGTTGATGCGTATTTTGCGAATGCAACCTAGAAAACCGTGCGATGTGCCGATGTTGTCGAATACCCTATGAGGTTGGAAAAGTTTAATTGGAATTTTAAAAAATGATTATATTTCTAGCGTAAAAAATTTAAAAAGTTTGTTCATTCGTAAAACGTACTTGCTGTAATTTGTCGGTATATTGCCAATGTAAGTGTATTGATTAAGATCGAGACTCTTTAGCATTCCTTCGCTTTGTCCGGCAACTTCCTCGCCATCGTTAAAAATTAAAACTC
This sequence comes from Chalcis sispes, assembly GCA_949987625.1. Lineage (NCBI taxonomy): Eukaryota > Metazoa > Arthropoda > Insecta > Hymenoptera > Chalcididae > Chalcis > Chalcis sispes. The sequence goes on along the minus strand of OX465097.1, from coordinate 58,232,819 downwards.
CATCTTTGTGATATCTCTTGGCAGCTACTTTGTGGAAAGTCTTCATTGTTACTCGTTCTGGTGATGTTAAAATTACTGGACCGTTGCCCAAGTTGTATCTGAACTGAAGAAAGCTGTAAAATAAAAAAAAAAAAGGTTTTTTTTTTTTAATTTTTACTTTTGGTAAAAATTGAAGAGTATTGATCTGAATTAACAACGACATTAATATCGGTTGAGATAGATTTGCTTTTAAAATTTATCAATTCTCGGACTGAGGCTGATTCTACTTCGGGTAATTTCTTATTCTACGTGGAAATTGTAAATTATAAATGAATCCATATAACCGTCGATGTTTAAAAATAGTCGACAAAATTTTTAATTTCTCTAGTTGATTTTTAATAATTTAACTGAGATCGTTACGAATAATTTATCATTTATTGATATTTGATCTACATAAAGTAGTATAATAATGAATGTTTCGATATACTGTTAACAAACTGAAAGATAATCAGACTGATACATTATATGTTTAAAACTTTTTGATTATTTATAATTTTCATAGATTTTAATTAAGAATGATATTGATTTACGTAATTTAATTATGATTTTCATTAAATGCCGATTAATTATAAAAAAGTAAAAATTATTATTGTGCAATAAAAAGATAATTCGATTTATAGTTGATAAAAATTAAATTAACGTTTAATTTTTTTTTTAAATCAGACTTTTATTTTATTATGTCAAATAAATTAGGCAATATTGCGTTTAAAAACAGAAAAAATATTTTGATATAAAACTTATCGATAATATCTTATAATTTAATAACTAATTAAAGCGTTTTTATATCGAAGCAAAGGATGATAAAATATACGAACCCATCGACAATCGCAAGAGAAATGAAATCTCCGGAGCCGTCCTGCTTCTGCTGATTGTAAAGCAAGATGCCGTTCTCCGCGTAGGTCTTAAACTCGACCTCGATGCTAAACTTGAAATAAGCCTTGAGCCGATTCATGCGCACGTAGCTTTTACCATCGAAGGAGGCGACCTGGTAGTCGCGCCGGTTAATCTCCTCGTCGCAATGGAAACCCGTGTAGTTTTCACGGCAGCGGCACGTGTACGTGGCACCGGGCAGGTCGATGCATGTGGCTGACATGTGACAGGGGAAGGACAGACAGGCGCGGAATTCTTCCGTCGGTGTCACCGGCGCGTAGTTTGCTTTAAAGGAAGAAAAACAAATAAAAAAAAAACGTGGTAATTCTCTCGTTATTTGCTCTTTTTTTTTTTTTTAATTTGATGGAATGCTTTATCTCGTGTTGATTTTTCGAAATAAATGATTATTTATGAGTTTGATTAAAATAAATTTATAGTATTGTTTTTAAAAAATAAAAATTGTATGGATGACTTTTATATTTTCGAATGGAAATTTACTTGAATTAAATAATTAAAAATTAAGTCGTATGTGTACATGTAACTGCACGGTTGAAGTATCTACCCGATTTCTTTTTAGTAAAAATTGTTAAAAAAACAAAAATATATCATAAAAATATTAATATGTTTTTCAATAAATTCGTTTTATTTAAAATCCAAATAATTTTTCTGAAAACAAATATTTTCGTAAAATAAAAAAAAAGCTATAGTACAAGATTTTACGCTACAGAATATATCAACAATACTTTTAACAAAATAATATAAATTTCGAGTATCTCTTTACCTAAACTCGAACATTCCTGTCTGTCGCTCGTTTCGGCGAAACCGTCGCTACAAATACATCGTTCGTTTACACAAATGCTGTTAGGTATACTGCAGTCTTTGTCGTCGTTGCAAAAATCACCCAACAACGGCGTTACGACTCTGATGGTCGCGGGCGTTGGACGATACGCCGCAGCCGACCCTAAAATCAATAACGTTAAAATATTTTGTTATCTCGATTTTAATTTATTTTCGAGCGACGTATCTCGCTAACAATGAAAAATTCAAATTTCGCGAAAGAAAAAAAAAACAAAAATTTTAGTTTAAACATAACACGCAATTACCGTGTTTGAGATTCTTTCTATCGACGGGAACGGTTTCTTGATAAGCGCGATGAGTGTAATAATAGCGAGCGTCGGGTTCGGGTACCATCAGATGTCTCGTCGACTTGGAAAGAGGCGAAATCGCAGCTGCCGGCTGTGTGTAGTGTACAGCTGTGTATTTTTTCATCGGTGAATCCGTGTTTGTCATCGAATCGTCTGAAAAAATATATATTATAATGATTTTTCAATTGTTTTAAAAAAAATTTTTCTTTGCGAAGCTTTGGGTGCTTATTAAAATAAGAGAGAAAGTTGGTATCTAAACGTTATAGATATTTACACTTATTGATATTTACTAAATTTTAAAATAAATTGAATTATAAATAACTGAGGCTTAGAATTCACCTGTAATTTAACGTTTGCAAATATAATTCATTTAATTTTCATTTTTGATACTTTTAATACATAACAATTTAAAAGGCTTATTTACCTTTATATTGCAAGCACTGATTTCCTTTATTTTAATTAATCTATAATTTTTATTTAAATAATCAACTGTAGCAATATATAATAAAATAATTCGATCTCCTAATTTTGAAACAACTCATTTTTATTTATCAAAAGTCACTAAATAATTAAAAAGTTAAAGATTTTAATCGAACCCGATTTAAAATTCAATTCGCAAAATTTAATTCCATCAAAAGCGAAGCGCGCGCGCGAGATTTCAATGAATAAACGCTCGGAAAACAAATTTAGTCGGAGCATCGAAGTAAAGTAAAGAAAAAAAAAACAAAAACAAAAAAAACAAAAAAAAAAAAAAAACAGAAAATAAAAAAGGCAAAACAGCGCAACAAACGGAACAACAACGACAGAGAACGAAAACGCGACCCGACGATTTCTCGAGAATGACAACGATCGCGTATATCTCGATCAAGGCATACAAACGCAGCGACGGCACTCGAAGAAGGGGAAAAATAACACAAAGCGCGCGGAAATCGATTCGCTGCCAATGAAAGGACAATCGTTGCTTCTTCTCGCTTTCAGCGAGCATTTTCAGCCGTGGTAAAATCGACCGTTTCTCTCTTTCTGTCTATCGTTCAGGAATACGATGAAGACGTTAGATAAGAAATCATGGGGGCGACGATATCAAAAGGACGGATGAAATCTCAAATGGCGAATCTTAATCCACTAGTTGCGTGAATACAATAACGTCTGGCTTTGTCGTTTCTCGTGCACGAGGAACGTATTGTATAAGGAAGAGACGGCGATTTGTATTTTAATTACTTTGTGATTGTGTGTGCGCTCGACTAAGGCTTTTAAATTTTTTTCCTTCAAAAGGTTATTTCTCTCTCTCTTTTTCTCTCTTTTCTTCTTGTCACAAAAGTTTGTTTCTTTTATCTTCTCCGTTCGCGTTTAATTTAAACTTTGTGAAAATTGTAGAAACATTTTCAAGATTTTCGGTGAATATTGTGTAAAAGGATATGTAAAGTAACGAAATACAAAGATAAAAAAAGTTAACGCGATTTAAATGTTAATTAATTAATCTTTTACTTTAAGTAATAGAAAAATGCAGCAAAAGAAAAAACTTGATAAATCTATTATTTTTTTTTTTTTTTTGCTTAATTATAAAAAAAGTTATTCAAATACAGTAAAAGTAAATTTATTTCTTCGACGCTACTTACTTTGATTTTGGCTTTATTTTTATAATAATCTCTTTCATGTAAAGTTTTAAGCACACAAGCAATTGAAAAATTTTTAAAGGCCGTAAGAGTCGGAAAGCGCATATGAAATTTTAATGATCAGTCATTGAATGTCAATAAGTTTACAATTTAACGAATACAAAATGATTGAATCAATTGTTCTTTTTAACGTTTGTCGTTCATTGAACAACTTTGTTAATTATGAACCGAAATCGGATATAGTTTTCATTGAAAATTAATAGCAGTTGAATCAGATAATCATAAGGCTTTAAATTTACAATAAAATATATAGAAAATATTTAAATTTCTTTAAGCCTTTGAATGTTAGTGAATGAAAACAACAATTATTTACAATTACGTAAATATTGTAGAAAATATACGCTTCAGACAATTGGATAGTATTTAAGCGTAATTTTAATGCTATTATATTTAATATATAGAGGAAGGCCTGGTGAGTTATGCTCCGAGAACTTTATAATTAGACTGTAAAGTATAATTGTAATTTTATTGTTCAAAATTACTCCGTGCTTATTGCACTATTCTATTTAATTTACTTATTAAATAAATTAATAATGAAGAAATTTGTTGACGACTGTGTGTCGACCTTTTAAATTATATCGATCGTTTAATATAATTTAAGAAACGATATCACGAATTATATCTTTTTATATCGACGATTATTTTTCAAAGGTATATTGTGTTACATTTGTATAATGAATTTTCGATTTAACAAAGCGAGTCCTTATTTTATTTTCATATCACGGCAGATTGTCGTATTTATGTTTCGAACATAAAATATATTTTCTATTTAATTAAATTAACTCATAAACGAACTAATGACCTATATTATTTGCAACGGATCCAATTGACTTTTCATTTTTTATACATTAATTGCATTAAGCGCGCATTCTTTATTTGTTGCTGAGTTACGGAATGAATTATTTAGGTATCAGTTGAAAAGTATTTTTTCTTTATAAGAGTAAGGAGTAAGAGAACAGATTTTAATTAAATTTTTCAATTTTATTTACGGCTTTGGTATCTTAAAATTTCTTTTTTTTTTTCGTTTTTAAATTTGTTAGTTTTTAAAAAGTTACTTTCTATTGTATATACGAAAATCAATACGAGATAAAAGTTTATTATGTGGAAAGATAATAAGAAAATAATAGTTATGATTTCATATGATTGACAATTATTATACTCATGAAATTTATATTCTAACGTTTTATTGTTCTCGGTAATGAAAGTAGTAATTAAAATAATTTCAATTCATAGTTTTTATTAACTTGTTTAACGAATTTGAAAGAAAAAAAAGATGTTTGAAGAAACTCCATTAGTTGAATAAAAAATGAAGAATAATTAATATATTATATTACAAAATATCTCGTAGTAAAGGCTGTCGTAATTTTGCGAAAGGCATAAAATTTCTAAATCTGCCATTTACAGCGCTAAAATTCAGATTATCAGATATTTAATGCCTATAAGGTGTCTACAGTCTGTATATACTATTTAAAAATTAGATTGTACAAAAAAATGTTATTTTATTATTGTCATTTTAAATATAAAGTTGAAACGGAGAATTTGAAATTAGCAAAAAAATTATAATAGTATGTATATTAATAAGGTATAATAATAATATCTTATTTCATCTTGTGAATTTAATATAAATGAAAATATTTTTTACAAAGATGATTTTTGAAATTTTGAACTTTCAATGAATAAAATAATATGTATAATTTTATAATGATTTATTTCTTCTTCGAATTTCTATGCCTTTGTCACTCTAGTTTAAATTTATATTTACGATGCATACTTGTTGCGAAGGTATTGCATTTATATACGTTTTCTTATGTTATTTTGTAAATTTTAAGCAAATAAAAATATTTTATTAAAACAAATATTAACGATATTTTAATTTTTAATAAATTAAGAGAATATGCAACGTGTCGAAATTTACGTTATTTTCACAGATGTAATATTCAAAATTATTTATATATATATATATATTTGTAGATCAGATTTTCATAAGAATTGAGTTTTAAGACTATTTTGAATTTTATACACATAATGAGAGATGCATCCGGTAAACTAAATATCAATTAAATACTTTTTGGTTGGACAATTATTATTTTTATCAAAAGTTGTTCAAATGCCATTCAAAGTATTAAATCCATTTCTGATTTATTTCATGTATCCATAACTCGACGTGTTTTAAAGTTCTTATCCGGAGATGCAACCTCGGCAATGATTCGCCGGGGGCATGTATTTTTTAAAAGTAATCGCGATGGAATTCCATCCATTTGTGTGACGCTCCTGCACCGACACACATACAAATATTTCGTTTTCCCACTGTCTATCTTTTTCTTCCTCCGTATTTCTCCTATTTCTTTCTTCGTTCGTGAACCAAAGTGCCCGGGGAACTGACCTATTCCGTAATCCAATTTGTGTTTAACTTTCTCGCGGGACGCAGAAAAAGGAATAGAGGAAATGTGAAGGCGAAAGAGAGATACCGAGAAAGAGGAAAAAGATGAGGGAGAATGGGTGAAAGAGAGGGAGAGAGAGAGAGAGAGAGAGAGAGACGGTAAAGAGGAAAAACTTTTTAAAAGATTGACTTTGCTTTATCTCTCTTTCTCCGGTTTCGCGGAGGAAGAAAATATCAAATCCGCGCTGCAGTAGCGGGCAAAAGTGAAAGAGAAGTAGAAACGGTGGCGATTCGCGCGCGAGCGATGCACTGTCTAATATATAAAACGTAAATAAAGAAGTTTGAAGAAGGCACGAAGGCCGTGTTTAATGTGCTCGAACAGTACAGTTGTCAGAACTTCCCAAGGCTTTTCAGAAATTTCGTTTGAGAACGAGAAGAGCGAATTTCTTTCTTTATTTATTTATTTTTTCTTTTTTTATTTATTTATTTTTTCTTCTTTTTCATTTAATTTATCGAACGGTTTAAAGTGTAACTTTTGATTGCTTTTTTACCGATGGCCATTTTCGCAAATCGGTCTTTTGAATCGAGGTATAGAGTTTGCAGGTCAATTGATGCTTCGAATTAAATTAGATTGCTGAAAAGAGCTGGTTGCTTACGAATAGATTTAAATAAAGTATAAAGCAGTAAATTAAAAGCCAAATTAGAAAATTGATGGTTGTATTGCTTTAGAGTTTTAGTGTAAATTAAAAAGGAAATAGTAGTAGCATTAAGTATTTTAGAACTTTACTCTTTTTAATGAAAATAAAAACCAAAAATTTTTAACTAAAAGAATTTAAATGAAACATTTAACATCGTTGTATTAACATAAATATAACATTTTCTGATAATATTATTTGAAAGAAAATTAGTTTTTTAATGAACGGTATTGGTTATAAAAATGTTAAACAACAAACATAAAGCATAAATGGATTTTAAGGAAAAATTAGTCAGCATAAAAGCCAGTCAATTTAATCCGTACAAATGTAAGTACTTTATTTCTTTACACAATATACATCTCAATGTCCGTTGAGAAATCGCTGCGCTAAAGCATTAAAAACATTTTGGGAAGTGTAGTAAGATAACGGTGGAGATATCCTAGAATGGAACTTTCATAATCAACAATATTCTAAATTTCACTTTTTTTACATGCCAAGATGGTAAAGTCGATCGTATCGCAAGCTGAGTGATGTTATTTTGACAGGTTGCAAAAGCTTATTATTATTTAGAAAAATTGAATAAATTATTAGGCACTTCGATTGTCATTTTACAAAGTATCTTAAAATATAAAAATTCAACACGAAGCCGACGAACACAATCGGAATTCTTGATTTAGACATTAAAATATTGTAGGCTTGAGTCGAATAAGCTACTGAGCGATTGTAATTATTTCATAACAATGATTGATACATTGAAAGTACCTTAATTTTTAATTAATATCGTATGTACAATTTTAAAATTTTAATTAATCCTACTTTTTTTTTATAGAAAATAGAAAAAAATAAGCTCAGCGATGCACCTGTGTCTTATAAATTTATTAAAATTTTTAGGCTGATTTATTTTGAAAAAATGTATTTGTAAAGAAATTCAACCATCGTGTGTGACTCATTTAGCGAGATCGATCGATCTAATCCAACGTTCCACCCCTCCCATCAAAATTCTTAATCACATATTTAACAAATAAAATGTTGAAAGGTATCATTATCTAAAAGCCTCGTGTTATTTCACAATCCAACTTTCTCTCTATCCGTGTATGTATATATGTATACAACTAGCTCAATGTTTGAGCATGTTAGGTCTGCGTGCTTGTGATCCGATCTTGCGCGTCTCGGTATGAGACCCACCTCGGCAATGTCCGAACGCCTGAGGTACGACGTCGGTTTGGTGACGGCAGGCGTAAAGCCGTAGCTCGCACTCGTTGTCGTAGGTCTGGCCGTCGCTCCCACAAACCGAGACGGCCGGTGTGTCCTTCGGGCATTCGGTTGGACATACGCACTGTGGTCCTCCGGCACCGACGTTCGTCTCCGAGCAGTGACCACCCGAGTAGCACTCCAGCTCGTTGCAGCTTCCCGGTATGGGCAGCAACGCGTCCTCTGTGGAGCGGGATTTATAAAATTTTTCTTTTTCTTTTTTTTTTTGTTTTTTTTTTTCGACTTCGATGTTTTGGGAACGTATTTTGGTTTGTTTTATTAGTGCTGGTTAAATATTGGAAAAAAATGGTTTATGAAACTAGTTCATACTAGTTTCGATTGATATCGAATAATTTAAAAATATCATTTTATTTTGGTAACTTTAGTATTGGATTTCTTTAAATTATTTATTTTATTATTGTCTATTTTTATGCAAAAAATAAATTGTATTTTTCAATTACTGTGCATATTTCAAAAACATGAATTTAAAACTTCAATTAGTAGAGTACTAATAATTGTAATTATTAAAATTAAATTTAAATTCGTAAATTTTTCGTTTTTGAAATTATCTTTGCATATATAATAATAAAGTTAATAAAAATAAAATTACAAAATATTTTCATAATTGTTTGATCTCTAGAATGAAAACATAAATTTAAAATTTTCTTTCAACCTCTTGTAAAAGCTGTATATAATTTTATTTTATCGGATATTTTCGTGTAACTTGTGTGAACAAAAAGATAAAAGAAAAAAACAAAGTGAAAAAAAAAAAAAATAAAAAAATAACATCCTTCGCAAAGTTTACAAACGTCTTATAAATTTCAACCACATCTAAAGGAAATCCTGGAAAGATCAAAGAGAAAAAACATTATATAAATGTAAATTTCATCAAGGGTAACAGTACCTGGCTGACATCCTTTAGGAGTCAGAATTTTTTTATGTGCGGTGCAGATCGTGCACTTCTTTCCTTGGACCTCGGGCTTGCAAACGCAAAAGCCCGTCATCTGTTCGCAATCTTCTCGAGTCGATCCAAACAGCGAACAGCCGCAAGCTAAAACGTATAGCAAGATAATTTTAATCTTTCTCCTTTTTTAAAAATTTCGTATACTTTATTCTTTTTCGTTTTTTATTTGATTATAAAATATGTTATTATAATATTTAAAAATATTGATTTCTTTTTGTAATTGTATAATAAGCTTTTATCGTAAAAAATCATAAATATAATTTAAAGTAAAACTTGACACATCGTTGAAACATTTCTTACAATACCAATTAAGTCACTTCGAATGAGAACATTATATCAATCCTAATAAAGCATCGATCATTCATAAAAAATGAATCAAAATACAGTCAACCTCCACCATAATCTCATTCAAAATCTTACGTATGCAGCCTTGATGTCCTTTGTCGATTTTCGACAAGCCCCAATAACCGGGCATGCATCTGTCGCATTTAACGCCACCGACACCGGGCTGACACTCGCACTGTCCAGTTTCCGGATTACACGTATCCGAAAGACTACCCAATCGATTGCAGTTGCAAAAGTACGGACAACCCGCGCCGTCCGGTCCGAGAGCCATGGTTTTACCGTCGGGACAACAACCGTGCCAGGAGTCTTCGCACTTTTGTGATTGAGTGCGAGCTTTGGGAAGAGATTTTTCAGTTGCGTTAATAAATTTTTAAGTTTCGAGAGATGTTTAATATTTATCGTCTTTTATGAAAACAATAAACCTTTGTTTTATAAAGTTAAAAATGAAATTTAAATTTAGATAGTATATATTAAAAGTTAATGTGAATATATAGTATATTGATCGATAAAATATTTATTGTTGGTAATAATAAATTGATACAATTAAAATAATAAATTTTGGTCAAAATTAGATGACCGAGTAAAATATAAACTTAATAAAATAAATTGTCGAGCTCGTATAATTGTTAATACTTTTAAATGAAATTTTTTATAATCCAATAATTTTCTATAGCTCGTTTACATAATTTTAAATTTTAATTCGATTAAAAAATAAAATTTAAGCTTATAAAAATAAAGTACCATCATTACACATTACTGGTATTCTCAATTAGTTGAAACAACAATTTTCACCGCATTTGTATAAAAGTAAAGACTCGTTTTAATGAAACCGCTCCAAAAATCACGATCAACGATCTCAATTTAAACGGCGTAAAAAAAGAAAAAAAAAAAAAAAAATAACAATAAAAAAGCCCGATATCTCACACACACGCGTATAAAATGTTTCACCTTTTCTACAGCATCGGGCGAATCTCGAGGTTTGATGGCAGTACGTGTGGCTGGGACAGTCTCGTCGATTCGGTCCGCTGCCGCAGTCGTACTCATTGCCCTCGGAGTCAACGAGTGGCTGCTCACCGTTACACGGTTTCACCTCCATACCTAATGGCGCAAAGGTACCGGGGCTTTATTAAAACGTTTAAACAGACATAGAGGTTAAAGTGGAAGTGGAAGGAGGGAGCGGATAAAGTTTATGGAATTTTACAGGTGCGGCACGTGCGCGGCCCCTTACGCGGACTTGAATGCTAATGTTATTATTTTGGTGCCGATTATATCGTTCTGTCCGTGCAGTTTGTTTAAAAGCTCGGAGAAGGTTATGTGTTTTCCTAATTAAATACGCGATACGGGTTAAATAGGGGGGAGGGGGGGGGCAGGGGAAGGACCGCGCGCGTGTGTGCTGCCGCGGTAAATTTTATTGCTTGGGAAAACTGATTAACGGTAATGTAAATATCCAATGGTTATTTTGTACGGATATATAAATATTTATCTACGATATTACGAGAGCATTAAAAATAATATATTTCCGGATAAATAATTTAAAATTATTTTTTAAAATTATTCTTTAAAATATTAAATTATTCACGGAGCGTTGCGTTTATTATTTTAAGAGGAAAGAATCAATAATTAGTAAATATTTAAAACGTTATGATTGCTTTGCTTATTAAGAATAATGCATTGTTAATGATTTTTATTTTTAAAATTTTGAATACTTTACGGAAAAGTAATTTCAAGTGTTAGTAATCTTGTAATCGTGTTTTATATCATTGAATTATTATTGTTAATATTGAAAATTTAATTTTTTATCCCAGATATATACTATTCATTTTTAGCAATTTTATTAAGTTAAACGATTTTCGCAGATCGGTAAATTATTTTGATAAGAGTATGATTATATCTGTAAAAGTTTTGATAAAAATTATTTCAAAATCAGACGTTATATTTTTGAGTCAATTATCATTATTAGTAATTTTAATCACGACACTTTTAAGTTTTTTTAAAAAAGATAAAGTACAAAGGAAGTTGAATTTTCCTTAACTACACTTATCCCTGTGGGAAATTCCTTAAGAAACTTGTCTTAATATTCAGTAGAAATGTCTGTGACTACAAGTGTACAAATTACGTTAATTGCTACAAGTTTCGTATTACAAGTATGTCTTTATAATTATAAGATTTTCGATAGTATCATACTTAAATTTTCGTTTGATTTTAATTTGACAGTTATTGGAAATAATAATAATAATTTTATTTTTATTATTAGTTTATTAATTTATAAATTTAGATAAATTTAGCTCGTAGATTATTCAGAGATAAGACTTTTCATAAATGATACAGCAAGTTTTACAAATAATTAAAATTTCTTTATCTGAAATATTTTTAAAATTGCTCGACTTCTTTAACATGTAATTAATTGTAAATTATTCACACTGTAACATAGAATACACTAAACGACAAAAATAATTTCAAAACCATTGCAAGCAAAGCGTATAAATGTACCCCGAATCCAAGTTAAAATTAGGCAAGAAAACAAAAGATAAAAGTAAGTTAGGAAAGGAGCGGCTTAATCTCCAAACCTTGGCACAAATCGAGAGGTCTGAGTCTGAGTTCTTGCTGTCGTTGACATGCCTCCATGAGCATGTGACATTTGCTCGGATAAGTGCGCAAATCGCTGCCGCAGACGGGCTGCATGTTCTCCGGGGCTATCGAGCCGCAGTCGAATTTACAGCTGCAGCGGGGAAACTTGTCGGGGCCGAGCTCGCAGGTAGCGTTAAAGTCGCAATGTACGTCGCGGCAGGCTTCCAACTCCGGGCTGCTCGTCACTTCCGCCGTTGTCACGAGACGCGTTATCGATGGCGTTGACATCGTTGCTACGTTGTTTTTGTTGTTGTTGATGTTGTTGTTGTTGTTGTTTTGATTTTTTTTTTTTTCGTACGAGGAGTGAGGTTTTATTTGTGGTTAGATTTTGTTAGTTTAAGCGTAAAATTTTTTTATTTTCTAGTTTATTATGTAAATTAGTTGTTGGTTATAAGTTTAGATTTAGTAGCAGTTAGAATTTTTCTAATGAATACAGTATACATACTGGATTGTATTTTCAAACTTTACCCGATTTTTTTGGGCATAAAGATACATAAAATAACGTGAAAATGAGTTTTATCTTATTTTTAAATTGTAAAAAATTGTAAAACTTTTGAAAAATTCTAAATACCGCTTTTTCTAGCAATATTTGATTATATTTCAAGCATTTTAATGCGGTTTTCAATTATAAATAATTTTAACTACACTCGAATATTTATTAAAATTTGCTCAATCAAACCGGATTAAGAAATTCAATTTAAATCTAATCAAAAAGTTAATCCACTTAAAACAAAAAAATTTCAACGACCTAATAAATCCCCTTCAAGCAAAAGAATAAAAATTCATTAATATGTATACTAACTGAGAGCAGCAACGGGAAAACCTTCGCCGCACTCGCCGTAAAAGATGACGGTAAGAGGCGGCAATTTAGAATCGCGTTGGCAGGCGGCCTTTTGCAGCTCGCACTCGGATGCGTAAGTCTTGCTGTCGCTACCGCAGACGAAGTCACCCGTTGGCTCGGGACACGTGTCCGGGCATACGCAGACTCCAGCTTCGCAGCGAGCTCCGTTTTCGCATTTTACGCTCGAGCAGACTTCTGTTTTTTTTTTTTTTTTTTTTAAGAGAATGAGCTTGTTTAATGAATGTATTAAGGATTCGGTTTTGGAACTTTATTTTTTTTTATAATTGTTGCCAAAAGACTTTCAATTATTATGAAGCATTATTATTTTAAACTATGATCAATCTTCATGCTATTTTCAATGTAATTTAATAATAATTATCGAATTAGAAAGTTCAATATTATGTATAATAGTATTATTTGCCATTTTTTAAATCTTTAAAAAGAAAAGAAAAGTCACGATGCTTGGATTATTATAAAAATAATACGGTTAATAAATATTGTCTGACCAATTTGCGATTATACTACTTAAATAGATTGATAGTTTTATTATAAAAATAATAACAATAATATTGATTGACATTTAAATATATCATCAGTTTCGAAAATTAAACGAAAATCGCAAAAATTCATTTCAAACTTGCAAACGTAACACATTTGCTTTCAAAATTTTGTAAGTCATTCAGCTGAATTGAAAAGTTACGCATCGTAGGTAAAAGGCAATTTCTTATATAATTTTGCGAGTGAAAAAATTTCTCGTACGAGATATATATATATATATATATATATAGCATCTCTATATACTTACCGCAATCCCCCTTATAACTGACCACGATGAGAGTTTGAGTGGTGCAAGAAGCTTTCTTCAATTCGCATTCGTTCTCGTAGGTCACTCCGTCGGATCCGCAAACTGCGCTTGAACTTCCGGAATCCTGTGTCCATTAATGAAATGAATTTCATATAAACGTATTTAAATGGCTTATAACGTGACTACATTAAGATTATTAAAATAAATTTTTGTTTGAAGAGCGAGCGTTTTAAATCTTCCTCTCACTTTTATAAATTTACCGAGTTATTATACGCAAGTTATATTTAAATACGAGTATAAATGAGTATTAAACATCATTTTCAGCGTAGGTATGTTTAATTTGAAGTTACATGATCGATTCACTTTAATTATTACTCGTATTTTAATTCGTAAAAAAATATCGTTTGTAAATGTAATTGAAAATTGCCTCTTTTGATACTAGCTAATTAAATATAGCAATCTTGACTGCTTAAATAAATCATAAAAATATCGATCGATCGATGAATCAGTCTATAAACCAATAATTTCCGAAACGCAGTTACATTAAATTTCACATTTTACGAGTCAAAGTTCCATTACGTATAATTAAACAAGAGAACAAACCGCCTATCCTCAAAAACATTCGACAAAACAAAGTCTCGAGAACGGCGTAATAAAATAAAAAAAAAAAAAAAAAAAAAAAAAAAAAAAAAAAAAAAAGAACACAGGCATTTAGTTTTCGTTATTACAAATCACATAGCCGAACGCGTTTCCTCCTTCGCGCTACTTGTTGCGCGCGCGCCTCCGCACACTGGATTCGATCGACTGTGGCAAAAAGGCGCAACGAAGCTGTGCGTGCAAAAAGCTGAACTTAATTAGTCATCCCTCTTCTGCTTTTCCCTTTCTCTATGTATCTATACGTACTTATACACATAACGTCGCACATCCCCTCTCGAGTTTATCAGTCTGCGCGATTGAATCAGCGTTACGTGAATTTTATGAAGTGACTTTTTTAACGAAAGATTCTAGTTTGTATAAAAAATTATGTTGATATTTGTTTTTCTTCCGTTTAAATTTTTGTCTATATATAATCTGTCGATTTCGCAATTTTTTTATAATTATAGAATTTTTTTATTGCAACAAAGTGTATTAATTTTTTTTCTTTTCATTATTATTGCAAAAATTTTAGATTTAGATAATTTGCTTCAAAAGAAAACGACGTATAGGAGAGAGACAGAGAGAGAGAAGTAGTGTATATATAGTTCATTCTTATCGTCGTGTTATTTCAGCTAGAATCTAATTGGAATTCGAGGTTCTACGTACGCGTACACATGCATATAACCCGCTTGTATTGTTCTATTAAATAGAGCTTAATGAAGTTATTAATTATCGCGAGCGCACGAGAGAGAGAGAGAGAGAGAGAAACGTCTCTCGCGTGAATATCGCAAGTTTTCGCAAGGATGAAAGATAGATGCCTTCGTTCGCCGTGCCATTTTGAATTTTCGCGCGCACAAATGCACGCTTACGCAAATTTTACGGTCTAAATGTTTAAACGCGAAGCTCGAAGTTATCTCGAAGTCATCGTTCGTTCTCGTTTTAAAGGTTTAATTAGGTCAAGAATATCGCGAGGCAAAAGTTGGCCCGGCGATGAACTACGACTAGTCGAGCAATTTCGCGCGAAAGATCCGTTTTATCCGTAAGGCGCGAACCGCTACGAGTTGAGTTATCATATTTTACGGCGCGTTGTTTACTTTGCAGAAAAGAAGGATATTACCGTTTCCCGTGAATTTTCTACAAGTGCGATATTATCGCGTTGTTGTATGGTGTTTGCATGCGTGTAAAGAAATTTTAGAAAATTGCTTTCATTCGAATACGATCAACGATACATTTTATAACGTTAATTGATACACGAAGTAATAATATGAATTGAATTTCTCGTTCAAATTCAGTCTAGCGCGTCATAATAAAACGCGTTTCACAATCGAATGAATTACGCATAATAAAGCGAAATAACTAAGTAATGGATATTGTGTAATCGTTTGTTACTATTTTGAAAATATCTATGAAAATAGAATAATGACATATTTTCCTCGTTAATTTTTTCAAGATTAACGGAATCATATACGTGTTGAATATTATTAAATGCATTTAATAATACTTATTTATGAGCAAAAAAAATCCAGTATTCCAAAGAATTTTGTCATCAAAATTCATTCTTTATCATAGCAATAAACTGCGCAATTTAATAGTTTTCATATTTAATACAGCGCGAAATTAAATACTTTCAATTCTTCGGATATATGAAGCTTAATGTTTGTAATGAATTATGATTTACATCAAGTAAGAATTTAAAATAACGCACGAGCTCTTTCAATTTAAATTTTCCTTCTTTTTATTAATGCTCTTTAACTCTTTATTCTAATATCCCCGAACGGCGAGAATAAACTTAAGACTAAAACTTTATTAGCAATACAGAAAAAACTGATAGGTATAAAAACGAATGTAATGTTTTTGAAGAACTAAGGAATTACGAAGGGTTTGCATTTTTTTCCAACGCAATATATAATTCTGTTGTATGGGCGGTGAGAAGTAAAATTATCTTTGTCTTTCATTTCTTACTTTTTTTGTGGTTTATTTATCCCGAGTTTTTATGAGTATTAATTAACACAGATTATTAAAATGATTTAATTTTAATTAATTTTAATTTTAAATTTTAATCATTTTCAATTTTATCTGATATAATCGAGAAGCTTTTAAAAACATAATCGATCATTAAAATGACCGATAAAAACATGACCAGTAAAATTACAACTGAATTTGAATAATCATCAAGAAAGATTTTTACACAAATTTTATTCAAATAATAAAAAAAGCTAATGCAACCTGCAAACGAATACTATTTTAAATTTCACCGATCCGAACATAAATTACATTTTTTCGCAAAAGCGCAAAAATTATCGGAAATTTTTTTTCCTCTTCCAAAGGCCACGCTATAATCTGCAAAAAGCTTACTGGTAAAGTAGAAATAAAATCGATCCAAATAACATTCGCGATCCGCGTTTTAAAAGCTCACCACGCACGATTGAGAAAGAAAAAAGAGAGAGAAAGAGAGAAATGGAAAAGCCCATAAAAATTCATTCATCCGCGCTCGATATGCTGCATCGCGTTGTTCCTAATCGAACCGAAAAAAAACGACAAACAGAGGAAGAGAATAAGAGAGCGAGAGAGAAAGAGAGAGACAGAGAGAGAGAGAGAAATAGACAGAGAGAAAGAGAGAGAGGCTTTTTTAGCCATAGGTGGTTAAAGCGAGGAGAGAAAAAAAACGAATCGAAATAATAACCATCCGTTTCAGTCAATTTGCGTCGGGTTTTATAGCCCTGGACTGATATGCGACGCGATCTTCTTTCTCTTTTACTCTCTTTTTTCCTCTCTCTCTCTCTCTCTCTCTCTCTCTCTTGCGCACTTGCACACTCTATCTTTCTCTACCTCTCGTTTGAGCTAGAAAATATCCGCCAGATGCGAATGAAGTGGATATTATTGGTACGAACAATCAAATGCTTCCATTCTTTTTTTTATCTTTCGTTTATAGACCGGCAACATTTTGTTCACTCAACTAGAGAGAAAATTTATTAAAGGAACTTTATACTCTTATTAATTTTGTTATCTATTCCAAGACAATGTTTATTTATAATAAAAATCACTTACTTTATTACCTTATATTTTCGATATTCGTTAATAATGCAAATGCATTGGAAAACTAAATTTTTGCATCATTAAATATTGAGAATAAAATATTACATTACTGAATATACAATTAATAATTAATGTAAATGTAAATGTAAAAGTCATATTGTATTTCAATTACTCTTTTGAAGCTAACAGTAGCATCTAAAATTATAAACGTGTCTGGAAAATTAAAAATTAAAGTAAACTATATTGAAATTTTTTTACAAATCATCGCACAGCAATTTATTTCTCAGCGAGTGAAGAAAAATAAAAAACCAAAAATTTTTCAAAACGAAATTTTTAATTTATTCGCGGAATACATAAGTATTTCCGTTAAGAATCGGGAAAATTTCAAATAATATTAACGGTTCAACGGAACTTACGCTCTCGGATTTTCCGGTGCATTTTTCATTTGCTCTCGTCCCCCCCCTTCGCTCCGCTTCTTATCGCTCAACAATTTTCACCCAACGAGACACATTGCTTGGCACGGTTTTCAAATTTTCCGCCTTCGTTCGTTCGTTCCTCCTTATCTCGACTTTGTATCTTTATTTTTCTCTCGCTTTCCCGTTCCCATTTGTAAGCGCGTAGTATCTCTTTCTAAAGTATCTATTTCTCGCGAGTTTTTATGCTAGTATGTTTTCGAGCTACAAAAAGAAGAAAGAAAAAAAAAAAAAAAAAAGAAAAAAAAGGAAAGACGCGAAGAAGAGCATAGCAACCATCGTCGACTCGTTAGTCTCTCTAGGTTGGAGAGGTGAAAATGGAAATACCGAGAATACGCGCGTATTGCGTTTTGATAAAAGAAAGCTGGAAAGAATATTTTTTTTCTTCTTTTGCTTTTTTATTCTCCCGCGTTGCAAAATACAAGGCCAATCCTACTTGCAATGAGGAAAAGGTAGGAAAAGAGATAAAAAATGAAAGAAAACGCTGGAAAGATATATACGCACATGCGTGCGAGAGTTTCTTTTAAAAAACTTCCGCGGAATCGTTTTCCTTGAATGGCGGTCGCGTCCGGTGAAAAGCCGTTCGTTTGAATAGAAAAATACTGTATACGTTGAACTTTAATAACGGGCGTTGATATTTTTTAAAAATTTTAAATATTTATATTTTATAAAATATTAAAACATTTTAATTTAAAATTCAATTATATTTTTTGAATATGAAAATTTTCAAATAGAAATAAAAAAAATTGAAAATTACAAATAGAAGTATTTACTTAATTCAAAACAAATCACTTTAAAGAAAAATTTTTTCTTCACGCAAAGATTTCTATTCTTAGCTTAAATATATTTAGATATACATTAACATTAAAACCAAACGCAAATATTTTTTAGTCAAGAAAATAGTTTTCTTTAAAATGAGCAAAATAATTTTTCTTCAATCAAGTTAATTCTTCTGTCAGTTTAATGTTTACACGAGGGTGAAGTTTAGATATTATTCCTAAATAAACTGTTAAAATTTTCAAACGGTTTTTTAGACATAGAATTCCTAAAAAATATATGCAAGTATTTTTAATCAAACCAAAGAAGCGATTTATTCGAATAATCAGCTTATCAGAATAATCATCGGTATAATGTTTACCATTAACTAGATTACCAACAAATCAATAATTAACGAGTCAACGATGCGTCGATAAGCCGATACATCATACAATTGCATGCTTAATAGATTCCCTTTCAAATAGCTGAATAGTCAAACAGTCCTACGGCAGTTTTCAATTTTGCGCGATTAATAAAAAAACACAACTAAGAGAAAAAAGGATCGCATACAAAAACGTTGATTAATCTATAAAATTAAGTATCGAATTAAACGCATGTGGCTATAAAATAAAAAGAGAGAGAGAGAGAGAGAGAGAGAGAAAGGTAAGTAGAAATAACGCATCGTTCTCATCACTATAACTGTAAGTAAGTAAGAAAGAAAAACAAACAAGTAGTCGCTTTAATCGCGCACTCACCGCCTCTTCGCAGTTTCTCGGGCAGACGCACTTGGCCACGCCGCTGGTGTCGCTCTCGCACTCGCCGTAATGATCGCACTTTTTGTTCTCGCAGCCGTCTGTAAATAAAGATGCGAATGCGTTAGTAGTAAAAGAAAACGCCGATGACGACAGTTCAAAATCGTCGAGCAAACAATTTCCCTCGAGTCTTTATGCTTGTGACACACGTGTCGGAGAATGCGACAAAGCACCAGCTTGTCTTTCTTTGTTGCGTTTTTGTTTCTCGAAATTAGTGTAATTAAATCCCAGATACGATATTATTTCTTCCTTCTTTTCTTTCTTTCATTTTTTTTTTTTTTATCTTGACAAATATTTTAGCTTCTAACAGTTTGACTTTGTTTTATAATTTTTTGTTTCGATAAATACTAGCTTAAACATACTTTTTACTTTTTCTATTAATTATTTATGCTTAAAAAAATGGATTTATGAAATGTTGAAAAGTTTTTTAATTGTTGATGGCTATAAGTATTGTCATGGAAGCATATAAACTATACATTAATCTATATCTCATAATTACGAACTAGTTACGAGAATATTAAAAAGTAAAGAATAAAATTATATTCTATTAGTGAATAGGTTGTTTTATCTTACTGAATATTTATTCAATTTACTTTGCTCATCAATTAAACAGTTTAAATTGTTTCAATCAAACAATACGGACAGACGTTAAAATAGAATATTTGAAACTAGTTTTGTAATAAAAAGATGTAAAACTGTAATAGGTGATTCTATTCATGTTTTTTTTTTCTCGAAGTTTTCATTGTCATAAAATACAAGCCATCAAATATATCGTAATTTATTCGTAGTAAATTCCACAGGCAAATGTAGTGAATATACATAGGTCGGGTATATAAAAGCTATCAAATGGTTCAAAATTCCCTGCTACAAAGCGATAAAAGCACTTTAAGCCAAACAAAAGTTACAAAGTGCATGAAAGCAATGTTTAACAAAAAAAAAAAAAATAAATAAATAAATAAATAAAAATATGGAGAGAGAGAGAGAGAGAGAGAAACAAACATACGCATACAAAAGCCGCATCATCGTCAAACCATTTATCAATATTCAATCGAAACTTCGCTAGAAAAATCAAAACGTTCCATCCCTTTTTCACTTTTATACTATTCAAGATCATCGCGCATCAAAAAACAAAAATATAAAAAAGAATAAAAAAAATAAACAAACACAAAAAATCCCTTTCGAAAATCGTTATCCATTCACTAGAATGATCAATTTTCCGAGAAAACAGAAAACATGGAGGCTAATGGACAACGATTTTTAACTTTAATCTTTTTTGGCTACGACTTTCTCCCGCAAAATGATTTTAACCTCAATCTTGGCTGCTCAAATTTGTTGTGAGGATATATATGTATATAAAAAAAGGATTATATATGTATGCGTATACATGTATAATAGAAGGGTTCCGTTAGCAACAAGGACGTTGGAATAAAACCACCGAGAGAGAGAGAGAGAGAGAGAGATTGCATTGGTTACATGCATATGCAATACCCAACAGCGACGTAAGAACTTACGAGTTCTATCGTTCGCTCGCACACAAATACCTCTGCATGTATGCAATCTTTCATCAACCTACATATATATGCGTATAAGTATAGGTACGAAGTAGCATCTGCAGCGTTTTGATCTAAAATTTCGATATTCCTCTAGACGAGGACGTTTTTAGGGTTTAGCCATTTAAGAATTTTTATCGTATTAATTATAGTGGTATTGCTTGGTAAGATCGATAAAGAAAATTTCAGCTCGGATAATGAGGTAGTTTGTTTGCGTTCATCAAAGATTTTTTTTTATTAATCGATCATCAGAATGCAAACGAATTACGAAATCTGTACACTATCGTATTTTCAAGGTATATTAACTAAACATTAAGCTAATCCACACGCGTAATCGTCTCACACGTGAACGAGCGGAAAAATATAAACCGCAAGAACAATCGAAATCGTTCTAGTCTTTAAAGATGGATAGATCCTCGAAAATGGTTAAGAATCTTGTCACGTAGCGGAGGAGACACGCGCAGAGACTTCGTACCGCTGCGGTTGGATTATACGCGCGAGCTATTCTACCGCTCGTAATTTTACTTTCGCGCATTGATACGTCGAATTCGAACGAGTTTTTTTTTTTTTTTTTTTCTTTGATTAATCGTTTTGTTTTGTTCTTTCTGTTGTTTTTTCTCATTTTGCGTGCGTTGAATATGGTTTTTTTTTTTTTTTTTTTTTTTTTTTTTTTTTTTTTTTTATACCGGTGAATAGACGCGGAAATTTTTCGCGCTAGTGATATATTGTTAAAATTTATGTTTGAATATTTTTACAAATATAACTATTAATAATCATTTATCGCTTCGATAGATTTTCAAATTTTACGAATTGCAAAAATATTAATAAAGGAAGCGCATTCTTTTTCATTGTTTGTCAACGCATCGTTTAATTCTAAACAATAAATTTAAAATCAGCCTCGTTTAAGAACTTTCATCCATTCAAAATTCAACATCCAACGCGTAAAAGTTAAAAAAAAATTGCAGGAAAAACAGAAGAAGAATTTTTACTTTCTCTTAAAAATATTTTTCGAAGTTGAAAAACATACGTAGAGGTACAGGGACTCGCGGAAGCGTATAACGGCCACCGGTGTAAACTGAAAAAACAATTCTCCACCGTTTATGGTAATCGACGCGGCCAGTCGTATGAGCGTAAAACACGCATACATACATATAGAGATACGTACACAAACGCGTTAACAGAAGCGAATGAGTGACACACAAGGGGGAAGGAAAAGGGAGAGAAAGGCAACTTGTGTTTCGACGCGCATATAAACGTGCAACGGGACTCTCATTTTCAACGCAAATCCCACCACGCATTTGCGCGAATGCAAATCGACTTGTGAGAGACAGAGAGAGAGAGTGAGAGAGAGAGACTTGGTACGTTGAATAGTTTGTTGTAACATTTCGTCGGTTGTGTGTATACGTTGCGCGCAAAACTAGCCCCTCTCAGCATATTTACATGCGACGACTGGAAAAAGACGAGTTGGATTCTGTATGTGTATCCGGCGAACAGCTGCTACTGCTGCTGCTGCTGCGAATTTCTTGGAGGTTGTTTACGCTGTACCTCTCTTTTTGGTTTTTTTTTTTAGGTCTTTTGTTAAATGGATTCGTACGGGGGTTGTTTGAATGATAAATGTTTTGGTCTCGTATTAAAGGTACTCGAAGGTTTCTTTTTTTATCTTCAATTGTTTATTTATGATAAATTATTTTTTTGTTTTGGCAAACTATATTCGATATACGTATAGTTTAATTAGATTAATTATAATAATCAACAGTTCATTTAAGTCAATTATAACTATAAATTTAGATAATAACGACGTTATAAAAGAAATTTCATAAAGTAATGTATAAATGTTTTGATTATAAGACTATCTCGATATTAAGACTATTAACGTAAAAACAAATAAATTATCAATAATTTTGATTTATTAGTATAATAAATTAGACAAATATTAATAATTCTCATTTTTAATAGTTGCTTATTATCGCAATTTAGAGTTTTTAAATTATAAATACGTAAAATGAGATTTTAATGCAACGTCACGTAATTTATTTCAGACGTAAATATATTCATAATGTAAAATTTTGTCAGATAAATGTGGCACAATTATTCCTACAAAATTTTACATTATATACGAAATATCAAAATGTCAAAGGGCTGCGTGAAAATTTGATTTAGTACGGCTGGAAAAATAACACCTGAATTATTTCGCGGGCATTTAGTGTTTATTCAGCTATTAAATGCAAAATTAATTATCTTTGATGTTTACATTTACACCGCGACAAAATTAACCGAGAATCGAATATAGTTTGTGATAGAAAAGAGTTGAAAGATACTTTTAATTAAATATCATAATTAAAATCCATACAACGACGTATAAATTACTATATATATATATATATATATCTTTTTGAATATTAATAAATAACATTTAAAATAAAAATCGACGTACAACCGTCAATTGATTTTATTTTGAAGCATTTGAACGTGCGAGTAAAGAAAAATGTTTATATTTTATTATACAGTCAAGTTATGATGAAAGTATTTTTTTTTTTTTTTTTTTTTTATAAAATTTTATTTTTATTCAGTTATTATATTCCCATGAACATCTATATGTTCGAAAATGTATGTTATTCTTTTTACTTTTTTTTCGAAATAAAATTGAAACAAGTTTTCGGCCAATTAAAATGTTTATCATTAATAAACATCAAACGCGTCAAAAAATATTAGAAAATATAATATCCAATGTATATCTTTAAAAGTATATCAATGTTATTCAATAATATAACCATCGGTGTATGGAAAACTCAGCGACTAAAATGGCGAACCAAACGAACGACCCATGGTCGCTTTAAAATAAACATTCCAACTATATATCTGCACACACACACACATACACACACACAACCACGCATAAAACAAAAGAAAAAACATAGTGCTCTAGCAGAGTAGGCTCGGGAGCGTAGTAAACGGCGAGATAAAAAAAAAAAAAAAAAAAAAAAATATTAAAATCAAACTCACTGCACTGCTCGTTGTAAAGTACGCGTATCTCCTGGCGATGGAGGCATGCCTCGAGGCGTAGCTTGCACTCGTTATCATAGGTGATGCCGTCGTCGCCGCAGACCGGCTGGAACTCGGCCGAGCACCTCGGGCACTCGCAGCTCGCCGTTGCGCCGTTCTCCTCGCACACCGCGCCCCACTGGCAAATCTGCAAGAGTCGAGGCAACTTTTTGCTTTAGTATGGATCTGTGTGGATGTACATGTGTGTGTGTGTGTGTGTGTGTGTGTGTGTGTGTGTGTGTGTGTGTGTGTGTGTGTGTGTGTGTGTGTGTGTGTGTGTGTGTGTGTGTGTGTGTGTGTGTGTGTGTGTGTGTGTGTGTGTGTGTGTGTGTGTGTGTGTGTGTGTGTGTGTGTGTGTGTGTGTGTGTGTGTGTGTGTGTGTGTGTGTGTGTGTGTGTGTGTGTGTGTGTGTGTGTGTGTGTGTGTGTGTGTGTGTGTGTGTGTGTGTGTGTGTGTGTGTGTGTGTGTGTGTGTGTGTGTGTGTGTGTGTGTGTGTGTGTGTGTGTGTGTGTGTGTGTGTGTGTGTGTGTGTGTGTGTGTGTGTGTGTGTGTGTGTGTGTGTGTGTGTGTGTGTGTGTGTGTGTGTGTGTGTGTGTGTGTGTGTGTGTGTGTGTGTGTGTGTGTGTGTGTGTGTGTGTGTGTGTGTGTGTGTGTGTGTGTGTGTGTGTGTGTGTGTGTGTGTGTGTGTGTGTGTGTGTGTGTGTGTGTGTGTGTGTGTGTGTGTGTGTGTGTGTGTGTGTGTGTGTGTGTGTGTGTGTGTGTGTGTGTGTGTGTGTGTGTGTGTGTGTGTGTGTGTGTGTGTGTGTGTGTGTGTGTGTGTGTGTGTGTGTGTGTGTGTGTGTGTGTGTGTGTGTGTGTGTGTGTGTGTGTGTGTGTGTGTGTGTGTGTGTGTGTGTGTGTGTGTGTGTGTGTGTGTGTGTGTGTGTGTGTGTGTGTGTGTGTGTGTGTGTGTGTGTGTGTGTGTGTGTGTGTGTGTGTGTGTGTGTGTGTGTGTGTGTGTGTGTGTGTGTGTGTGTGTGTGTGTGTGTGTGTGTGTGTGTGTGTGTGTGTGTGTGTGTGTGTGTGTGTGTGTGTGTGTGTGTGTGTGTGTGTGTGTGTGTGTGTGTGTGTGTGTGTGTGTGTGTGTGTGTGTGTGTGTGTGTGTGTGTGTGTGTGTGTGTGTGTGTGTGTGTGTGTGTGTGTGTGTGTGTGTGTGTGTGTGTGTGTGTGTGTGTGTGTGTGTGTGTGTGTGTGTGTGTGTGTGTGTGTGTGTGTGTGTGTGTGTGTGTGTGTGTGTGTGTGTAAATGTATGCATAGATGTTAGCTTTTTAGGAGAAGCAGCCAACCCCGGGTTGTAAATTACGACCTGAGGCTCTTTGCCTTTAGGTGGAAGTCACTCTGAGTGCTTCTTGGGTTTGTTCTTGTTTTTGTAGGGAAAATGGAGAGGGTAACGATCTCTCTTAATTTTTTTTTGTTGTTTTTTTTTTTTAAGTGAGATGATGTTTATTTTTAATTTAATTGTCTATGTTATTTTTTTAACGTTGGAAATAATTATTCTCAATATCTGAAACGTTTTAAGATGGTTTTTTCAATATTTTAATAAACATGGAATAGAATAATTTTTAAGTTTTATTTTATAAAACGAAAATGATGGATACTTTGTTGAAAGGTAAAAAAAATTATAAAATTTGATTTTTAACATATAGATCTACTTTTTATCTTCTAATATTCGATCGAGGGACACTTCTTATATTAATTATTTTCATTTTTAACGTGCGAATTTTCGCTATACAATTAATTTTATAATAATTTTTCATGAAACGCCTGTGTAAGAATATACCAATACGTTCTCATTTCAGCCTAACGAGTCACATGATCCATTCAAAAATTACTCACGAGAACTTAGTATAATTTTGCGAGTATAAATTACGCACTGAAGTACTCCGAGTTAATTTTAGACCCTCGTCTAAGATACAAGACGTCGACGCGGCACGAGAAAGAGAGAGAGAGAGAGAGAAACTAAACATTCCTTAACTGGAACAACGACCTTAAATAGGTCAAGATGTTACGACCTACGACGAAACTAGGCCATCGACCTATACATACCGCGTCTTTCGTTAGCCCCAACGGAATCTGTCCTTACGGAGACGCGAATATAAATGGAAAATCAAACAAAGAGAAAAACCTTAACTAAAGACGAGCGCGATAAGTTGAAAATGTGAAGAAAAAAGCAAGGAAGAAAAGAAAGATACACGCGCGATATAACTTGTGTAATTGGCGCGAGCGAGCGCATCGTCGCGTTTTTCTCTCCCCTTTTATTCCTCGAATCTTCACGGGGAAGGGCGCGGATGGGGAGGAAAAGACAACACTCGCGACCTCATTATCCTAAGGCTTGTCTCGCAGTTCGGGCGTAATGGGGATAATGACGCTGTTGAATTATCATTAAAGAGTAAAAGAGACAGGTTACAACAAAAAGAGAAAAAAAGAATGTGAAATAAGAAGACGGGACTAGAGAAGTTAAAGAAATAACCAGCAAATCGGAAAGAATTTTGCTCATCGGATCGTAAATTCGCGGTGTAAGTTTTCGAGATAGAAGAAGAGGTTAGCATTAAGTTACGTCGTGACCCGCCGCGATGTAGTCCAATTAGTGGCGATTGCTCTTCGCGGAATCAAGCATATAATGGATGTAACAAATGAGAAAAAAACTGATTCCTCATAGTTGTAAGATTCTCGGTATCTCGCGCGAAATTCCCTTGGAATAAAAGTCACCGCGGAAAGAGAAAAAGACATTGGGATTTATGGGATAATTGAGAAACTTCTTTTTTATCTTTTTCTTTTTTGCAGACAGAATTTTTCTCTTATCATTCGATTTCCTGCCTCGGTACAGTACTAAAAATGTGAATATCGGCTGCAATTAATTTAATGTCAAGAATAAAAAATTGATTGTAATTATTGGGATAAAAATAATTACTTTTCGAGGTATAATGAATATCGGATAGCAATGACTATTTTTGTTCTTGCGATTATAACCGACAAAATATTTTACATATATTCGATTGCATTTTTATGTTTTAATAAACGGAGTAAATTAGCCTGTATATATCGAACTTACTTTAATGAACATTGAATGCGCTAAATATTGTAATTAAAAAATATTTATACTTGTACTTCGAACAACAATTTTAAAATATTTTTAATTTTAGGAAACTCCTATATGCGACATAAATAATCGCGACGTACTCAAAATTTGTAGACAGACAGACAGAAAGAGAAAGAGAGAGAGAGAGAGAGAGAGAGAGAGAGAGAGAGGAAATTTTTCAAGCAAAACAAACGCAATAAGCGATTGTTGGAATCAAATTGTAAACCTCGATGACTAATTCAAGCTTAATCCCTCAACGGAATTAACAATCATCTTGTCTGTTTCCGTCAGAGACACGAACTCCTTTAAATCAGTGGCGTGCGCGCGAGCGCGTGTTCTCTCTTAAGTGCCTTTGAGAAATGATCGTAAATGCAATCGATTCAAAGACTGTCCCCGTGGCACCCTTTGACGAAAATCTCTTCTCGTTTGTTTCCTTTCTCTCTCTCTCTCTCTCTCTCTCTCTCTCTCTCTCTCTCTCTTTCTCTCTTGAGCAAGACCCTTGACATTTCAGTCGCTTAGATCCTTCATCCTGTAATCGAGTCTCTCTCTCTCTCTCTCTCTCTCTCTCGCAATGAGAATGCCGCTGTTCGATTTTCGAAGACGCATGTGATGAAACCGGGGGATTCAATTAAATCTGTAGTGGCTGAATTTCTTTGATTTTCATTGTTTAAATTAATTAAATCGCGGTGGTATTTGTGTCTATGGGAATTCATGAAATTTTTTATATTTTACTTTAATTTATCACAATTTTTGTTTGTTCTTTTTATATTAAAATTTTTTATGGATTTTTAGTTTAAAAATACATAAGTCTTATAGAGATTTTTTTGCTTTATCTATGGTATAAAGGACATTATTCTTATATCCATCATGTTCGAGTAAAATTTTAAATTTTTTATATCTATTGATTCGATAGCGCAATTTGTATTCAAATAAAATACAATTTTGCATCCATTCGACATCGTTCATAAATAAAAAAAAAAAAAAAAAATAAAAAAAGAAAAGAAAGACGAATAGAAAAAAGAAAAACATAAAATTATTCAAACCTTCTCGGAGCATGGGCCCTTAGATCCGCAGGTGCCGATATAAGCAACCTCGATGTTGGTCTTGGTCAGACAGGCCTGTCTCTTAAGTTCGCACATCGAGGGATAGGTGATGCCGCCTCTGGCGCAAACAGGCCTCATTACTTGCTCGCATTCCGGTCCGCATTCGCATTTGGCGATGCCGTAACGATCGATCGCGCATTGCTCCAGCGGTCCGCATTTTGCACCGTCGCATGGGTTGACTCCTACGTTGTCGATTGCAAAAGCGAGGGTGATTTTTAGGTTGTGTACGTTGGATTTTTATTGTTTATACTTTTTTTAATAATATTTTTGTATACTTGTTATGTGTTCGAAGAACGAAATGTTTTGTTTAAGTATGAAGGAAACTGTGATTTTTATTTTTATTCTTTTTTTTTTATTTTTCTGTGAAGGTATCTTAACGAGAGATATTATAAATATTTACAGACTGTATCGCGAATTTTAAAATAATATTTTTTCTAGTTAAATCTCCTTGGAAAAGTGATCGACGCTGCCGTGATTTACGTTGCTATCGTATAAAATGTTCAAAACAAAAATTCTGATAAAAATGTTATGAAATAGAAGAAATGTTTTTGTGAAAATGTTTGTTTTTAAAATACAAAGAATTGGTGGCTATTTTTTTGTTTGTTTACTTTTTTTTCTTTTGTTTTTAATAAATCTAAAATGTTTTGAAATTTGATAATATATATTTTTTGCAATATATAAATTTAAAAAAAAAATATAAAATTACAATTTCGAAATATGTTACTGTAGGAGTAAAATTTATAATTGGACTATAAAAAATTCTAATTATTTAATTTATTTAATTCTAATCTAGTTATTGATTTTGTGGTCAATGAATTAATCGTCGGTAAAATCGTATCAAATTTATTAATGCGTGCTATTCGATTATCGGTAGCTTTTAATAATGTACGAAAAAGATTCTCATTTTTGTTTTATATTAATCAAACAAATTTATTTCACAAATTAATCAAACTTTTTTCGTATATATATATATATGTTTTTTTTACAACATTGATCGAAATTCAATTATCAAAACTCTACCGGTAAAAGATAATAAAAAAAAAAAAAAAAAAACAAAATAAAAAAATAAAAGTAAACAGACACAGCTCTCATCCAATACGAAAGGAAGTTTCTCGTGCCTTATTAGAAGGCATCGACGCATCGATACGTCCGTATCTCCTAGAGCGTATTATCGAAATCCAATGTCCCAATAGAGCTATGCGGGGGGGGGGGGAGGAGGGAGTTGATAGACAGGCAAATTAGGTGCGCACGCGAATTTCACATCGAACGTTATGTGCACGCGATAAACGTATACATGTACACATATGTAGATCTATATATACATATACGTGTACTTATAGGCTCACCGGAATTACAAGCACCGGTGTAGATTCTCCTGAGTTGAAGCCTCGAGCGGCAGGCCTCCTGGCGCAAGTTGCACTCATTCGAGTATGTCTTCCCGTCGCTTCCGCATACTGGTGAGAATTCAAGGGCGCATTGTTCGCCGCATTGACACACCGGCTGCGAACCGTTCAACTGACAAATTTTCGGCTCCGGGCACTTAACACCCGCGCATGGATCTGAAAATTTATGCGGAAGATATGCAGTGATTATTGCGAGTGCGTGCGTATGTGTGTGCTGCAGTAAGAGAATTTTTATCGATTATTTTAGAAAGGTTCTATTGATGATATTAATAATATTAATAATACTAATAATAATAATAATAATAATAATAATAATAATAATAATAATAATGATGATGTTTAAAAATTGTATAAGAATAGGGAAATAATAAATGGTTTACCACGCAAATACAATTACCATAAATTACGAATTAACTTAAAACAGTAGCAAAGTTTTAATTTAGCAATAATCATTTGACTTCTACAGTAATATTACTTTTAACTTAAATAACGGGATGTAAACGACGACTTAATTGGACGAATCGCTATAATCTCGTTATGCGCTAGCGTATATAACGCGAGAGAATACGGTAGAGAGAAAGAGAGAGAAAGAGAGAGAGCGAGCGAGTCTAGAAACGGTAAGAAACGATCTAGGGACATCCACGACGCTCGATGTCGCGGCTCGAGAATCTCATTATCCATTTTCTTTGGCTCGGTTGACATTTACCGTGTCGCGACCTCTTTCGCACGCTCGCAATTATCTTACTTCGGCTCGTCTTAACGACAACGCCGCGGAAGATTGCCGAGAAATTGCGCGAATCTTGGCATTTTACCCGCGCGAATCTCGAGACAGTGATTAATAACCATCACCGAGCCCTCTGCGAAGACGATTCGTCGCGCGCTCTTGCACACCTTTTGTACAGACGTACAACCAATATCAACCAGACGACTGATTTATTCCGCCTCGCGTATACAAACGTCGCCCGAGCGAGCGGAAAATGTACGCGGAATATGACGTGTATTTTTTATCTTCTTATTAGTTTGTAATTCGAATTTATTGCGGTTATTTATTTTTCAACCGCTCGTTGATTAAACTTTGCTAATGAAGTAAAATTTTTATTTTTTGATTATTAAATTTCGAAAAAAGTTTTGAATATTGAATTTCGAAAAAAAAAATAAAGAAAAATTTTTGTTCATAGCTACTTTTAATTGGTTCATTAATAAATAATCATAGAAATTAAATTTTCATAAGGTTTTGTCTAAAGTTCATTTGGTTTAGAATATTATAACAGTATACGGAAAATCGATTTTCCGCTTTATTATGCGACAATTATAGAATATTTAATGATTGAAAATTTAAAGTAAGTATATAAGTAGTATACTTGTAAGTTTAGTCAGACAAACGAATAATCATTATTAAGATTATATAGAAATAAATCATCTTAAAAGCAAAATAAAATTTGTTACGTACTATGAATATTAATAATCCATTATTAATAATCCATTTAAAGTTTCATATTATTATAAGAAATTATACATACAAATAAGTATGATATATATAAGCGAAAAACCACAGTATCAAATAATCGTAATTCCAACTCGCAAAACACATTACATGCAGCCAAATAACTTCCCTTCCTCGAACTCGTGTAAAAAAGGAAGCGGAAAGCCTCATAAAATCCAGCGAATCTTCCCTCATTCCGCAGACAAATAAAACTATCTAACCTCGCTCGTCTCGAAAATCGTAGCGATGGAGAATAATGCAGGTGGTCCGTTATTAGGCAAAGTTATATCGGGTGTAGAGGGACTCGTACCAACGAAGGTTTCACCGTCGGCTCTGGATGCGCGCGGATAACGGAATTCACGCTGAGGTGAGGGGTTCGGTGGGGTGCAAAGGGGGGGCAACGGTCGAGATTAATCTTCACCGCGCGCACTGCCGCCGCTGCCGCCGCCGCACGAAGGAAGGAAGTTCGGATTCCGTTTCCCGTGTCCGTTATAAGGGTGAAGCTATACGGTGAGCTAGCTAAGGTTATGGTACCGAGGAAAGGGAGAGGAAACGGGGGTAAGAAGGGGGAGATAAACTCGAGGTGTGCTGTTTCTCTCGGCGGAGCTTAAGTTACAGTCCACTGGAGCGGCTAAACTCCTTCGTTCTCGCGCGCGGCGGCAGCAGCTGACCCGAGAGCGAGTATAGTGGGAGGAGGACTCGAGGCTAGCTCGACTAATGGAATTTCACGGATTTCTTCATTCACCTTTAACTCTCTCCCTCCCCCCCCCCTACCTCTCTTTCTCTTTCTCACTGTTTAGTCTTCGTTTTCTTTGCTACGAACTTTTCACGGCCCCTTTCGTTGTCTCGCGTATTACTCGAAAGGAAGTCTTTGATGTTTTCCGACTGGTTTTTGCATAGTTTCGTACGAGCAAACTTACGTTGTTCTCTAACGATTTGAGCTATTGTACCGATCGCAAACGTTTTCATATCCAAAGTTGAAAGTTGAAGAATCTTGCGAAGGAATTTTAGTCTTTATGACGTTTTCACGTCTCGCAAAGTTGACAAACAATAGCATTCTGTGTATTTATTGGAGAAAATGATACCTTTGCTTGATCGATTAAATAGTAAAAGCTGAAAATTCTTATTTTATTCTATAAAAATAAGAAAAAAAAAACCATGAAAATAAATTCCATAATCGTACGCAACAATGCGAGAGGGATTTTAAAAATTAAACTTCTTTTTTTCCTAAACCCTCGATGTCGTTTTACTTTAAGTTTTATACGATAGCTTATACCGCGCTTACACCATATAATCCACGCAAAGACCTCAAGCAAAATTCAAACTATTAAACTCGAGCTCGTTCATAACCTCGCGAGTACAAAGGAAAATTTAAACTCATTTTTCCATGGGTAAGGTAATAACTAGGGAAGAGGGCGGCACAGAAAAAAACAAAGTTGGTCCCTTTTTTGCGATATATATGTATACACACATTGATATATATACATATATAAGTATATTCCGGCTTCTCAACTTTCAATTTGATTCGCGAAACGCCGAGCATATAAGATACGGAGCGCGAGAGTTGAAGCTTATTTCTTCCTACTTTTATTCTTTACCGCATTACGTCACTGCGAGCGTTCGCTTTTACATAACATACATATATACACACGAAGGGTCGCGAAAACGATATGAAAGGTGCGACTCTTCGTGCCGCAAGGCAATTGTTTTCCTTTTTCGATTTTCTCTCTCACTCTCTTTAACTTTATTCTATTCTCAAACGTTCGTTCGTCTCTTTTTTTTGGTCGCAGTATTCTTTTTTCATCCACTTTAGTCTCGATCGTGCATATCGTTCGTCCCTTATTGACGTTTCTTTTTTCTCTCACTCCTCACTTTTATATAACCTATTTTTTTCTTTTATTTTCCCTCTTTTTCTTTACTTTTAATGTCTTGTCCTTTTAGCTTTCATTCCAAGAAATTGTGAAGACAAAACTTATTTTAATATTTTCATCGTCTAGAAAATGATGAAATTTTATTAAAGTCATAATATCTTTCATTTTATAACTTTTATTGAAATTTATAAGAACTTGGTATTTATTTGACTACGTGAAAAAGGGCCAAATATATACAATTTAAATCATTATTAAAACAATTTTTTTTTCCAAACTATAACGTTTCAATTTAATTTATGTGCATCGTTTTATTTTTTCTTTTGAAATCAGATTTGTTAATGTTCTCTACTTTACAAGAAGGTTTTAGTTATCTCACAAAAGGTACAAAAAGTTTGTTTCAAAAATGTAAACATTATCTGACATGAAAAAACATGTTCTTCGAATAATTTTTTTTGTTCCTTTATTTTTATGCTTTACGTTCAGGTATTGTTACGACGTTATTTTTTATTCTCTTTTTGTGTTTCTTTATGAAATTTCTAAAAGAAAGAAATTTTTCAATAGTATATGATTTTGTTTTTGATACTCTAACGATTCCTACCTTTGACGCGATACGGATAAATAAAGGATAATTACAATATTATCTTTTAAACTAAACATCGGCATAAAGTAATTAAACAAAAAATATATATTACTATTAAATACTCGTAAATTTCATTTGATCTTGAATTATTTTCTTTAAAGCCATAAACTATTCAACAAGGCTTTTAAATCGTTAACGAGTTTTTATTATTGTTGTCGTTAACAATATCGAATAGCGACAAGTGAGATAAAGAATATAAAAAAGAAAGCGCAAGAAGAAAAGAGAGGAAAAAATCTCTTTTCCTCTATCGAATAGGAGACTTTTTTTTTCTTCCGAATCATCGAGCTGTGCTAATCTTCGAAGTTGCATTGAACTTTTACGATCTCATCTCCTCCCATTCTTTACGTCTCCGTAATTTTTTTTTTTTTTTTTCTTTCTCATCCTCTCTCACTCCCCTTTCATTCGCATTTTTCTCTATCTCGTTACTTCGATGAGCAATCGCGATGTCGCAGAGGTATGCCTTTGAATTATGCGTGAGCGAACGAGCCGCGCGATTAATGTATATGTATGGAATAAAATGGCGACGATAATCGAACAGCATTATATATAAAGCTAAGATAAACGTTGAAAAGAAGGGCGACTTTTTTAACGCTCTTAAAGTTTCTTTCTCGTTTTTTCCCGAGAAAGAGAGAGAGAGAGAGAGAGAGAGAGAGAGAGAGAGAGAGAGAGGGAGAGAGTTTTTGCTTTGCTCACTGCTGATAAGTCGAGAAAGGAAGTTCTTCTTTTTTTTCTTCATTCCTTTATATGAAAGTCGAAGATTAATGTTTTTTTTACGATCCACTTTTATGCCTTCGTTCCTTTCGCCATTAAAATAATCATTAATTTTATCGATAATTAGCTATATTAATGGATCTTGTGCAAAAAAAAGGAAGGAAAAAAAAATACGTTTTAAAAGTTTTAATTGTGGCGAGGAAAGTTCTTTCGACAAAAAAATTCAACAGCGAATCTTTCGTACGCGAATCTTACATAAAAGATAGAAATTTTCTTAATTAATCCCGCGGTTGAGCTAGAAAAAAAAATCGCGAAAAGTCAGAGCAACGCACAACGCGCTGAAAAAATAATTAAACTCTCTTAATTAATATCCAAACTGGAAAAGAAAAAAAAAAAAATAAATAAAAAAGAAATTAAAAGAAAAAAAAAAATAAGTAGCAAGAATGTAAAACACAAACGTAAACTTAGTCATCTCCATTTGAGCTCGCGAATGTACTTTTACTAGAAGGAAAAGCGTCCGCGCACACGCGCCTTCGAGAAAAAGTCGAGGAAAGAGCCAGCTTTTGCCAGCTGCCGTTGCCTTTAACCGTAAACACGTGAAATTCGAAAGGCTGCGTGTAAGTCTTGTCCTCCATCTCGTATAACTACGGTAGAAGAAGAAGAAGCAGCTAGAGAGATCGTAGAAATATCTTTCGAAAAGGATAGCCGTCTCGTTGATCTGTCACGAGCTGTTCGCGCTTCAACGACGATACGTCTCTTTCTCGTACGTACTGTCCCTTTTCGCTCGATTCGGTTCTTACTCTATCTCTCTCTCTCTCTCTCTCTCTCTCTCTCTCTCTCTCTCCTTTTTTCTTAGGGAGAATTACGAAAACCCGTCGCAGCATCTTGACCCACTTTTATCGTATAGGACGACGTCGTCGTCTTTCGCCGAAGCAACGCGAACCCGCTTTGCTTGGCTTCGCGAATACGTTTGCAAATTCTCGATGCCGTTTGAGCGTTCGTCGAATTTTGTTTTTGTTTTCGCTTTTATTTTCTTAGAGCGGTAGTCTGTTTTCCTTTTTTCCTTCAAGAAAGAGAGAGTTGTCGAGTATGCGTTTGAGATATACCGCGTTAGAGTAGAGTCGCTGCTCAGTTTTTGTTTTCATTGCTGAATTACATGATTGAGACTCTTTTGAATAATTTAGAAGACGACTTTTACTGTTATATGGGAAAGAAAAATATTAAACTATTTTCAAGCAGTCAATTACATCTTTTTAACGTGCTATTGTTTTGCTCGGCAAAATTTGAAGAAAAGAAGTATTTCAAGTTGGTACTTAAAAAATTCGTTATTTTTACAATACCAGAAAGTATAATTTTAGCTAGAGAAGAGTACCGAGCAACTATAAATGCAACGTTCGTTAAAAATTACGAGGAAGTAATTTTAAATTAAAAGGACCGTAATAAGCAAGAGAATAAGCTGATTTTGTTCATCATTAATGAAATAATTTTAAAACGTCGATATTTCGTGGTTGCTCGATCCAAAGTAAATTTAAAAATAATTTTATTAAATTTTTATCAAAACGCGTTGAAAAATTATCCGAGTAATTTCTTAATTTATTTGATATTAATAATTTATATTAAGAAAAAAAGAGAAATGTATCTAGCTACACAGTTTTTTTTTGTACGCGAGAGAATACGAAAAAATATTGCGTCGCCATATCGATAACTGAAATATGGTTTCCTTCTCCAATTTTCTTAATTAAAAGAGATTTAACGCATTATCGTGCAAATTATATACCTACCTCGTATTCTCAATTTAAATAATGATAATAAATTACGAGAACGTCTTCTCTTTTGAATAATTGATTGTTGCGAAAGTTAAGAAATTCTGAGAGAATGTTTTATATTTTTGTCGAAACTACATGATAAAAGAAAATTTTCAGAATAGCTGAAGAAGTTGTGAACATTCTAGTTGTGTTTAATATTTTTATTTTATTTAATAATCAGTAATTTTTAAAAAAATATTTTATAAATTTAATGTCTAAAAATAGTTAATTTACTGCATAAAATAAATTAAAAAATTTAGAGCTTTCATTTTTTATTTTATTTGTAATTATTATTGAGGTTGCTGTGTATTATATTTTCAAGTATAACTAAAAAATAATTTTACTGTATAGTATTTATTCGAGTTGTGAAAGGTAGGAAAAAATAAAATAGAGTCGCGCATTTCATCGGAGATTCATATTCAATTAGTGAAAAGCTTGTAATCAATGCTAAGAGTAACATCGTCAAGTAGTAGTAAGTAGGAAAGACAGGAAATATATATATATATATATATACAAAAGTGGTAGCATTTTTCTTTTAGCATCTTTCCAGCACAGTAATTTTTTTCTGATTTATTGCTTAATGAAAATGGAATTGAAAGTTATTTTTTACTGCCATTCGGTAGAATAATTTAGTAAAAGCTCTTAGACTTAGTTTAAAAAGCTCATTTTCAAGGATGGCTTTTTACATGAATCTTTTTTTTGGACATTATACCTTGGCGAAATTATTTTTATCAGTTTTATTTTCAAAAATAAATTAAATTTAAATATTGAATAAAAAATTGCACACTAACGTATAATTAAAATTTCACAAAAATTTTAAGTCGCAACTATATTTATTCCATTAACGCAAATTAAATGTCAAAGTTAACTAAACAACTATATTCGTTTAATCTCAATTAATGGAATCTTCATTTTCAAACTCAAGCGAGCCTAACAATCGAAACCTTTCGATCGAGTTGATACATCCACTGCATACATGCACTTACATCAATACGCAGTCGCATTCAAGAAAGTGGGTACGAGCAAGTGGAACAAGCATAATAAACACACGTTTACATTGAAGTAATCGACGTTTTAGCGCAAAAAAGCTCATGGCTTATATACGGATACGTCAACATTAACGTTGATAATGTGTGTATGTGCATGTATGTGTATGCACGCAAACGAGCGAAAGATATAGAGAAAGTGAGAGAGAGAGAGAGAGAAAGAGAGACAGAGAGACAGAGAGACAGAGAGAGAGAGAGATAAATTGCCCCCACCCCTTTTTCGTCTTCTCTCGAACGCGTTTCTCTCTGCAGTCGTCGAATGCAGTACAAACTTGGCAGGCGTTTAATCAACCGAGCGGTAAAGACAAATGTTTGATCAGACAGGTATAGTGGCGTCGGCGGCGGCGTGCACAGGAATGCCAACGGCGCTACTGTACCCCGAGACCGAGAGAAAGAACGAGGCGAGAGAGGGAGAGATGTGTTTACTTAGGATTAGGCAAGCCCCTGCAATGCTGGCTTGGCAAGTATCTCTCTCTCTCTTTTTGTCGGTCTTTTTCTTTTCGTGAGGTGCCCCCTCCTCTTCTCATCTTACCTTTTTTCTTCTTTCGATATGCTGGATTTGCTATGGATTCGAGAGTGTGTATGTTGATTTTTTTAACTTTTTTCTTAATATTATATTAGCGTTTTATTTTGAAATACTCGTAATTGAATCGATTGAGTTAGTTTACGAGTATAAGTTTTCAGTAATTAGTTGACTTCTTTGTCA
Source organism: Chalcis sispes (assembly GCA_949987625.1). Classification (NCBI taxonomy): domain Eukaryota; kingdom Metazoa; phylum Arthropoda; class Insecta; order Hymenoptera; family Chalcididae; genus Chalcis; species Chalcis sispes. The sequence goes on along the minus strand of OX465097.1, from coordinate 58,194,992 downwards.
AAAATTATTAATAATTTTTTTTTTTTAAAATAACTACTAAGTAAAAATACTAATTATCTTTTTTAAATTTATCCAAAAATTTTTTTGAAAGAGATACGCAATTTGGTAATTTATGAAAACTGTTACACCAACTCGTCGCGAAAGTTTTCTCAAACATCAGTTATTTATACGCTAAGTTATTCTCAGCATCAATGGACCTTTTACACGCTCGTATGTGAAAACGTGGCCTTTACAGCCTTGGCATGAAAATCCCGTAGGATTTCGGAATATTTGAGATAAAGACCGAAGGAATAAAAAGAAATTTCCAGCTTAAGTATGCGCATAACAAAGCGGAGATTAGTTCTATAGTCAGATTGTGCGCATGATTTTTTTACTCTCCGAGCATCAAGAGTGTCAGAAAATTGCGTTCAGTGGCGACTGCTGAGCAGCTTGATATTTTTTAAATTTTACGAGTATTTGTTTTATTTATTATTTTTAATTACTTTTGTGCGTCGTTGAGGTTGCGATATTCATTTCGGCGCTGAACGATGGACAAACAACTACGTGTTCTTAGTTTTTTTCTTTAATCAATAATATTTTTCTTTTCATGTAAAATAAGTAGACTCTAATGAGCTCTAATTGAAAAAAATTTTTAATAGAAATAATGTCATTTTAGTTAGATATCGTTTTAGATAGATTTCAACAAATTATGATTTTACACATGTACATTTAATAATTTTATACTATATAATAGAGTATATTGTGTGAAAAGTATATAATTATAGGAAAAATAAAATACATTTCATGTAATTTGTAAAAAATTCCAGTATACTTTTAATTTTTTAGTTTCGAAATGTTATACTGTGATTCGCTTGACTAATTTAAGGATTATTTAGGCATAATTAAGTAGTAAAATCTACGTGTGGTCGGACGACATTAAATCATTATTTTTTTGTTATGCATTTGTTTTATATAGTTTTTCACACTAAAATTTTTATTTATAATGTGAGTATTATCTATATTGTTAGAAAAATAAATGTCTTTATCGTTTTTCAAATGTTTCATTTTCTAGTTTAAATAAAAATATTTTTCAAAATCTAACAATGATAGCTGTCTTCACTAACATTTTTTTAAGACTTTACTTTTATCCATTAAATGATTGACAGACAAAATTAAGATTTAACTAATCAAAATAAACATTCATTCCAAAGTGCAAGTAAGGCTTTGAAAAATTAAAAAAAAAAAAAAAAAAATCACTCGCTACATCCGTTTTAACAAAATTCCAATGCAACGATCTCGCACACCTGTCCTCCTTTAAATCCAGCGTACATTCATTTCACGTTCGCTGGGGGCTCCTTCGTCTTCGTTCTCGCTCGTCTTAGTTCGTCGCAGCGTCAGTCGTCACCGTCATCCAGTATTCGGCTTGCATTTAACGCCTTCGCCTTTCCACTTCTCTCTTCCTCGCTCTCTTTATACCCAAGATACTAGGTGCATTCGTATTCCTTGACGTCGTTTCAGTCTCTCTCTTTCTCTTTCTCTGTCTCTCTCTCTCTCTTTCTCTCCTTCCCTTTTATATATACACACACAGACGTTCTCGTTTCCTCTCGTCTCGGTAACCTCGCCGGGTCAACCAAAAGGTAGAGAGAAAGAGAGCGAGAGAAAGAGAGGTTACCGTCGTTGCCAATACTCGACGAATGGCGGACACGATCGCCCGGCTAATTTGTCATTGTCTCGCATCGTCTACGTATATACGCGCGGTGTGTATGTGCGTGCGTACGTGTACGTACGGGCTAGCGCGTCTATTTCCTCGTAATTCCATCGCTTGTCGTGGCTCTGGATCGAGAATTCAACAAGCCGTGAAAAACGATGCATTAATGACGCGGCCTCGTTGCCGATAGAAATTTCAATTGTTGGTTCCATGGGTGTATTTATACATATATACGCACACGTGTACATATATGTATAAGCGCCTCGCGCTTCTTCCCTCTCATTTCATCTCTACCATTCTTTTTCTCTCTCCCTTTTCGCTCTTGCATATTGCAGATGTGCGCGTATGGTATTCTATATCGGCTGTATATGCGGTCTCGCCCTACGCTGTTACAGCTGTGGACGGCGAGTATTATTTTTAGATTTTCTTGACTCCACCGTGTATATGCGCGAATATATGTATATGTTAGAGCGCGCACGTGGATCGTTTACTCGTACTGGCTATTGCTCGTAAAATAACGTTATATGGAATTGATATATTATTGGTAAAGCTCTCGCGAGAAAAATCGTCTGACTTTCTGGTAGAAGAATTTTGTTTTTGACGAATTATAGTTAAAAAATCGATGAATTAATTTATTTTGTAATTAATTTGACTTGGATTATTAATTTATTGGATTCATTATTTTAAAAAATATAGTAACATTTAAAAATGCATTCGATAAATAATTCACTAATATTTCACGTAAATAAATTTTACAAAAAATTATGCATTGAAATAACGTTTTATAACCTAAGATGTTGCAGACGTCAAATATTTATTGCCAAACAAAAAACAATCCTTTCACTTTTTACTTTAAATATTTACTTAATAAAAGCAAAACCGTAAATCTAAGCTATATTTGTTTAAAAAATTAATTTCAACTAATTACACTAGTAAAGCAATTAGTTTTTTTTCGTTGATTTGCCACAAGGTTAAATAAAAATAAATAAAAAATATGTCACATCAATGACACGACCGATTAAAAAGTTACATTCAAAATGAAGTAACGATTTATCCGCGAACGCAAAATTCATAAAAATTATCTTTTCTTCCATTTTTTCTCGCAATTCATATCGTTTCAAAAGTCAAAAGCTCGAAATAAAAGCGTTTGTTTGAAAAAAAAATATATATATATACACGCACACACACACACGCTTGTATACCGCTTACATCCTCGTTTAAAGTTATACATGTATACTTGAACGCGCGCGCGCGCGCGCGCGTGTGTGTGTGTGTGTGTGTATTCATACATTCATTTTTTTTTTCATTTTTCTCTAGCTCTCGCGCGCATAGGACCTTTTTTCTTTTTTGCGGGTGGCGCGCAGCGGCGCACCTGCGCCTGCACAGTAGTGTCGCGTATAAGCGAGCGGAGCGTGTATTCGGGCTCGTAGTGGGAGAGTACGAGAAATTGGTTTTGGGGGAACATGTAGCCTCCCTTATTGTGCGCCGGCTGAATAATAGCCTTCGATACCGAAACTGCGCTTGCTTTGCACGGAGAGAGCTCTCGGTGTAGGTGTGTATGTGTGTGTGTGTGTATGTGTGGGTGTAGGAGTGGGAAGGGGGAAGAGGAAGAGAGGTAACGGGGAAAATCTATGGCTCCGATACATTACATTTTCGCGAAATATCCATATGCGCAAGCTTGGCTTTCCTTTCTCTTCTTTCTCTTTCTCTCTCTCTTTCTCTCTCTCTCTCTCTCTCTCTCTCTCTCTCTCTCTCTCTCTCTCTTTTGCTCTCTGTGGACCTTCATAATACGAACGTTTCCGTGTGCCCGAAGCGCTAGGTTCTCTCGGATTTTTTGCCGGCTGCAAACTTGCACCGCGACTCGGAAAGTATCTATCAAAGCGCGAAGCTTCCCGCATCCGGATCTTTTTTTTTCTCTTCCTCTTTCTCTCTGTCCCTCGCATTCTTTCGTTTGTGTACCGTATAAATGCCGGGAGTTCGTAGTCGTAACCATGAGCGGATTTCCTGAATTTGAAATATATTCGAGCTTGAATGTTTATGGCTGTGGGAGGGAACGTTGATGTATTGTAGTCTCATCAAAGAGAGGGAGAGAGAGAGAGAGATATGAATACACGGGATATGGAGATTGTTAGTGTGCTCTCGAAATCGGTGCTTATCTTGTTCGTGTGGAGAGATAAATGATTATCTTGTGTATGGGTTATGAATTAGTTGAAGTGAATGTGAGTGATTGGTCAATAATAGATGAGGGAAATAATGCTGCATCCATCAGGCATTAATATTATTAATAAAATAGTAATCGTGGATAAATTCTACAAATTTGTGATGAAATTTGTAAAGTTAATTTATACGAATTTAAAGATTGGGTAAATGCTGCCATAAAAAAGTATTCATTAAAATGTTCGTTAATTATATTCCTATCCAAACAAAAAAAAAAAAAAAAAAAAAAAAAAAATATGCTTAAAAAATATCAGCATTTAAATAATTTTACAAGTATTTAATCGGTATCCCGAAATTATAAATATTCAAAGCTGCCGAATTAAAAAATAATCTCCCTGGCAACGAGCTCTTGAGCTAATCAGCCTCAAGCCGTTCATTCAATCCTACGTACAATCGTACACGCGGACGTATACTCACATCTTCATACGAGAGAGTACAATCGAGTATATACACATACGCGTATATACCCATGTACATATTTAGAATAGTATAGCTCGAACGAAATGCAAATATGGCTTACCGCATTTGCCGCGAAAGGCGAGGGAGATGTTGATGCCGCGACTGCAGGCGACTCGGTTGAGATCGCACAGGCTCGGATAGTCGACGCCGTCGGTGCCGCAAACCGAACCGGCGCCTTCGTGATCGCCGAGACTCGGACACGACTTCTTGCATTCGCACTTTGCCTCCGTACCGTCTTTGCTACGTACGCAGTGCGAGCCCAGCGTACAATTTAGCTTCTCGCATGGATCGACTTTTTCTGTAAACAGATAATCATTTTTGAGGCTTAGTATGTGAGTTATATATATATATATATATATATATATATATATATATATATATTTTTTTTTTTTTGTATTATTCGTTGTTAAAATTTATTTCAAATGCGATACATCATAAAAGCATTAGGTGGTAATTTTTATCGTTTAATATTATTTTATAATTATAATCAATCTCGCTTGACTAAACATAAAGTACCCATTATTTGCTTAATAATCCGTGTACATCCGTACATTCGCCAAATAATTCAGCGATAAATTACAACGAGCTTGTACCTGCTGGATAAATGTAACAGCTTCTCGCTAAATTTGTTAGCATAAAGACAACCGGCAGTGGTTGTAACTTCATTTTCACTTATCGTCTTTTTCACTTTTTCCTAAATAATTCAGTCGCTCGCTCGTCGACGATCGCTGAAATAAATAATTCAATTTTATACCGTCAAGATTAAACAGACAGGCAAGGAAGGAGGAAGGGGTGAGGTAAAACTTTCGACCACTCGATAATCAAGGGATGAAAAAGTTATAAAGCTGCGGGTTCGAAAATCTATTTGACGAGGCTAATTAAAAGTACTGAAGGTGATAATTAAATGTAACATTTAACGTGCGCTCATTCCGGTTTTATATTTGTACGTAACCGATCGTCTCGCCGCAATTCGATTAATAAAATCATAGCTAACGTTGAAAAAAAATACGCCCACGTGTCTTGCTTTGTCCGTTTAAATTAACCGATTAATTATTCGAATGCTTTACAAAGCATCTCTCTCTCTCTCTCTCTTTCCCTTTTCATAACTTATGCACGCGACGTGTTAATTATATCTTTATGCCGCGAATGCACGTCGATGCAAATATATATTGAGTTACGTCGTAAATCAGAACGCGAACGTTGCTTACATACGTGCTGGGGAAAAAACTGCATTTATTCTCGATGTAATAATGTATAAGTTTTTAATTAACTGGACGTGAATCAATGACATATTTTTCGGTGGGGATGGTGAAGGTAATTTTTCATTCGGGTATTGTGAAATTTTACGAAATTTTAATTGTCTTGATATATGGTGGATTAATTTCGCGTAAATAATTGTAAAATAACGGATGGAGTTTGTTCGGATCGATTGTAAAACGTATATATACGATTTGACATTCTTGCCGTGCAATTAATTTATGGAAAATTGGAAAACTTTGTTAAGATGATAAACAGTTTATTTGTACAAGCATGTGAATAATTATTTTACATAAATTTAGAAAATTGAAAGTATTTTAAATACATAGAATTTGTAGATGTATAATCAAATAAAATAATTATTCATTTCATTTACATTTAAAATTCAAAATAAATCCAGTATTTCATATAAAAATACACATATATAAACATATGTTAATAAACGTACTTTTTTATCGAACAAACAAAAACAATGGCATATATTTTAAAATAGTTGAAGTAAACGTTTATTTTTTTTTTTTTTTAAATACATAAATGTAAACAATTGTAAATAAACATATTCTTTTATCGTAATAAACAAAAACGATGGCATATATTTTAAAATAGTTAAAGTAAACACTTATGTTTTTTTTTTTTTTTTTAAATACACAAATATGAAAATTTGTAAATAAACACACCTTTTTAACGTAACAAACAAAAACGATGGCATATATTTTAAAATAGTTAAAGTAAACACATGTTTTAAAAAAAAAAAAAAAACATACAAATGTAAACATTTGTAAATAAATATACTTTTTTGCCGTAACAAACAAAAACAATGGTAAATATTTTCAAATAGTTAAAGTAAACACACATGTTTTTAAAAAGACGAAATCATTTAACTTTTATTATCAGGTATAATAAGCAGTGTTTTATTCTTCAAAAGGGAATGAAAATAACGAGCACAGCGCAAGACAAAGCTTTCGTTCGCACAAACAGCTCGACAATTAATAAATCGCGATTAGAGTAGAGGAAAAGAAACAAGCAAATGAAAGAAACGGCAACTTTTCGCTTTGATCCTCGGCGCAATAGCTTATACAGGAAAGGGAAAGGAGGATGGATAGAAAGAAAGCGAGGGTGAGGCAGGAATTTCGCGTGAGCCCGGCAATTTCGCAGCCAGTGCCTGAATAATTCAACGGATTCGCGCGCGCACCCTGTGTATACATGTGTGCGTGTGTATGGGAGGAGGAAGGAGGAAGGGGGATTGGATGAGGATGAGGTAGAGGCTGCTTTAGCCCTCGCCCGAAAGTGGCGAGTTTGGATTTAGTTAATTAACAATTACGAACTTAAGTGAGGTAATTCGAGTTGTCGCGCACGTTAGTCTGCGGAATGAAATGTGTACGCCTGATGCCGGATGGAGAAAGAGAGAGAGAGAGAGAGAGAGAGAGAGAGTAAAGACCACTTAAAGGTTACTGTTCCAACCGCTAATCTGACCCCACTCGACATTTCTCTCTCTTTCTCTTTCTCTTACTGTAGTGGCAGCAGTGGCAGGAGTAGTAGCTTCTACTATCTACTAATTATTCTTTCACTTGAACTGGTCGGTTTGCCCCGTTTGCTCTCGAACTCCATCTTGACTCGCGGAGAGACTAGCGTAAGAAAGGGATAAAGTTCCGCTGCGAACTTTCGATTTTGCATGCGCGTCTAAGATTCCTACGTTCGTCAGCGATAGTTTCGATCGAAGGTTATTTCACCTTCGATGGTTATTGATATATCGGGATATAGCTACTAAGAGTGTGGAATGCGATTATTAAATTTTCATTATTTTAATTGTTCAAATTTTTCAACTTTCTGTTGTTTTAATTTTTAATGGAAAATTTAACATTTAATTAGTATTTTCAATTTAAGCTTTAGATGTGCAAAATAAAATTATTTAACTAAACTGAGTTAATTAAAGATTAAAGTAAGAAACGCTTAGTCGTATTATCCGCATAGGTAATAGTTTATAAGAATAAATGTTGCAGCATTTAAAATTTATGCGACTGTTTATGTATAAAAAATATATTGCACGTGGCAATAATTATTTTTTGAAATATAAATTAAAACAATTTTTAATCAAAATCTAAAAATAAAAACCAATCAACAAACCGATCCATCTTAATTTCTCACTCTCTGTCTCTCGAAAATTTTCACAAGAGTGAAAAAAAAAAAAAAATTCTTCCAATACATCATATCACGCTCGAACATTTCTGCAATTACATAACCGTGCGTACTTTAACGACATACAGAATCTCGCGAAAATATTGAGCGCACCTACGCGTATAAAGCGTAAACGTAGCTCTGCACGCGTTAGCGTCGCTACACTCAAATTTGTAAAAGATGAGAAAGAAAGAGAGAGAGAGAGAGAGAGAGAGAGAGAGAGCAAAAATAAAAAAAACAAAAGAGCCAAGGATTTATATCCCGAGTTAATGCAATTTACATGGCCGTAATATAATGAGGGTTTCTAGTTATTACGACGTCACGCGCCGACTCTTCGCTACGGGTTATCATTTTTGACGATGCGATGCAGTAATTAATGCGTTTTAGCTACTCACCCTTTAAACTTTGAAAACTGTCGTTTTTTTTTCTTCTAATTTCTATTCGTTACTCGCTCTCTTTCTCCGTTTCGTTTCGTTTCGTTTTTGCTCGCGTACGCTCGCAATTTTAATCAATTCGCCGATTTTCAACGCGGAATCATTTTCTAACAATTATCTTTTTTCCTTTGTATATTTTTTCGTATTTCATTTCTTTTTTATTTTATAATATTAAGTAATCGGTTTTTTAATCATTAGGGTATTATTTAGTTGGATTTAAATAACAGTTGAAAGTGTAATTAAAAAATAGTCGAATCCGATATAAATATCAATTTTTATATAGTAGAAGTTATCAATTTATATACAACAGTTACATATTTGTTGTTAAAAAAATAAATATTTATTACATAGTTCCAAGAAGTTTTAAAAAGTAAATTAACATCTGATTGTAGTATAAGGTGTTGATGTAAACGAGTCCATAACAGCACATTCAGTTCGTATCAAGATTTTCGAGCTTCAAAATTTTGCAAAATCGTTTAATAGGAAAAATTAAACGAAAGTTTTTCAAACTTTAAAATCGAAAAAGTTTTAAATACTTTCCATTGAAAACTAAAATTAATAAATCTTTATAAATTTAGCGATCGCTCTTGACTTCGTTAACAACATCGTATACATAACCAAAGTTGATAAGTGGGAATAAGTCTACGACAAAACCTTACATAATATCAATATAAACCAATCGAAAAACTTTAAAAGAGCCTCTATTAACCCAAAAACTTGAAGTACTAGTATATCATCGTCGCGAAGTAACAAAATCGCGTTAATCCGCGTCAATGTCAGCGTATTCTCTCCCTCTCTCTCTCTCTCTCTCTCTTTCCCTCACGAAACGACGAAAAGACGAAGCTTTAAGGGGGGAACCTGGTTTAGAACGCTGAAAATTGCATGATATTCGGCACAGTGTTTTAGATTGCCTAACGTATGAAATGTTTCAAGTACTTTTGAAATAGGTCATAGATACACAAATCTTGCAAAAAAAATTCACTTTCACTTTATTTGATACTGTTAAGCAATAACAATTCGTATTTGTTTGTGGCACTTCTCGCTCGAAGAGTCTATTTTGTGAACACGATAGCGATCGTAGTTTTCATCTGAAACATAAAAACGAATACTTTTTTTGTAGCTTAGAAGTTGTTCTTCTATGTGAACCTAAGATATTCGAAGAAATATATAAAATTATTTATTTTATGACTGTTTATAAAAAATTTTGCGTTTTTCTGAAGAAATTTTAAGATAATTTATTGAAAAAAGTTAATAAAAAATTTTTTTTATTGTGATTTTTTAGGTTCACATAGAAACCTACACTATTAGCTGTAAAAAAAGGTATCACTAATGAAAATGCGACAATTACAACTTTTTTAATCGTGTGCACAAAACAGAAAAACACTGTTTTGAGAAAATCGCGTTCAAAGTTTTATCAGTCGCTTATCAGTCTCCTGAGCGCATTGTCTCTCAGAGGCCATTTCTGCGGAACGATTAGGAATTTGACTCTGAAATTTTGTGGAAATATTTCTGAATATATTTCTAATCGAATGAGATAAGTTTCAAAAAATCGATTTTTTTGACCCTCTAAACCAGGTTCCCCCCTTAACCGAGGCGTGAAAATATATTCTGCTCTTTGCCCTACGGGTTAAACGCGTATGCTCGCGTATTTCTAACCGAATCATACGCTATACACGTTTATGTATGTATATATGCACGACACATCCCTAGCTTGAATTCGTAACTCTACGGATATCACAATTAATAATCCATCTCTCTCTAGTGCTTTTTGCGGGGTGGCGGCACAGCTCGGCCAACTCGGCTTGCTCTTCCATCCTCGTTTTCCATAATTTATCGCACCACGAGGAATCTAACTATTTCTCTTTCTCTCTCTCTCTCTCTCTCTCTATCTCTCTCTTTCTCGCTCTTGCTCTCGCTCTCTTTGGTAGCATCAGCGACCAGAGCACATTATACTTCGTAATTCGCCGGTAAAAACCTCGACGCGCGTATCTCTTTGTTACGCTTACCTTGAATTTTTTCTTTATCTCTGTCTCTGTCTCTCTCTCTTTTTTGACTTTTTTTTTCAGTTTCATGCGCGCGTTCGCTCTTCTTTCATTCAGAATGGCTGCTACGACGAACCGACTTCCCTTTTTACTTTTTTTTTTTCTGTTTCCTATATTCTTCCTATTTTTCGAGAGCGACGATCATGAGAGTAGCCTGTAAGAGGGTAAAAGATAGAATTCCGAATTAAAATTTGCCCGATGTAATTATTTTTCTCGTTAGCTAGGGAGATGTGTTCGAAAATGAAATGTGAAAAATTAGACGGTGGGTGGCCTCGGTCTCTCGTTTTTTTTTTTATTCTTTGTTCTTTTTTTTGGAAAGGAGTATTTTGACGAAATGAATTTTTTATAAAAGAATATATTTTTTCTTTAAAATGTTCACGTTCACATTTGTTTAATTTAACTTTAATGTATAGAAAATTTATTAAGATATAATTTTTTAAATATATACAGTTATTATATTGCGCGGATGGTTTTAGTTTTTCTCGTATATTTTATCTTCAGTTTCAGGGGGAATTTTTCGACCAACTAAAATTTTTAGATGAGAGTTTGAATGGACATGAATTATAAGACTATTCTCCTTTATTCAAATATAATATAATTTTCTTCAAATAAACTTTTATTATAATATTGATTTAACTGAATTTTTTATAAATAAATGAAAAAAGATATGTAAGTGCATAAATGGGTATTGTTGAATATTATCATTTAAATTTTAATTATATAGTAATTTCTTTATTTAATTATAATAGAATTAACGGTTAAGTAAATTTTACTTTAATATCAGAGGATTATTAATCGTAAATTTAAGAATTAAAAGAAATAATAATTCATTAGGTTCAATAAAATTCATAATTTTTATTATTTTATTGAAATAAACGTATTTACTCGTAAATGGAATAATTTTTAAACTTTCGTTTAAAAATGTTGAAGTTTCATGCAAAATAGAAATAGTTATATAATTTAATATCTACATGTTCTATATTTTTCATTAAATTTAGTATAACACGAAATGTTTGAATTCTCAATAAACGCCGTAAATTATTTAATTTAATAACTAATCAATATTCAAAGCGCTTTTATAAATAAATTATAGTAAATCGAACAATTTTATTCATAAAATTGTTATTACCATTAATATTTCAAGCTCGAAGAATTTTCAACTTGCTGACTCGAGCGAAAACAAGAAAAGGGGAACGAAAGGGAGAGAAAGAGAGAGATAGATAGATAGAGGTAGAAATTCCGTCGTCCACCGAAATAACGATATTCTTCAGGGCGAAAGGTTCAATTGCTCGGGATCAGGGTAACGAGTATAGTAGTCTAGGTAAAGGCAGTAGAGAGAGTAAGAGAGAGAGAGAGAGAGAGAGAGACAAGCGTCGAGGGGGGGCGCTAAGCGAAATTGTCTCCGTTAAGCGGCGAGTGGCACATAGTCGTCGTCGTCGGTCGTCGTCGACGTCTCTTGCCACGTTTTCTCTCTTCCCTCTCTCTCTCTCTCTCTCTCTCACTCTCTCTCTCTCTCTCTTTCTCTCTTCACCGTTAAAGGTATATACCCTCGACTCGTTTGGTTCGCCCTCTCTTACGGCCTATAATGGCGCGCTACCGGCAGAACTTCCGGCTTCCACGAACCGCACACAGGCTTGCGGTTGCGGACGCGGAGGCTCGGGTTAATGAGCGGTTTATACTTTGGTTCCTTCTCCTTCCAACCTTACAAATTCTCCATCTCTCTCTTTCTCTCTCTCTCTCTCTCTCTCTCTCTCTCTCTTTCTCTATACTCTCTCATGCATTTACACGTACTTACTTACTCGCGTGCGCACGCGGCCGCTGCGTATGTCGCGTGTTAAGGTGTTCTTTTACGAGAATTACAATTAGACGAGGTTTAGATCAAAGGTAAGGTCGGCCGTACGAGTATTCATTGAAAGAAAGAGAGAGAGTGAGAGAGAGAGAGAGAGAGAGGAAGTCATACTCGGTGAATTTCTCCACCAGGAGACACGCTCGCGTGCCTTTGCACTTTTCGTACGCGCGAAACATTTTTGATTTTACTTTAGCCGTGTGAGTGTAGGTGCACGCGCACGGATTGAGATTTTTTCGATACGAGCGCATTAATTTTCAAGCCTCGGTTAGACTTCACTCGAGCAGCGAATTGTATATATACGAGAGGATTTTACTCGACGGGGAAAAATATATGTGAAAACTGTGCTGATTTGTTATGTGAATGCTACATTGTCAGTTGTAACGACGGTTGTTGCGTGATTTTTTTTTTTTTTTTTTTTTTAGCTTTTGCTTTTTGTGCTTTCGTCACGCGTGATAGATAGGTACATCACGGTACTATTTTTACGGCTTGATGTTTTATTATCGATTGATGCGCGCGAACGACATATTACATTGTCTTGAAAGATGTTACAACTAACATTTTTCTTTTTTATATATAGAGACACGGATAGTATGTAGTATGTATGAGAATATTTTATGTTATATATTCTAAAATATTATTTTTATTATTGAAATTGTTTATAGTGTAAAAAGTAAGTAAAGAAATTTAAATGATTTTGTCATCATTTTCGTTTATATATTTTAAACAACTTGAAAATTATTGTTCTTTATAATTAATAAATTAATTAACATTTTCGTGTTTTGATTTAAATAAAATTTTACTGTAGAGATTATGCGATGCAATGATTTATATAATACACTTCAAGAAAAGAAACAGCAAATTATCAATCTTTCAATTCAAGTAATAATTAGCAGCGAATCGATAAAAAATCTTTTGTAAAATAAAAATGTACATCGAACATCCGTAAAAAGAAGAACAATTAAATTGTTAACTCGTCGTCGGCATTGGTTACCCATTGAAAAGAATAACCGCGAGTATACAAAGCAAAGTAGAATGCGATGACGAAAGTTATAGCTCAAAGTGGTGAACGATGAACGTCTAGATGCTTCCTTTTTATTGATAATGTTTCTCGGCTTGCTTGTGTAATCTATACTTTAAGGTATATGTATATATAAGATCCATCAATTAGTCGTTGAAAACATTGACTTTTACGCTTGTTAAAACTAATGCAAAGCCACCGAGAATTCATAATCGATACTTTTGTTACAACGAAGACGAGGAAAATATAACGTAAAGATAAAATTCCCTTTCTACTTTTCTATTCATTACAGAAGAAAATTTGTTGATTTGCTGTTAATCAATTTTTTTTTTTTTTTTTTTTTATTACGACTCACTTGTCAAGTTTGATTCATATTTCAATAATTCAAGCAAAATGGATTATATAATTTTTCCTGAATTGATCTTTTAATGAATTAGTTCGATCATCGCCTTGACGATTCGACTTTCAAATCAGTTACATCTGGTCAACAATTATATAACCTCAATTTCAATAAAGAGCTTTAGATGATTCTTGCACTTGACACCCGATTCCTAACCGGTTACCTTTCCAGTCCCTATAACGTATTAAAGCTTCAAGAGATTCAAGTGAATGAGAGACAGAACGCCTCGTTGACAAAATTTTGGAAGCGAACGATCCTTTCCTCTCCCTGGAGGTTTAATCGCCGTATGGATTGAGAGAGAGAGAGAGAGAGAGACTGGGAGTAGTCACGTACGTGACATCGAACGCACGTGCTGTCGCGATATGTAGCTATGGGACAATTAGCAAATTTCAAGAGTAGACCAGACGGAAGATCTTACAAAGCCGAAAACTAGAATTCTCTTCGTCATCTTCGTGGACGTTTCCTGTAACCCTTATTCGGTATACCGTATCTTCCTTCGTTAACGAGTCGTCCTGGTACCACTACTTACGTTCACCGCAATCGATGGCTACCTTACACCCGTATATATGTGTGGGTGTGTATATGTAATGCCTTGACGACGACGATGGTAGCTTGTTCGAGGAGGACGACGACTTGGTAATCTCGATGCTGCCGAGGGACGCGTAGGTGCACGTGTGTGTGTATGAGTAAGGCTTTGGCCGTTAAGTAAGCGAGTGTGCAGCCACATTGTATGTGTCCCTTCGCGTTACGGCGCGACGGTTGAATTAATTAAACACGCTGCGCCAGGGAGGAATTCGGTTAAAGCCCTATACCTGCTACTGGATTTTCGAGTTTAAAACGACGATTGCTTGTCGTCCAATTTACGAGGCTCTCTGTTAGGAGGTGTGAAAATAAAATTTATTGATTTTATTTTCGAAATCGATGGTTTAAATTATGTATTTTCATCGATATTAATTTTTTTCGCAGATTATCCAATAATTGAATGAAAATGAAAGAAACCGGTGACTTATTTTTTCTTGATCGTAAAGGAAATATAATTTATGATAATTAATTGAAATATGATAAATTTATGTCACTTTGAATTCGTTACGTTAAAACTTTTAATTTAATGAAAGCAGATACGTATAAATTTAAAAAAGTGTGCATTAAGCTTTTAAATATAAAAAAATTTAAAAGAAAATATAAAAAAATGTTTTATGGAATCAGATACTTAGAATTCAATCCAATCCTTCAATATATAATTAAGGAGCTTTTAAGTTGACTATGTATAAATGTATACTATATCTTCTCTTTAATATTTGCAGTTAATTTATTAAATTATTACTTTTTTATACATTTTATATAAAATTATAAAAAAAGAAAATATTTTTACTTAATTTTCGATCAAAATGTGTTTTACTAATATAATTTAAAAAAAAAAAAATGAACCTTTAAAAACTTTTAGCTTCGAAAACTATTCGACTTTAACCTTCGGCGGAGCCCATCAATACGAAAAAATAAACGTCGACTTCTAGCTATTTCGAAAACGTATATTGCTGGCAACGACGACGCAACATCGTCGAATTCGAGAGTACATACATATGGTATATTTCGTTTACGTAGAAGAAGAGAGAACGAAGAATCGCGCAGCAGGTAGCAACAGCTAGTCGCGTGTATCAGTCATAATAAGCCAAGCTGGTGGGGGGCGGGAAATATAAAGAGAGAGAGAGAGACACACATCAATTTCTATAGACGTATTTCGCTCGCGGCTTTATGAAACACTTGACTCGTTCATAAAGCACGGCTATGTATATACTTGCTTTTGTACGCCCCTCTCCCTCTTTCTGTCTATCTGTCTCTCTCTCTCTCTCTCTCTCTCTCTTTCTCTTTCCATCTTTCTCACTCTCACGCTTGCTCTTCACAGAACTCTTTAGCGTTTAACGACGCAGCCGCCATGTAACGAATCGACGTACTTGCGCGTAGGTTTGATTGCACATCGGTAGTACCGCGACGACGGATCTTCGATTTTACCGCATAAGCGGGTCAATCCCGTCTATCTTTATCTCGATCGAGTTATTGGAGACCGGGAAAAAAAACAATTGACAAAACTAGAGAACTGCTGGAATGAGTTTGCGTTCTCTGTAAATTGATATTGAAAATATTCGCATACGCTTGGCTTTGCTACAAAAAAAAAAAAAAAAAAAAAAAAAAAATAAATAAATAAAACATTCAGTTGGTTGTAAAAACGTATCTTGTAAATTTTTCAAACTTTATAAAAACGGTTTTACTCCATTTGAATAATAAACTTATCATAAGTCTGTATAAATGATGCGTTGAATTATTTTGCAAATCTACTTGACGTTTTATTTTCCAAACGTCGAGAAAGTTACCGTCAAAATGAAATTCAAATAGATTCGTCAATTTTAATCCGTCTTTTAAGCGGTAAAATTTCGCCAACTTTCACGTCCCGTGGCTTATTAAAAAAAGATACGTTTTAAAAAACATCGTATACATTTTCTCCACACTGTTTGAATTATTCGCGATCTTGCGTCTCGCATTCGGAAAAAAATAAATAAACGAGTAAAGAGCGAAAGAAAGAGAGAGAGAGAGAGAGAGATAGAGAGAGTAGAAGAGAGAAAAATGCAAACGCGCTACTCGTAAACTTTTGCTCGCGATTCCGCGGAGAGTTAAAAACAAGTTAGGAAAGGTGTCGCTGAAAATAACAGCAAGATAATAACGAGTGTGGAGCTCGAGTCAGTTGGTTGCTTCTTCTTCGTTCGCGCGTCGTTTAACCTCAACAAGTGTCGTAATATTCTTCTGGTATAACGAGGCCTCCTTTACCTTCTCTTATTCCCAGTATGCTCGTATAATCTTCCGCAAGGACTACTTATCCACACTTTACAAGTGTATGTATGTATGTTTGTTAAAATAGTTAAACGCGAGTGTATTCCGAGAACCACAGACGCGTTAACGCGAGATGGCAAACGGCACGAGCGGTCGGTCTGACCATTGCGCGAGTTGAACTACTCGCTCGATCGCAATTTTTGATGCTCGAGTAATTTTCCGACGGTGAGCTACTCTTATGTACTTTTGTTGACGCTCGTTGTTACTTTTTAACCTCACTTTGTCTGTACGTTCAGCTATCCTCGACTCGTTTACTCGGTGAACATTTTTTCCTTTCTTTTTTTTTTTTTTTTTTTCTATTTTTTTATTTTCGACCAAGTAGCGGGAATATGTATTTTTTGTGTTTGTTCAAGTCTTGCGATTTTTTGTTACACTGGAAGACGAGTGTTTTGCATACTATGCTCGCAATATAAAGTATAATTTAGATGTACGTCTTATTTTTAAAAAATTCTGAATTTTTTATTCAAACAAAAATAGCTGCGTTTATTGCTTTTTTAGAAGAATTATAAAATATTTAGAATGTGTAAGAGTTCAGTTTATATTTATTTGAGATTCAATACTCGACGGAAGAAATAATTAAAAAATAAATCTTTTACAATATTTTATTTTAAAATCATAAAATGCATTTTTGCAAAGATTTTAAAACGTATATCTGTTATATAAGGTCATAGCTTTGTCTTCAAAGCAAACTCAATTTTTGAAGTACAAATTGTTACTTTCCATGCCAGTTGACACAAAATAAGAATCAAAGGTACCGAATTCGTTTAACCCCAAAATATTCGAGTTATTTTAAAACCAAATTTAAAACAATTAACCTACATTATACAAAAAGTTATCAAAATATTCCGTCATATTGAATAACCAAATACGAAATCAATCTTTCAAACAAAGTAAATCAACTAGACAAAGAAATTTCAGGCCAAGCTCTAATTATTTCACGATCAAACGAGACACCGCCTTTCCGTTTTTAATATCAATTTAAAGAAGGCCTCTACGCTGTTCCTCCACAACGCAGGATTTTACACGCAATTAACCGCGTTGCGTCTTTTTGTCCTCTCTCTCTCTCTCTCTCTCTCACTCTCTTCTACAAAGATCGGTAGAGTCTCGCGTTCGCTATCGGGCAAACTTTCCGCGACCGTTTGCTTTATCGCTCCGCGTGAGAACCGCGTCCGGCGTAGCAGGAGTAAGAGGAGGGGGGAAGGGCTCGACGCACGATGCTCGCTTATCTATGCTGATTAACGTGAACAGCCGGAAGGAACTAAAGGAAGTGCTTGCAGAGGGTGAGAGAGAGAAAGAGAGAGAGAGAGAGAGAGACGAGTTAATGGTCCGAACTAAGAAGGAAGCCATCTGCACAAAGATCGTCTCGCTTCTTCTTCTAGGAGATGAAGGAGGAAGAGGAGATGGAGGAAAGAGAAAGAGAGAAGATACGAGTTTGCGGAAACACCGGTCAGAGGAGCTTGGAAAAAGGATATATGTATATACAGACCAGCGGGCGTCTTGAATTAAAGTTGAGAGGGAAGTTCTGGGGAAGATTTCCTATGAATTGGATTTTTAGTTTGTTCTTTTTGCAAAGAGATGGGAAAGGAGGAGGTTGTATTAATTTCTTGAGATTTTAGCAATGTTGTGTATGTATGCATGTATACTCGTTGGATCGATGCAACGACAATATTATAAA
Organism: Chalcis sispes; assembly: GCA_949987625.1. NCBI lineage: Eukaryota > Metazoa > Arthropoda > Insecta > Hymenoptera > Chalcididae > Chalcis > Chalcis sispes. The sequence goes on along the minus strand of OX465097.1, from coordinate 58,176,896 downwards.
AATATATATTTGAGATTTGATAAATTATCGATTTGATTTTCATGAAGCTGCTTCAAATTATTTCACAGCGCAAGGTTACTTTTTTAAATTTCTGAATTCATTTATTCACCTATAAAATATTGAGCAAATACCTAGATGCATAAGATAATTAATTTTCAATCGACTGTTCGCGACTCAAACTATAAAATAAATGAATTTATGTTAAATTCGATTTTTCATGTAATTCAATATTAATTTTGTAAAATTTCATGTATAATGTAAAATCAAATTTATTTGTATTGTTAAGTCTCGAAGCGTAAAATGTAAACAATACGAGGCTTTGTGTTTAAAATCGATAAACTTTCGTTTCGGCTATTCGTTTATTACAAGAAAAGCGATTGTGACAAAGAAAATGTAAACACAAGGAGTTTTCAAGGAATCGCGTAACACATTAATCGAAAAATTTTTCGAAAAACCTTTATTAACCGCGAGGCGTTAAAGCAGCGGAGGAAGGACCGCGGAGTACTATTAAAGGGCGTGTGTTCAGCGCGGCAATCCAGTCCTTGAAAGCTCCGAAACGGATAAATGTAAGTAATAAAGATATTTAAAAAAAAAAGAATCTTAGAATTATTTTTTGGTAGGAATAAAGTGTTTATATTTATTCAAATATTTTACGTTATTTTTTTTTTAAATTCATGAAATATTTCCTATAATAATATCGTACGGATAAAGTAAAATTTTATGCAAATTCCAAAATTGATATAATTTTTATTATATAAATTCAAAAATATATTACCTTAACATATTTTGCAAAGTTTGAAAAAATATTGTGTGTAATTAAAAAATCTTTTAACAAATAAAAATTGAAAAATAAATAATTTAAAAAAACCTTTAAATAATTGTAAATAAATAATGGACATAATAATGATTACTGTTATTGGTTGTACTCAATCAATTATTATTATTATTTCAAAAAAAATTTTTGTGGTAAAATAAATGTAATACAATGTATATATTTTATTTATGAATTAATAATGAATATAGATATTTGTTATTTTAATTTTTATCGTAAAAAATTAATTAAACTCTCGGTTTAATTAAATTCTTTATTATGGAATTTACAGGAAGATTTAGCAAATATTTTTCATTTAAAAATAAATACTCCATTAATTTTATTAACACAAATCGGTAAAAAGATTTACTTGGCGAATGAAAAAAAAAAAAAGAAACTTTATAGTCCATATTATTTAGTATAAACATTATTATTGCATGCACGTAAGCATTACAACGTAATATTAGCTTTGTAATATAACGTTCAATTAAATTAAATTAGCAGTACTACTTTATAGGAAATTCGAAAACAATATTTATTACACTTAAACATTTTTACATGAAAAAAAAAAAAAAAAAAAAAAAAAAAAAAAAAAAAAAAAACATTAAAACTGCTAAAATTAACGCACTGAATCAAATTAAAAAAATTTCATAATTTTTTTTATAATTCAATGTGAACGAAAACATTTTTACATCAATCATTTACACTCGACTAACCAACGTTCTAACATATCCAAAGCAAATCTCGATCGGTTTTTCGAAGTACCGACAAATGATTTCGCGCTAAGGCAATCTAACGATTCACCGAGAGATAACGAACGGAAGCTTTTTTTTCTTTTTTTTATCTCTCGATAGTTCCCGGTGAGAAGCTTAATCGTCGGTAATGTGGAGAAAGGAAAGACTCGAATCGTTCGGGCTCTGTTATTTCGGAGCGGCTATATACTGCCGCGCGACACGTTAACGGGTTTGGTCTTTTGGCCCTCTTTTCTCTTTGTCGACCGATATCGCGCAAGTATACCGTGTGTTGGAGGAGATCCGTGATTATCCTACTTACTTTTTTCTCTTTTTTTTATTTATTTATTTTTTTTTGTTTTTTTGGGGATTTAATTTATTTTTTTTTTTTGGGGATTTAATTTATTTTTTTTTTTTGGGGAGGCTTACGAGGCTTATCCCCGTTGTAGTTGTCACCGGTGAGTTTTGATTGTATTAAAATGTCGAAAAAAGTCGTTTCTTTGTGTTAAGAAATAGTTAGATTTCTTCGCATGTCAGGAAAAATTCTGTAAATGGATTAATTTCATTTGTAGACAAATTTAGTAGAAATTTTATGTTTATTGTATATATTAATTTTGTATAACATTTATTATATTTTAAAAAAATCTAGTAATGACAAAAATATTTATAAAATCCGCCTCAACTTTATACTCGACTTTTTAAATACGAAAAATTTGACGGTAAGCCATCTACACATGTGTACGCAATCAAGTCTAATTTTTTCATGCGACGATGTCATAGAAAACTCAAAAAGAAATTGCATGAAGAATCTTAGTAATACAGCAAAGGCAGCAGCATATTCGTTGGGATATAGCCGGAATTCCACGCGGAGTATAAGAGATGAAGAGAATGTAGGAGAGGGGAGAGGGGGTTAAGGAGAAACGAGAAAGATGAGAAAGGGTAAGGTAGGACTCGAAAATTTAATTCAATTTAATTCATGCAGCCTGAATACGGAGCTCGCGAGGAAGAGTAGGAAGAGAAGGAGGACGACAAAAGACGTCTTCTCTGTTGCACTTACATGTCTCTCCTTCACCCTCCCCCACCCCTCTTACAACAAACACGTGCACACACTAGCAGACATATGCACACGAGCGCGCATAAGATCGGCCCAAGTACCAATTAAATTCCCTGCCTCCTCCTCTTTCACCCCTGCCTTCACGATATACCTAAGTTTCGTGCACATACATGCATCACGAGCGAATAAGTAGTGGAAGAGTGAAAAAGAGAGAGAGAAAGAGAGAAAGAAGCTGACTCTCGTTTCTTAGCTTTCTATTTTGCAGAAGCGAGAGAGAGAGACGGAGTAGCTCGATATCTTGCAGCTTGCTCTCTACCCCCTGTCGGCGCTTTCTTGGCGCTCATTTCGGCTCTGCATTGACTCTACCAAACTCTCTTTCTTTCCTGCATGAAGGAAAGCACGCTTGGTTCTCTCGCTTGCGAGAGAGATGCTCGGGTGTCGAGCGAGATAATGAAAGAAGTCAAGTGACGAGAACTCCGGGGTGACCTGTGAGATCACCTGGAGCGTCGTTTTTGAAAGTGATGTACGAGGGAAAACGTCGATTTTTAGGTTTTCATACTATTTTTTTATTTTTTTATTTTTTTTATTTTTAGGCTTGCTTTTCTTTTAAGTTCGTTTTATTTTGATAATTTAGGACCTAGAGATTTGATGATGTTTGGATTTCGAATTCATTATTAGAATAATAGAAATTTAAAAAGATTAAATACCTACTATCTGAATTTAAATATTTAAGGGAATAAAATATATTTATTTCTTTTTGAAAATTTTATAAGAAATGAAGACTTTAAAAAATATTCATTCTATTTTAAATTATTTTCGATTAAAACAACATTTATTCAATTAACGATATTAATTATGTATATTTATTATATTTTCTTTTGTAAACATTAATTTAGAAGAATCAATAAAGTTATTAAAATAAATTTTAATGTTTAACAAAAATAGAAGCTATAAAATACACCACCGTAATTTTCACCATTATAACGAAATTATATTTTGTCGATCGATATTTAAATTGCAGATTCTTTTCTCCCGTAAATAATATATTATAATTCCTTCAAGAGTAAATTAAATTTAAAGTCATTGAAAAATTCATATTTATTTACCTTTTAAAAAAGAAGATAAAAAAACTACATCGCAGAGATAAACGAAACGAAAGCGTAGAGAAATACATTAAGAAGAGAAAAATACAGGAGACTCGGCGCAAATGAGGAACGAGAGGAGAACAGAAAAGAAAGAAAAAAAGAAAATAAGAAATGAAGCGCACGCTCGCGCACGATGCAGATAAAGAAACTAGATAAGGAAAGGGAAAAATGAAGCGTGAAGATTTATTAGGTTGACAAAATGAAAACGAGCTGGAAATAAGAGAGATGGCGCATCTATGTGCGAGAGCATCGGAATTGTAGAATTTTTATTTATTCGAATCGAAAAAATATAATTGCAATTATTGTAGAATTTAATAAGCTGAATTTGTCTTTATACTACAAAAGTAATAAAAATGGTAAATTAATAACAGTAGTTTAATAATAAATTATTCGTCAAATCTTAAATTTTTAAATCAAAATTACAACCCTTAAATTAGAAAAGAAACTTTTAAAAAATCCGCTTGGACGTGATGTTTGAGACTAAGTGAGCGAAAAGTTAAAAACAATTAAAAATCATCCGTCGTTAGATCCACTCAAACGACACCATACGTAAATTACAACATTTAACCAACAACTCGTCTATATAATACGTTACCAACGGCTCGCATAAAGCTGTCGTTGACTAAACAAAATGACGAGTCCTTAAAAGCCAACGAGGCGCGATCTCTATAATAACGCGATGCGATTATCGTCGCATAGCTCTATTACATCGTTTTCGCGACTATGGCATCGGCTATACGAGTATACCATCCACACGTACAAGGAATAATAACCGCGTATTTAAGCGCTCGTGTGCGTATGTCTGTGTGTGTGCGTGCGTGCGTGTGTGTGTGTGTGTGTGCTTGTATCGTTTCGTGCTCGTTACTATCTGTACGGAGTCGAGGTAACGTTTGCCCTTTGGCGTATTTCGCAAGGTCGCGCGCTGAATTATGACTGTGAATACGCGGGCTTTAAGACGCGACCTCGTTTTATTTCTATTCGTCTCCGTTATCTCTTTCATTTTTCTTTTTATTCTCGCTTGAGATATGCGGAAAACAAGGTATCATAAATATGAGCGAGTGATGGAAAGTATAAAGAAGAGAGGACGGGTATAGGCGTTGCGAATTAAAAAAGCGTGACGCGATATTGCGTAGGTGCACCTATTTTTTTCTTTTCTCTATTATTTTTATTCTTTTCCACCCCCCCCCCTCTCTCTCTCTCTCTCTCACTGTCTAGCTTCTTCTATCGTTGATGTGTATTCACTTGCGTTTAACACGCGCTTGCTTTGCATTCTCATTTTCTCATCGCTTCGGAATTGCAATCGCTTCGAGCGGAATTCCGTTGCGACGACTATTATTTATGCGAACGTAACGAATTTGATTTTAAACGCGTTAATTGTTTGCTCATTTGGTGGATAAGTAGATTTGCGATTTAATTTTATGTTTTATCGATACATTTCGTTTGTTTTATTGCCGCGATATCGACGATAAATTTTAGTCACAAGAAATATTGAAACGGGATTTCGTCGCTGTATGATCGAGGTATAAGCACGAGCGGTAAAAATTTTTTAATAATTTACAAAATTTTATTGATTGAGTATTAATTACACAATGACAAATGTACCGTTTGTTAATTAAAATAAACACGGCGCATAGATAATTCAACTTTTTTTTTTTTTTTTTCTTCAAAATTATTAAATTAACGAGGACTATTTTAATTTCTATTGTCCATAATATTAATTAATAATATCGATTTTGTTAACGACGTTAAAATAATGGAATATACTCATTCTCATTCATTAGATATTCAATCCGTAATATCAAAACCAGAGAAATTAATTATAGTAAAAATTATACGTGAATTATTTAAATTATCTAATGAAGAAATTTTTTTAACAGGATTTTAGTGTAAATTGAATAAATTACAAAGTAAATTTATATAAAAAGTTTCAAATTTTTATTGCGAAAGGAGGTTAAGTAAGGCATTTAACTCTTTACAAATAATTTGTTTCCATGTATAATATTTAATTTTATATGTTCCAAATATGACGATAAAACGTATTAGGATAATTTTACGAAACGAGAATAATTTTAATAAAATAGTTCGTTTAAAATGTATGAAATAAAAAGCTTTTCATTTTGTACCAAAAATAATAAAACTGAATTACTTATATTCTCAAACATGTCGATTTTGTTCAAAATAACGTACGCAATATTATTAAGACCATATTAAATTAAAATTAATTTACCGTTATAAAAGAATAAGTTACTATCGTGAAGTTTTTTAAATTAGTCGCAAAGAAAATCGAACAGTCGTATCGAGTAACGAGACAAAAGGATCGAGAGGGCGTGAGAAAGTACGAAACTTTTTTTTACGAGAGAACGCTATCTTTTTTCCGAACGTATGAATTTTTTATCGATACACTTAGTATCCGTTGTGGGAAAAGAAAGAGAAGGAAGGTTAGGTCAGATCGCGTACGGTACCACTCGAAAGAATGAAAATTGCTTTCCTTAGCGACTTTGAAATCCGATACGACTAACAACGGCGTAAATCTATACCTTTTTTTTTTTTCTCTCTTCCTCTTTTCCAATCTCCAACTTTTTTTCTCTTTCTCTCTCTCTCTCTCTTTCTCCCTCTTTCACTCTCTCTCTCTCTTTCTCTATGTCTTTCTCTCTTCAATGTGCATTTGGCTTTTAACGTGTTCTTTTTTTTATTCGTTTTTTTTCCCCCGAACGCGGGATATGTCGCTGACGCTGTTTTCTTTTTCTGTTCGAGTTGCAGCGTTATTCCGTGATTTTTAAAGCCCCTTTCTGGCGTTCACGTCGTCGTCGCATTTCGCTTCGTTTTTTTTTCTATTCGCGTCGAGGATTACGCTCGTTTGAAATAATACCCTTTCCCTCTCTCTCTGTCTCTCTCTCTCTCTCTCTCTCTCTTTCTCTCTTTCTCTTGCTTGATTTTTGTACCTTTTTTTTATTATTACTTTTTTCATTTCAACGTCATTTTATTGCCACCGTTGTTTCACGTCGTAACGAAGGGGGGTTACCGAGAAGTGCTTTAATTGTTTGCCCGGATGAGTATACGTTTTGGAGTATTTTATATATGACGTTAGGAAAATTGGGACGTTGACTTTAACGGAGAAAGGATTTAAGTGAAGGACGTTTTGTATCTTTTATAAGATCTAAAGTTTAAGTAAATATAGGGATCAAATCGTTCAAGTAAATGTTTGCACGAGTTTAAATAAAAATGAATACGTTTAAACGTTTTAATATATAAATTGCTGATATTACTGAAATTGAACATTATATAAATTAAAGTAAATTAAAAAATAATAAATGATTTACACGCTAAGTTTTAAGTATTAACATTAAATATAATACGATTGTGAAATTTATTTAATTCGACAAGAAAAAAATACTACGATAAAACCACAATTTATTTAAATACAGAAAAAATAAATATGGTATTCTTTAATAAAAAATATCAAAATGATTCTGAGCTCTCTATCTTTCAAACAATTTAATCACAAAGCTGGCTAAATACACTCACACACAGACATACGCATACGCATGTGCACGTGGACATATCTATATAAAATGCATGCAAATTAAATCCTTCAGTCCGGTATAATCCAATTAATCCAAGCTTCCAGTAAGATCAACCGAACTATAAATACCTCTTCTCTCTCTTTCTCTTTTTCTCTTTCTCTCTCTCTCTCTCTCTCTCTCTCTCTTTCCTTTCTTCTTCTTCATCTTTCCGTATAAACAAAACAATTTTTCTTCCAACTGAAGGCATTTCCTTTTCGGGTTCACTCGCGTATCGTCAGTGGCTTAAATCGCATTCAGAATTAAACGCGACGTGCTATCTCTCTGGATTATTTATCCTTACATAATCGACTGCTGCAGATGTATATATATATACTATATTTATAGTATATATATATATATATATATATATATATATATATATATATATATATATACATGCATGCAGATGTACGTAATATGCAAATAGTATGCACACGCGCGTCTCTGTATTTATATATACCTGTCGCCGTCTTCGCTTTGGCTTTCCTTCTCTTCTTCACGCAACGCATTTTCCAGATTGACGCTTCGGCGCGTTATTCCATTCGACGCGATTCAACGCCCGCTCGAGCCGATAATTTCATTTTCGACTCGATCTCACTCATCCCAATTAATGATGAACAAATGCATATCTCTCTCTATTTCTCTCTCTCTCTCTCTCTTTGTTTTTTTTCGCGCTTTGTCGCTTTTGCATTATTTCACTAGGTTGATTGCGTGCATCTCGACTTACTCAATGGGTATATGAATAACCGCTTTTTTGCATGGAGAAGAGTTATCTTTTTTCTTTCTTTTTTTTTTGTTAACTTTTGCAAGCGTGCGTTACGGGAAAAAGAATTTTTGTCCTTTAAGTGATCGAGAATAAAGCTTTAAATATATGCGAAGAGAGAAATATTTTTCGTTTGATGTTTTGGTACTTTTAGAATTTTATGAAAAATTAGACTTCGTGCTCGTGTATTTCCATATGGATATTTTCTACGTATTTCACGTAAAACGCGATAACTAACCCGTGTATGATGTTTGTCCAAAAGTTATATTTAGAATATATATAAAAGGTATGTTGTAAAGCCAGTATAATATTAATTTTGGTACACGCTCAACGAAATAGATTAAAATTAAAAATGACACAGAATAAATGTATCAGAATGTTTCGTGTTAAAATTAATTTGTGTAAAATGTTATGTGTCCTGTTGGCAGCAAGAACAATTTTGTTATAATAAAAAAAGGAGATTTTGTCTTTTATACAAAAAATTTTTAAATTTCATGCACGTACACACACGCGTACAAATCCGTTGGAAAAAAAATTATTTTTTTTCACAAAAAAACTTTTATTAATAAATAGAAGGTACGAGCTTGAAATTGCTCTTTATTAAAATGTGCGTGTTACGTTAGAAAAAAAAATTAAAAAAATAGATAAGAATTATTTTTTTAAATTTATGAACGTAATTTCAACATTAAATTCAAGAACATTAAGTGATTTTTTTAGGACGAGATTTAAAGATAACGTTTCTAAGTTATTCGAAACGCTGTAAAGCGTCATGCGAAAAATAAGTATATGAAGATATTATCATTTTTTCAATGTACATGAAAAACTTTTGCAGGTGTTACTTCATTTTCGAATCGCGTCTACGGATCTAAATTGCGTAGAAATGCGAGAAACGTGCTTGTAATCAGTGCTTACGCGCGAGGTTTATATACGCGATGGCGAAATGAGAAATAAAAGAAAAAAAATGTAAGAAAGGGAGAGAGAGAGGGAAGACAGGGAAAGAGAAATGTTTAAGTTGGCACGATGAAATGTGAAAATAAAAGAAAAAAAAATAAATAATAAATAAAAGCGTCGCATCTGCATTATTTTCGAGGTGGAAATGGAACTTAATTCGATAATTCAGCGTCGAAAAGGTATAATCTTGCGGTCGCGACTCGCGTGATTTTTCGCAATTTGCGTAGTTGCCCTCGGGTATATGTATCATAAAGAAAATATTTCATACCGACTTGTTAAATGGTGACGTGTAAAGAAAAACTCTAAGAGAAATTTAAATTTTTTGTCGATGATGGCAGAAAAAAAATAGAAAAATAAAACGAAAAAGAGAAGTAGCATAGAGAAAAGAAAAAAATTACTGAAAAAGTTAACAATTATTTATGTCAATTTAGTTTCTCGTTCTATAATTAACGCAACGCAAATACCAGACTTTGTATTTGCGAATGAAAGAAGAAGAAGAAGAAGAAGAAGAAAAAAGGGAAATAAGTGGAAAAGGAAAAAAGACAACACTCATCGATATCGCAAATGTGTTCCTTAAGCATCGCGAACGCGTTCGCTTTTGAATACGAGTACACACGTAAGCGAGAAATATATAAAAATGCTTTGAATACAAATTTTTATATGCAAGTGAATATATGGGTGTGTGCGTGTGCGTGCGCACGCGCGCGTGTGTGTTTATCTGTGTGTGTATACATCGGAGAAAAGGGAAAAAACAATTTGTAAATACATCGAGAAAAGATAGCGGAATAAAGTTGCAGTTGAATGCGTGTCTTTTCCAGAAGCAATTATCCGGCGTATCGACATCTTGTCATCGGGAAAATATAGCTGGCATGATTGAAATTCTGGTTACGCCAGCACTTATTGGTTTTCGGTTACTATTTCTCTTTCTCTCTTTCTCTTTTATTTTTTGCACAAATGAATTTGAAAAACCTTCTAATTTTCATCGTTATTATAGTTTTTATTGTACCATCTTTTTTTCGCTTTACTTTTCATTATTTACATAAATTTACCACTTGAATTAAATGTTATAATAATTAAGTTTTTTAATTAATGAATATTTAATTTACCGATAGATATACTTTAAAATATCTTTTATACATTCATTAAAGATTGTATTTCAATTTTAATGATTATTATCATAAATAGTAGATTCCGAAAGAGTAAAATTAATTTTCTATTTAATTAAAATAAGTTTTCATTGACTCATTAATCGTTCACTCATTATAGTCAATTTTTAAATACAAAAAAAATAGTTCCAATATTCGAAAATAATTTTAAATTTTCCTATTTTGATAAATGGAGTGCGCAGTTTTTACCAAAATCGATTTTCAAACTATCCGTAGATTGACTTTCTAAATGTCTTCGAGTGCCATCACCTTCGTTAATAAAATCGATTTTCAAACTATTCGAAAATAAATTTTCAGTATTTCTCATAGTTTCAGTTTCCCGTAAAATTTTAGCAATTTTCCAATAATCGTTTATCTATTTTACACTATAGTTAGAATTATAAATTTTACCTTTTTATATATATTGTTATATCCTGCGAAAATGTCATCTCGCACGGTTATGTTCGAAATCATATATATATATATATATATATAACACTATGAAAATCTGTTCATATATGCAATAGTGATTTATCATTAAATTATAATTTTAAATGATATTCGTAATAATTCAAATCCAGTTTTATAACGATATTAATTTTTAAAACATCGATATTAAGAATTTTGCATTAAATAATATGTAACTTTATTTTTGTAATTAAAAAACAATGAAATGATCGATGATTCAATAATCTCTAACAAATGAAAAAGAAGATTTAATTTCGAATAAGCTGCTCATCATTTTCAAATAAATCGTTACAATCCGCAGACGTAAAGTAGTACGGATGAGGAAAAAAAAAAAAGAGAGAAAGATGTTACAAATATCTTCTCCATCGAAATATTAAATTCAACGGAATAAAAGAATGCCGACACGTTCGTCGAACATAAACTCGCAATGTAATAAACAATTCAATCTAAACCTATTTTTCGCTCGCCTTTTTTTCAAGGAATATTTCTCTCCTATCCTCGGTTTCTCTTTCTCACGGTCTTGTACAAGACCTTGCATCGGCGCCAATCTTTTTCTCGGTTTCAGTTCGACTTACTTGCTCTCTCTCTCTCTCTCTCTATCTCTTATTTTATTTTATCAGCGCATTGTGTGTACATTTTTCAAGGCGCACCAGTCGTTTCGCGGCTTACCGACTTTTTATTCCATCTTTCGCGAAATCGATGCTATCGCCCTTTGCCTCCATCTTATTCTTCAAATTTCTCTCTCTTTTTTATTCGTTTACTGCGTGTAAGTAGTGGGATGAGATGGTAGGGTTTTTTTTTGTTCTTTTTATTCCTTGAGTCGAAAAGAAAAAGAATTTCTCCATGAAATTCGCCGTTGAGCGAAGATGGATGGGAAGGAGGTACGAAAATATTCCGAGAAACTGCTCGAGTGTAGGCATATAATAAACTCTTTGTGCGTCTTATTATTTGTAATTGGGAATTAGTAGAAACTCCTTCTTCTCCCTTTTACTTTTCTTATTTATTTTATTTTATGTTGATGTTTCAAAGAGAGAAAGAGAATATAATGCTCGATTTTATGGCGAACTTTTTCAATGCTTTGAAAAATTAAGGGAATGTATAAACTACTTAAAGACTTGTTACGCTTAAAATTGCAATTTCTTCATGCATTCTCTTGACAAAGAAAGTATTATGTATTTATTATATTTTATGAATTCTGCTTATTCATTTTTAAAAGGGTATTACGTGGTTTTTTAACTTCGAACATTTTGATATTAGAAACCGCTTAAATACTTATTATCGTTTATATTATTAAAACATCATTAAAAAAAAAGTTTAAAATACATTTTATAAAAACAATGTCTATTTAAATTCAACACAAATTTTCAGAGAGTATTTTTGCACAAGTTGACGCTTTTTTATTCACTAACAATACGTTTTTTTTCCACTAACGACGACTAAAAAACTTTGTCTGTCTCGGGGTTAACCTCGGCGACTCGCTTCTCCCTTTTGGCACGTAAAGAAAGCAGCCAACGTGCGAGGTTAATTACGCTTTGAGTAATTATACGTTTTAATTGTATATAAAATTAATTTCGAATTAATTACTTGCGCTAGTTTCCGTCTAACGTCGGACGAGCTATAACGCAGTGACGTACGATGTGGTACGGCGAGATTTTTATCGCGACGAAACTGATGTTCGTATTAAGTGCTTATTATCTTCGTATTAGATCGCATTAATAGGATTTCAGGATGGACAATGACGCGCGTCGTTCGTGGTTAATGTTTTTGTTGAGAAAATTGAGAAAATTTTGTTATTTTCGATATTTTATCGTACGAGTATTATGTAAATTCAGAGATATATTTGTTATTTTTTTAAAGGACTTAAAATTAATTTTAAAAATCAAACGATAAATGAAATCATGATGAAATTTGAGGTGTTATGTTTGGAATTATAATTTTAAATCGGCTAATTAAAGATATACTGATATATGCATAATAACGTATGCATAATTAATAATAAATTATTAATATGTTTTTTAAAAATTCGTATACGAATGTACATACATAAATTGTCAATTGATATACAAAATATTTCACGCAGTATAATAACATAAATAAAAAAACAATTTTCAAATGATTAATATGAATGTTACAAAAAATATACTTATATATTTATCTGAAATTTATCATAACTTTTCATTATTGTCAATTTATTTCATATATAAAAAAAAAAAAAAAAGAACCCGCGGATCGCCAATATACGCAAAACGAAACAAATTCGCGGTGTTCCGTAAGCGCGATACGAACGAAAAACGCGTTTGGGAAAAGTGATATCGAGGCTCGCCAAGCAGCGCGAGAGTTTTCACAAATTTTAGAAACAAGATTAAAATAAAACATCGGAGGGCGTTTACGTAGCGCGACCGCAGCAGTAGCAGCAGCAGCACCAGGAGCAGTGGCCTCGCACACAAATGCAATTTGAAAGTAAAATGCGCGACGCATGCGAGGCAAAATGTCAATATCGAAGCGAACACTGCGCGCATGCACACGCATGCACATACGTGCACGTAGAGAAAGAGGGAAAGAGAGAGAAAGAGGACATTACGCAGGTCGTGGAATAGGGGTGGTAAAAAACGACAAGAACCCGCGCTCGCTCTCTCTCTCTCTCTCTCTCTCTTCCAGAGATCGATTATCGCGATTTATGCCTAGGCGGCTCTGTTACTCTCTCTCTCTCTCTCTTTCTCCCTCCTCCTCCTCCTCCTCCTCATCCTCCTCGTTTCCTTTTACTCCGCGCGTTAACGAGATCCGAATAAATCATGACATTTTCCCGGCAAGCGCGCATTCGGCGAGCTACTCCGTGAGTTGAATACTCGCGCTCGCCTCCGCGCCAAACCGCGGAATTATATATCGCTTGTCGCACCCTTTTGCTTATAGATTACGCTAACACACACGTATTCCTGCACATATACATACGCGCGTCGTAACTCTCTGTGTCTCGCTTTTTAAGCGACATCAAGCGTACAAATACAATAAGCGGGTATCTATAGTATAGGTTTTTGTAACGCCCCGCGATCCTCCACGCGTTATGTACGTTTGCAAAATGCGCGAGGGTTAAATTGCCGGTGGGGATTTCAAGGACGGATTTATGAGCGCGTAATTCAATGAGGCGTATCGAGTGCCGAATTCTTTTTTCTTTTAAAATGGAACGACATCATCGCCTCGTTGAATCGTAAACGGCAGAGGCTGCGTTTGCTCTTTCGTCGGCCGAAAGACGGGATAAAGTTTGCGCGTCTTTTCTTTTCGGAAGGATAACGTATGAGCGACTGTTTCCTTTTCGGCTCGAGTGGACGATCTTTATTTTTCTCTTTTGGGTAAGAGGGATGAGAAGATACGATAAAAAGAAGTTTTCTCTTCCTCTCTTTGTGAATTTATACATGTATACCAAGAAGAATTTTTTAAACGCGGAAACGGGGAAAGTGATGCCGGAGCTTTTAACTTTGAATGAAAGGAACTTACCGCTGTGTGGAGAAAAAACCTTTTCTTTGAAGATGATTCTTTCTTTCTTTCTTTTTTTTTTTATTCTAGATGCAAAATGAATGTACGTGTGTAGTAAGATGACAAATAGTTTTAATGGTTGGACTTTTACTTTTTTCGTTTTTTTTTATTAGCAAATACTGTGTTATATATTTTTAATTGCATTTCTTGTGATATCTTTTTAAATTAAATTATCGTATGAAATATACTTATATCTTACGTCAAATTTATTTGTTTGAATAATAAATACTTTTTACATCACTTGACTTTTCTATGACTAAAATCAATAGTATTATTAATATAACTTACGTAAAAATACATATGCATCGGTAATTCAATTGAAAGAATAACTTGATTTATTAAAATAAATGAGGAATAAACGTGAATTTTATAAAAATGTATATTTAAAAAACAATTCAATTTTTCAATTAATATAACTATATTAATTTTTAAAAGTACAATGATGACATTCTTAATCGACTTCACATGTCGGAATAACAATTGAAAAAGAATTATCCAACGTTAAATTAAAAATAGCTGCGAGCATTGTTAATTTCATAATCCGTAAACGGTACAATAGCAATTGTTATGAATTTGAAAAAGTAATGCGCAAGCGAGTGTGTTTTGTATTATTACCTTTTCCGCTAAAAAGAAATGTAGGTTACGCGTGCGTTATGCAAGCGCTCGTTTCAAAAAAAAAAAAAATGAAAAAAAAAAATAAAAAATAAAAAAAAAAAGTCCTTCGCTGAATAATTTCTCATTAATGTCCCTACAGTTGGAGAGATCAAAATAAGCATTCCGTAGTGTAATGAATAGAAAATTGCTTCTATAGCGTTCATCATCTACTAAAAATTTAATCCGTGTAGACATTATAAAAATATTAAATAAAAAATGTTTTGCAATAATTGATTTATAAGTAAATATATATATAATTGTTAATTAATTTATTTCATTTCAATATTTTATTCTGGTAAAAAAAAATTCGAATTTGAATTAATTTAAGAGAATTACTTTAAATTTTATGATTTCATAGAAATTATATTCAAAATAATTATAAAACATAAATTGCACTTTATTCAATTAGTTGAAAAAATAATAAATTCATCATCATTATTATTATTATTATTCAAAGCGCGCATAAATAATGAACCATATGAGTCTGACCAAATCGAGGTTTCTCTACTTTCAAGTATAAGGTGCGTTGGTTGTGATTCATGTACATAATTTTTTTCTTTTATAAAAATTGATTTCAAGCGTATACTATAATTAGAATTAACCTTAATATATTAATTTCAAAATAAATGATTTTTTTATAGTTTTCATAAAAATATCAAAAAGTATTTAAATGTTAAGATGCTAAGACTAAAATATAATAAGCTACAAAAACAATATGGAATTAAAAATATTTAACTTTTTCAAAATTTGAAAATGCAAAGCATCGAACATGCCAAGTACAAGATCCTAACACCCAAAAACATGCAAGACAAATACAAAAAATGTAAACGTCAAGTAAGATCAGGGGACATAAAAGCAAGCAAGTTCGAATTTAGCCACGTGCGAAAGAGAGAAAGAGAGATAGAGATAGAGAGAGAGAGAGAGAGAGTTGGGGAGAAAAGTGCTTATCGAGTGGCCCCCGAGAGATCGCGCTGTAGTTCCCTTCTCCAGCACCTCCAAAGCACCTTCCCGACTTCACAAAATGGCGCTCCTCTGTCTCTGGATGCTGCGAAGGAGATATGACGTTAGCCCTCCAAGGCGTGCGCGATAACTGACGCACGTGGCGCTGGCTTCTATCGGCCTTTGTTTCCGGTATACACGCGCGCACACTTTATTCTCTGGGACGACGGATGCAGTGGTGCACGGTTAGTGAACGATTGTTATTTTCACGATAATACTCGGTGCACGTTGGTTTCCTCCCGAAGGTGATGCGACGGGGCTGGATCGGTTTCTTCGTTCACATAAACTTCGGAAGATGATTATTGATACAGGGAGTAAAAGAGAGATATTAAGAGAGAGGGAGGGATTAAGAGAGGGTATCCGGTTAGGTTCTTGTTCTCTTTTTCTGATGCACGCACGCACATGTGAGAGTAAAGGTCCGTCTCTCTTTCTCCGGTGCCGCTACTGGCCGGCGGCGCGCGCTGCACGACCCCTCCGATATTGATTTTCTCTCTCGGAGAAGAAAACAGTGCCGCCGGTGTGTTCTCCTTCTCACTCTCTCTCTCTCTCTATCTATGTGTACCTCTGGTGATATATGCCACGGCATTGCCACACCACCCGTTTACTCTCGCTCTCTCTTTCTCTTTCGTTCATTGTCTCTTTCTCTTTCTCTCTCTCTCTCTCTCTCTCTCTCTTGCGCTCTCGTGAATGGAAGCACCAGGGCTGTGTATACGCATCAACGTAAATACGTACAACGCACGTGCGCGAGACTTGCGTTGGCCTTTGCTGAGCTGATCGTATAGAGCTGGTATAGAAAACGAGATGAGAGAGAGAGAGAGAAAGAAGGAGAGAAGGAGAGAAGGAGAGAGAGAGAGAGAGAAAGAGAGAGAGAGAGAGAGAGAAAAGAGGGAGTGAGAGAGTGAGATAGAGGAGATGCGAACGTCGGTTAATGAATTGTCGGGCCTTTAACGGATCGTGTCCGCTCCGTGAGGTCCTTTATATCGGAAATCAGTTGATTTATGGACGAGCATCGCCGGCGAACGGTAGACATCGGTGAATGGGATATCCAGCTCGACCTCGATGCTTTCGTCTTTTCTTTGCTGGTTACGATCGTGTCGTGTCTCTTTGACGACGTTGTCGCTGTCTAGAGTTAATGGCTTGTGTAATGAGCCGTGTATACTGGATGTTTACCGAATGGTTTTTATGATTACGAATTATAAATACCAGTGATGTACATATGTGTGATTTTATTTTTTGCAAATATGTATAAATACATATACACATAGAGAGAGAAAAAAAAGAAAGAGAAAGACATGTCACATACTACATCAAATATTATGTAAATAATACAGAGTAATTGATAGATCGTATACCGATATGGTATTTAAATTTTTAACGGATAAACACGATTTACATATACATGCATCCGACTAAGCGTATTGAGGAAATCCACTAATGGATGGCAGTAATGGTTCATTAGATATCTATTCATTTAAAGGGGATTGTTTATCAATAAAATTAGAATTTTTTTTAACTAATTTCTTATATTGGAATTCATATATAGAAAAATTTTCTTTTATTAAGTTAGTTTTCATTGTAATAGGCATAAGGATTTTCTATAATTATTTAATATTTTAATAAATTATAATTCAAATTATAATTATTCATCGTTAAATATTGTTAAAGTTGATTTCAAGGTTTATTGACTTGGCATAATATAAACTTCAAAGACTATAAGTGCACTTGAGTATTCGATTGTAATAATCATATGTAAAAGCTAAATTTACATGATGTAATATTCAACTGAAACTTAATTCATGAAATATAGTTAAAATAACGACAGATAACATAATCATATAAATTAAAATACATTATTATTTTATTTTTAATATGCTAATTTGAAACAACATTTATATAATAACGAATTTCTTTTTCGATGAAAATTCTTGTACACGTCGATGGATAATAACTGTAGGAATATGATACAAATTTCAAGTACCGTGTAATTTTTAATAAAGTTAAAAAACCGTGACAAACTTCTATCAGTATTGATTTTCGGAATATAGAGAAAGAAAGTAAAACTTCATCCGTTACTTTACTACACATAGTTTATATCGCGGATGTCTCAAAATGGCCTAACTTTTACATCTTTTCTATCTTTTTTTCTTGCTTCTGAGCAGTAGCAATAGCAAAGGAAAAAACAGAGAGAGAGAGAGAGAGAAAGAGAGAGGAGACGGGGAGTAAGAGCACAGTAGCCAAAACATAAAAAAGTCTTAAGAAGAGGGTAGATAGGCCACTCGGTTAAAAGTACGTGTAAGAGAAGTAAGCGAAGTGTTGGAATGTACACACGTATCCTTCATACATATGTGTAGTCCTTTCGTTATACTCCATCGATTCGCGAGTGCAAGAAGCCTCAGTGAAAGCCAGCTTTTCGGAAGTCCTTTAAATATTTAGACTTTTCTAAAGTCGCGTAAGTACTGCGACACATCGGAAGTGAAAGCATGTATCCAAGTGAATACATTTTCGAAAAGTGAGAGAATAAGTGAGAGTGAGGACGGCTAGATCTTTCGTGAATAAGACGTCTCATGAGAAGTATTGTAGGAATATTTGTATATAGAGACTTTTACTCATGCACGACGTGTGTTTTTTATTGTTTTATCAATCTCTGAATATTTTTCTGTATATAATTAAAGTCGAGATATAACCATTATTGAAATTAGTGATTTTTGAGTTTATTTTGATCGAGACATTTTTAGAAATGTTGAGTAGACGCAAAAAAAACGAAGCATCACAAAGGTGTATAAATTTTTCTTTGTTCAATAGTCAACTGATCAATAAATGGCAAATGAAAAAAAAAAAACAAAGGAATTTTTAATCCTCCGGAGGATTAAAAATTGAATATTGATTGAAACTGATCAACAAATGGTAGATGAAAAAAAAAAAAAAACAAAGGAATTTTTAATCCTCCTTTGGAAGATTATAGTTGTTATATTTAAAATTTACTTTATAATAATTTTTGCATGATGCCGAGACTGTCCTCGGATTACTAAACTAATACAGTAATTTTTCTGACGTTTTTTTAGCAATTATTCTTAGAAATTTTTTTCCGGAAGTATGCGGGAGTACTTTTAATTGTACAGTCGGCAATATGTCAAAAAAGTTTTATTAACATCGCTCGTGGAAATTATTAAATTTAAAAGTCAGCCTTATCGGAATGCATAGATACGGAAAACTTTTACGAACGATTTACATATGTATAGGTAAGCATGTAAATGCGCGCGCGTGTCTATGTGTGCGTGAGTGCACATCCGTATAGTTAAATCTATATTCAGCGTGGATGAAACGCTTGGAAGGGTCCGGAGGGGTCGGGCAGGTTCGTTTATCGGAAAATGATACAGGTTACCGCAGGAGTTTGTCTATGGTACGTTGCACCCTATATAGTCCCTACCCTCATGAGCTTCGCCTATTGATTTCTCTCTCTCTCTCTCTCTCTCTCTCTCTCTCTCTCTTTCTCTCACTCTCTGCAGCCTATATCCATGAGGGATTTTTTAGAGGATTACATTGTCTTTCTGTTCAACGATCTAGCTGTACTATATTGGAATTAAATCGCTTTACAGAGAATCTATAATTAAGTGACTGAATTCAAGAATATATACATATCATTAAAATAGAATAAAAAACTGAAATTATTGAATTTTTATTTTAATTCAATTTTATTAATTTTTTATCGTTCGATAAATAATGCGGTATTTCTAAAATTCGAGAATAAAGCTGCACGTTAAACGATCATGTTCTTTTTACTTTCTCTTCAAAAATTTTAAAATCGTGAACGCGAAAATTTTGTAAAGCTAAAGCATATAATTTATTCGGGCAATAAAACTCAGAAAAAGTGCGGAAAGAAAAAGAGGCAAGAGAGAGAGAGAGAGCGGATAGGTGGATAGGTAGGTAGTAGAGAAGGTGAAAGAGAATAAAAGAGCAATTTACAATTTGGTGGGGTACTTTTGAGCACGTGGAGGTGCCAAGAACAGGAAGAAAAGAGGAGGGAAGTCAGGAAACGAGCGAAAAAAAAAAGGAGTAAAAGAAAAGGAAGACGAGCGGCTACGTTCATACGTATGCGTGGCGCTTCTTGTAGAAGGAAAGAATAGAAGAAACAGAGGAGAGAGGTACAGACAGATCGTTGGTGCTAGATGGTCTTGGCAAGAAGATTCGTGGAAAAGAAAAGAGAGAGAGGAAGAGAGAGACAAAGGCCTGTAGCGACTCAAAGTAAGTTCCTTCCACCGACGTACACCTCGGTGGTAGGAGAGAAAGGAAGAGAAAGAGAAAGAGAGAGAGAGAGAGAAAGAGAGAGAGAGAGAGAGAGAGAGAGGGGGGGTAGGAGTAACTTGTACTCGCTGCCGCGGCAGCGGAAGTTCACCGACCAAGTTTCCGGGCGGCCTTGTCTAAATCACAGTGCTCGCGCTCTGGGATTACAACTTTAACCAAAGACTGTACTGCGCCACGTCGTCGACGACTGCGCGGCTCTCCTCCTACCCAGTCTCTTTCTCTGTGCAGGGACGATGAAGTGAGCGAGACACGAATAGAAAAGGACCGCGCGTGTATTGTCGCCTTACTTTATATATACATCCCTCTTTCTCTCTCTCTTGCAACGCTCTGAACTCGACCAGACCGACAAATTAAAGTGTTTCTATAGTTGAGTTGAAATTCAAATGACAAGATTCTGTCAGGCTTGCTCGACTGATTTTTGTGCGGCTTATCGCCGCGTTGGAAAATATTTTCGTTTTTTTTTTTAAAACTTTGTTATCTTGATTGTTGAAAAGAAATGTAATTTTTAATTGAAAAACATCGGACATATCATTCAACGTGAATTGCGGGATTTGGTTTGATGGTAAAAATTTTATGATTAAAAAAGTTGCGATGATACTATTGATTTAAAAAAAAAAAAACAATTCGTGATAAATGCGTTGGGAAGTTTTAAATGTTCAATATTCACTGCGAAAAATAGTTTATACATTTTATAAGGTTTTTAAATGTAATAGATTAGATTAGTTCTTTATATTTTAAAAATAATTGATTACGAATTTTCGCAATAACTAATGTTAGTAATTTACTAATTTTATTAAATTATTTTCTCCTTTTTATAAAATTAATTTTATTTGCGATAATTCAGTAATAAAATAAATAAATTACGATTTTAAATTTTTAAGCGTAATTGTTAAAAACGGTTTTAAAATAAATTAAAATTAAAGAATATTTGAAAAGAATATAAATTTAATAGTTAAAATTCTTAAATAGACAATTTAAAGGCCAAAGTCGGAGAGGTAAACAATGAAATTCGGCGAAAAGCTCCGAGCGTTAGCGCGAGGTCAACTATTGTTATCGGCGCGACTAAACAAATAAAAATAATGCTAAGTCGAAACGAGACATTTAAATATGATAAAATTTTTTATGCGAGCGATAATAATAATAAATTCGGAGCGATTTATAATGATTATAAGACGGATACAAAATAATTGTAAAAACTGTTGTAAAAGCAGAAGCGAACAGGGAGAGTGCCGGTATTAGAATTGATTTAAGTCGACGCATAAGATCCGAGGCAGTCTCTTAGTGTACGGGCATACCCGTGGCCTAGAAGCTGGACGTGCTCGTAGGATGCTTCGGCATCCTCGAGGCCGTGAACCTCGTTCGGAAAACTCTAAGTTTTTCCAGTGACGTAGGTGCGTGCACGGGAAGAGAAATCGACCCGGGGCCGCGAGGCTGCGAGACAGTGCCGAAGATTCCGCGAAGACGGAGCGTAGAGAGAGGGAAATTTCGAGCGTGAGAGGAAAACAATAAAAGGGGATGGAAGAACGTACTCCGGCTCACTTTCCATTTTCGCTTTCGCTTGGAAGGTACAGTAATTTATTGAAAATATAATAAGTTTCTTTCATTTGTAAAATAAAAATCGATCATTTCTTTTTTTGTGTTTAATTTAATTTTTCTCAAAAACAGTAATGTCGCACATTAACGTAATTGAAAATACATATCTATACTTCACCTTGCTTCACCGGTGAAGATGTAACGAATATAACCGAAGAAAAAAGTAACGAGAGTCGGGAATCGAGTTTCAACTGTGTGTAAAAATTACGCTCTCTTTTTCTTTCTGTTAATGTTTTCCTTCTTAGCGACACATCGCTCATCCGCAAATTGCCGCAAGTTTTCAGACTTGGCGTTTTTCAATTATTGGAGATCCCAGCGAACCGCGCGAATTTCTTAACCGTTCGCTTTCCATCGGGACTGCGAGAATCTAGTTCTCTGTCTTCCAAGATAGTAATTCGATATCTAATTTTAATTTAAATTACTACTGCTTTGAAACTTACTTTTCGTTTTCTAGTTTTTAACGAGAATCCGATACATCGGTTATTTAAAAATTTATCCAAGTTATTTCTACGATGGACTTGTAAATTGTATAGCGAGATTGATAGAATTCATGAAGAGCTATGAAAAAGTATACATCGTAAGTTTTGATTTTTGCATCTTTGAACGATAAAGATTAAATTTACCTTCTGACAATTTTAATTTCAATTTGAGAAAGATTTTGAAGGAAATTAATTTTGATAAACGTATTTATTTCTTTTGTATCTATTATCAGCTGAATTCATAATAATAACTGAAATTACTTTTAAGTAGAATAATAAATAAAATGTTATCCTTGGTTTTAATTAATATGTAAAATTATTTAACAATGCATAAATCTTATGATTGACTTACTGAACGTATTTTCGTTATTAAATGGCAGTGAATACATACCTGAAACAGAAAAAAGGCGAAATTACGATTATTAATTTGTATTAAATATGTTTTTTATTTTTTAACAATGACAATACACGCATAAAAATATTTTTTCAAATATTGTAAAATGAAGTCTAATATTAAAATTAATCACAAAAAATATTAAAAAAAAAAGTTTATCGATGATCCTGCATAATATTAAATTACACATTTGAAAGTTATAAATATCTGTCGAGTAAATCAGTAAACAAATCCACACTCGCATTAAAGCTCGCATAAACTTGTAAAACTGAAGCACATATTCGCTATAACCCGATGCTTGAGTACTCGTATAAACTATCCGAACAACGTATCCTCTCTTTGTATGAATCCCTCCTACCTCTTCCACTATTAATTCAACTCGATCGTAAGTAATCGCGTTAAGCGATAGGCAAGCATTTACGTATTGCGGCACCTGCTGGTGCCATTGACGCGGTAAATGAAAAAAAATTTTAAAAAAAAATTCGAAAAAAAAAAAAAAGTACCGGGATCTACTTATGGGCTCTCTAAAGAGAAAGAGGCGACGAGGTAATCATAGATAGCAGCTGATACCGCTAATCCCGCGATCCAGCGGCTTCCACATACCGCAGTGGCTATATCCTTTACCCCTCCTACCGTAGTCCAGCCGATTTACAACCGGCATATTGGTAGTGCGGAGGTAGAGTTCTCCCCTACCAATTTTGGCGTGGAATCGGCCTCTGCGATCTGCGGCGTTCGCCAATGGTATGTGTGCGTTTCTGCGTACGTGTTTGTGTATCCTGAGAGAGGAAGAGAGAGAGAGAGAGAGAGAGAGAGAGAGAGAGAGAGGGAAGAGTTGCCCGGTAGGAGAACGCGATAAATCACAGTTTTAACGAGGAATCAATGTGATTTAGAGGCCGATATCTCTCCACGGGCGAAGATACTCAACCGATGCGATGTGCATGCGTTACCATCACGAGCCTCGAGGGCTAGCTAAGAGTGAGAGAGAGTGAACGAGCGGAACTGTGTGGATAGTAGTTGGAAACTTGGATGTAAAGAGGGCTTTACATCTGTCGCACTATGAATATTTTTGTTCGTTTTTCCTCGTTTTGAATACTCTATGTTAATCATCTGCGCGCTCTTTTTTATTTTTAAATTATCACAATCTCGAATCATTAAATAATGTTTTAAATAATTAAAACTGCATGAATCATGAATAAATAATTAATCCTATATAAGCTCCAACTAAAAAAAACTTAAAATTCTTATATTTTTTATGTTACTTGAATAAATAACGATAAAAAAATTTACAAAACTGTTCTCCCTTAACAACCCAAACCACGGATTTTGTAAACAATCGATTATAAAAACATCTCAATATTCCATTAAGAAAATTTGGTTAAACAAAGAAAAAAAAACTACACAAAACCAAAAGTAATTACATCGAATATTTTTTTACTCGTTCGCAACTTTTTTTTTACGCATACGCAACCTAAACTCGCAACGAGTACCTGATACGAAAAAGATCGCTCGCTATTTTCTCGGGAACGCGCGCGAGCCATTATATACATCGTCATTGAATTTTCCGAAAATTCGTTGCCCAGAAATTTTGGAAATTCGAACTCGTTAAACGAGCCGTGTTACAACCGAGCGTAGGTTATTGTTAACGTTACGGTCGTAACGTTGCAGCAAACCGCGCGCTGCTGCTCTCATCAAAAGTTATCGGAGATTATTACGTTGTTTTCGACGTGATTTCGGTATTTTAATGACTGTATCGGAAAATCTAATAGTTTTTGCTTCCTTATTTTTTCATCGTTGAGAGTCTTCTCAATATCGATAAATAAAGTTTTTTTCTCTTTTTATAAAGGCGTATAAATAAAAATAAAAGTTGCTGAATCGTGTGAAAAATATTGATTTCTTTTTTCCAAGACTTTATCTAGTAAATTTATTGAATATTAGCTTAGAAAATTTTTTAAAAATTTACAAAGAATTTTTTCGTTATTAAAGTTCGAAGTTTTTTACATACAAGATCAAACTATTGAATTTTTTATAAAGAATCTATATTATAGATATTGAAAGAATGTTCGTTTAAGACTATAAAATATTATACATAAGATATTGTACAATCCATTCCAATCAATTCCAAGCTAAAATTTGAATTTCAAAAAATTAAAAATAACGAGCCGGAGAAAATTCTCAAGAGGAACAAATTTCCATGCAAATTAAACGTCAGCAATGAGGAAACTAACCGAGGATAAGCAAAGTAAAAATACGAGAGAGATTCGCGGTGTAGAAACGAAACGTGTTCGCGGAAAAGGTAACGAAAAGTAACGAATATCGTCTCGATTTAACCAAAAAAAAATTTTTCGATCTCAGCAACTTTTGATTTTCCATCTACGATAACAATATAATCGATTATACATTCGATCTACGTAACGCACATTTTCCTCGAATGTGATTTTCATAATTCGCGAACTACTATATATACACTTCTATACCGCATTTGAAGATCTCTACGTACATATATAAGCGTACGCAAATACACCTTACTTATCTATATATAATCGAATTTTGGATTATACTCCGTATAAGTAGATTGGAGAGAGAGAGAGAGAGAGAGAGAGAGAGAGAGAGAGAAAAGGAGAATGAAGTTGAAGATCCATCGGGTACATACGTCGCTGGATTTTAGGTGAATAGAGAGCAGTGGATAAGGGGAGGGGGACCAAACCGTAAAACCACACGCCGCGTGTGCATTCTTCGAAAGATTCTAGAACGCGGCGCAGCCTTCCTTTATGACTTTACAAGAACTATAGACCGCGTCTTCTCGTTTTCTTCGCCAAAGTGTATAAAGTTTCGGCTTTCACTGCGTCGAGAAGCTCTCGCGTGGCTTTCGTGCTGTATGAGATGAAAGAGAAAGAGAAAGAGAACAAGAGAGAGAGAGAGAGAGAGGATTCAATGGCAGTTAAAGTTTTAACGATTACGGCGTTAATGTTGAGTTCCGTGGAAAATGCCGTTTCCAATACAAAAAAGATGGGAAGGAAAGTGAAGTGAGACGAAGTAAAAAAGAAGGAAAGGTCGTTTTATTGAACAACTATTTGATCTCATTCTTTATTTAGTTTGTAAATTTATGCGGTTGTATGCATTATTGTTAAGCCATAGAGTGTGTTAATAGATCAAGTTTTTGAAGAAAAAATAAAATTAATGTTATGTGATACATTTAATTTCATGTGATACTCTATATTTAAATAATACCTTTAAAGTTATTAAAATTTTATAAATGTAGTAGATCAATATTAATATTTTTCAATATCTGCATAAATCACTGTAACCATAAACCACAATTATTAATCACTTAGACTCACAACAGAATACTTTGATACTTAAAATAGTATTATAAATAATAAATAAGCAGTAAATAAGCCATTGGAATTAAATTTGCGGTCACTGTGGCTAAAAAAATGCAGCAACAACGGCGCTAGAGAGAGACAGAGAGAGAAGAGAGAGAGAGAGAGAGCTAGATAGAAGAAAAAAAGCGTTCGGAAAACATAAAAGCGCCATGAATATTACAGGCGAGCAAAAGGCGTCGCGGCTTGGATAAAAATGCGGAGGCGTGTCCCACACGCGCGCTTATAAAATATCTCTATTAAAGAGCGGGACTTTCGTTGTGCGCGCTAAATTTATGTAGCGCAGAGAAAGAGAGAGAGAGGGAGAGAGAGAGAGACAGATAGACAGATGGGAGGGGTGGAGAAGGGAAGCTTACGTTATGAGGCAAGCACAATGTGCGAGCTTCTACTAAGTTATCTCGGAAAAGATCGTCCCAGCGGCAACCGATGAGCTCAGCCTCTATAACTGTCGTCGGGTGTTCTTCTTCCGTCACGTTATCCTTCTCTCTTTCTCTCGGTGTATACTTCTTTCCTCCTTCATCTTGTGTGCACAAGATGGAGTGCGTATAGCTTAGGAGATGATGAGGGAATGAGGAGCGACAGTAAAATTCAAAGTGTGCGGTGGAATTTGGTAGGACGGTGGATGAGGTATAAAGGATAAAAAAAAAAATTACGTCAAGTCGTAAACGCGCTTACGGTTTAATGTGTGTGTATATTGTATATTCAATCGTGGATGAAATTAAAGAGAGTGTAAATTAGATTACATTGAGAAATTTATGTATCTAAGCTCGATATAAATAATATAATGGTACACGTTTCACTCCAATTGAATTTGATGGACTTTAATTATAGAACATGGAAAATGAATTATTCAGGTCCACAGAACAAATAATTGTCTGTGCCAGAGACATATCTTTATACTCAGTTTTTTACATTAAAATATACTACGATTATCTCTATGAAAAGATTTTAATAAAATAATAAAATGGTTTGAATTGAACTAAACTTTAAATAATTATCTTTGGCATAATCTATTATGCATTCCATTTTTCTGCGATTTTTTATAATTAGAATTTAAATTTAATTATTCCATTAGTTTTACAAAAAAGATTGACGTGTATGGTACGTGTGTGCATAGTCTCGACTCTTTCCTAACCCCTCTCTCGCCATTCCTACTTACTACCGCCTACGGGAGATGGCGCGCACACGCTACCTCTCGCGACCGCGAGAGGCGCTCTCCCGTAAGGCCTCAGAGCTCAGACCCGCTTCTCGAGTTTGACACTTACGCTTCGGCGACTGCCGTGGGTAGTCGCCTCTGCCTCCTCCTACTGAGAGCGATCTTCTGCCTGCTGCTCTATAGTAGGTCAATGCGAACTTAGCGTCTCGCGCTGCCCGCAGACCTGTTAGACGTTCGTCTTTCCCTCGTATTCCGGCAATCGCCGCGAATACATCCTGCTCATGAGCGATCTTGCGCCTGGTGCATTTACGCTCTACGGTAAGCGATATCTGCGATATCTCTAACGACTCCTTTCCGTTATTCGTTCCCTACCGCACCTTATCGTTTTTCTATTCCTCCGCTTCTCTCTCATTCACTTGCTCTCTCTCACACACTATCATACACTCACACATATCCACGCACACTCGCACATCTCGCAGACATTCACAGCTCCATAGACGCGACACAAATCTATATTCTTTGTTTGTGTCCACTTATTTTTTCCCGGATATTCTCTTTTCCACCACCCCGTCCTCCTACCAGGTGGTTTTGACAGAGCTCCGCCCTCGAGTTCGAGTCAAGATTCCGTTATAAAACGTACTCATCAAACGATGTAATTAAAATAAAATCTATAGATACCCAAACTAATGTGCGAATAATTTAATCATACTTTAAATACTTTTTTATATTTATATGGTATATCTGAGTTTTATAAAATAAAATCAATAAAGTTGTTAATTCATCTTCGCAAAATTCATTTTTGAATCTCTAAAACTATTTTTGTACGTTCTAGTTAATGAGCATGATGTTGAAGTTACACATTTATGCAAAGCTCATTTCCTTTTCGTTCAATAGATAGGTCGTAACCGTAAATATAATTAAAACTATGCAAATGTAATCGATGAATGTACACAATAAAAATAACGAAAAGTGCTGATATGCATGCAACCAAAGCAAAATTTCGCCTTTTTCGGATAAAGTGTATGTGTGCAAAGTATTCTTGACTCCTTTAATATAAAAAAAAAGGAAAAAAAAAATCAACGGTTTTCGTGTTCTTTAACAAAATAATTTTACCAGAAATGTGCATGAACGCATTAAAAATTTCGATGTAGGATGTAAAAATCGAAGCGTTACAAAATCCAGCGTTATTGTCAATATATTAATAATGAAAGGAATATCAATTCGTAATTTTATGCCGTTCTATGGCATTATACGATATTTTATGAATAAAATTTTGATTCTATAATGTTTTTTTTTTAATGTAGTAAGAACTGTTTGTAGATGTATAAACTATTTGCTTTACAATATTTTTAAAATCGTTCCTAATAATGATACTAACTTTTTTTTATATTTTTATATAGGATGCAGTATTTGTTGAGAACAACTGCTGATGCAATAAAAAAAATCTTCATTTAAAATATTCTATCATACTATTATCGTAGGAGATTAGCGATGGCATTATTTTATAACATTATATATTGAAATTGCATAAATTTAGGTTAAAATATTTCTTAAAAATAATTTACTATATTTACATGATTTCGAATAAAAAAAAAAATAATAAAATGCGCTACAATTTTTCAACTATGTCAATCGATAAGAATGCAACGATATTCTAATAACTATTAAACACTTTAACACTGGTATCGTATACAAATTTGCACATATAAGTGTAAGCGCACACGTAGTTTAACCGATTATTTTCAATGATACTAAGTATAATCTAAAAACTAGTATAATCTAAAAAAGAAAGAACTGCAACTAAAATAAAGGTGGAAAACTCTTATGAAGAAAAAAGCTGTACGGAGCGGTGCGAGAGATAGAAAAAGCGAAACAGACATCGAGAGCTCATTCACTTAAAGACGTTAAAAAATAGGCGAGCAAATTCCGTAGACTCTAACACATACACACACACACGCACACGCACACGCACACGCACACGCACACGCACACGCACACGCACACGCACACACATACACGAGAGAAAGGTAGCATGAATATGATCACGGAACGAAATTAAGCTGAGAAATTTAGTAGAGCCGCCGGTGTTCTTCATTTCTGGGTATGGGTTACCTCTGTGTCCATCCAGTTAGTCTTGCCATTTTGTCTTTTTTTAAAAAAAAAAATTGTGCTGCATTGTGTTCAACTTGTGTTATAATGTGCCATATATAAAAAAATTAATTTCAAAAATTTTAATTTTTACGACCGAAATTAATTTTTCGATAAAAGTTAGATCCACTATTTTGTTTTTTACGAAATAAAAGAGTTGTGCTACATTGTGCTCAACTTGTGCTTATAATGCGTCGTAAAACTAACAACTAACTTTGTAACAAACTAACTTAACCTTCATCCGTAAGTAAGTTAAGAAAAAATTGTCTTCCCTACACTTCTGCTCTCGCGCATAAGCACTGCCGACAGGCAACCCGTCACGCTATGAGCATCATAATCTTTTTAGTTCACGCTCGATCACTAGATGGCGTATCATTTCTCGCTAGTAAAAACGTATACTTAAATCAATATAAGATTTAAAGAATAGCGTCTTAAAGACGGGTTTTCCCGATCCTCACCTCTCTCCATCTCTCTCCACCTCCTCTCCCACTTCTTTCTCATCTCTTCCATATCTCTACGATCACTCTTCCAACTTTCTCGTCCATCTTTCTTACTTGAATATTCAACCTCTTCCTTTCTTTCGTACCTGTCTTAGTTATCCCCCATCTCTTTCCCAAACTTCTTTCAGATTTCTTTCATCTTCATTCCTTCTCTGCCACTTCTACTTACTCCTACCTTTCTCTGTTTTACATTTATCTCTTTTCTCTCCTATCTTACTCCGACCTTTTTTTAGCCTCTTCCCTACCCCTTTCCTTCCACTTCTCTGCTACTTCTTTCTCACTTCACTCTGTTCTCTTTCACTTTTCTCTCACTTCTCTCCCATTTCTTAGCCATCACTCTTCCACCTCTCTCCCAGTTTATCACAGCTTTCTCCCACCTCTTAACCACTTTTCTACGACCTTTCTACAATCTCTTACTCCTATTTCTATATCATGTCTTAATAATCTTTGAATTTCTGCTCAAAATTGTGCTATAATTAAAAAAATTAAAGATAATTAAAATATATACATACATAAATTTTATTACGCAAGCGCGTAAATGGTTATATTATGTGGGGTTGCGGTATGGGTTTAACGGACGGTAATTAACCAATTTCAAACAGTCTGTGTTATTTTGACTGCCACACGCCGTAGTTTTATTTCATAACAATATGCTTTTGCTTTGCAGTAGTAACTGCATGTACTTACTGTTGCACAATTTTTATAACTAACAGCCTGCATCCATATATAAATTAAAAAAAAATTGTCTTGGCTACACTTATACTCTCACGTATAAGCGTCAGGCAGCCCGTCGCGCTATGCGCATCATAGCGACTTTAGTTTACGCTCAATCACTAGATGGCGTATCGTTTCTCGCTAGTAAAAATGTATACTCAAATCAATATAAGACTTGAGGAAAATCGTCTGATACCAATCTCCCTTCCACCTCTCCGTACGATATCTCTCTCCTGCTTCTCTCCCACCTTTCTCCTACTTCTTTACCGTAGGTTTTATCTATTTCTCATCTCTCATCCATCTTTTTATAATCTTTCTCTCACATTTCTGTCACTTCTCTCCCGTTTGTCTTTCACCTCTTTTTAACCATTCAACCATATCTCTTCCATCTCCCTTCCCACTTTTCTCACGCTTTTCTCCTATCTTTTTCCAACGTTTTTGTTTCGCATCTCCTGCATTTCTCTCCTATCTCCACCACCTTTTCCACATCTATCTTATTTCCCTTTCGCTTCTCTGCCACTTCTCTTTTAGGTCCCTCCCACCTGTCTGACATATTTCTCTCTCCCTCTTTCTCTTTCCCCCTCTCTTCCTCCGTAGGCTATTTACTAGAGAGCGATAAGTGAATCCACATAGCAGTAGGATAAGCTATGAAGTCACTTCAATGGACTCTTTCAGCACACAAGGTAACAGAGAGGCATCGTTCCAGGAAACCAGAAGAAGACGCCCTAATAAAATGGAGTCGAACGACGAACGAATATTTTAATTCACCTATTATATTCCTTTAAAAATCGATAAAAATTTATGTAAATTGGAAAAAAATGTAGTGAATATATGTATAAATAAATTTTAAAAAGATTTCAGTGATTATGTATAAATATGTGTATAAATATTGAAAAAATTTTGAATAAATATGTATAAATATTGAAAAGATTTCTGAGAATATGTATAAATATGTGTTTTACTAAATTTTAACAAATATTTATTATTATTATTAATAGAAACGATTCAAAAATATACGCATACTAACACAAAAATGCAGACTACCTCTTTCGATACCATGCTCTCCTAATATTTTCCCTCCAAATTTTAATTAATATATATAGATATACTAATGTAAAGAGGCGCGATACCTCCTTCGAAATCATATTTTCCTAATACGTTCTTTGAAAATTCGATCTAAAATATGAATTCTATGATAAATTTCAATGAATATATATAGATATACTAGCATAAAGAGACGTGCCACCTCCCTTAGCATCATATTCTCCTAACACTTTCTCTCAAAAACCGATCTAAAATGCGAATTTTTGTATAAATTTTAAATAATATATATAGATATACTAATGTAAAGAGGCGCGATACCTCCTTCGAAATCATATTTTTCTAATACGTTCTTTAAAAATTCGATCTAAAATATGAATTCTATGATAAATTTCAATGAATATATATAGATATACTAGCATAAAGAGACGTGCCACCTCCCTTAACATTATATTCTCCTAATACTTTCTCTCAAAAACCGATCTAAAATGCGAATTTCTGTATGAATTTTAATTAATATATATAGATATACTAATGTAAAGAGGCGCGATACCTCCTTCGACATCATATTTTTCTAATACGTTCTTTAAAAATTCGATCTAAAATATGAATTTTATGATAAATTTCAATGAATATATATAGATATACTAGCATAAAGAGACGTGCCACCTGCCTTAACATTATATTCTCCTAATACTTTCTCTCAAAAACCGATTTAAAATGCGAATTTTTGTATAAATTTTAATGAATATATATAGATATACTAATGTAAAGAGGCGTTATACCTTCTTCCACATCATATTTTCCTAATACGTTCTTTGAAAATTCGATCTAAAATACGAATTCTATGATAAATTTTAATGAATATATATAGATATACTAGTACAAAGTGACGTGCCACCTCCCTTTACATCATATTCTCCTAATACTTTCTTTTAAAACCCTGACTGAAATGCGTATTTTTGATCGATTAAATAATTAATGATGAAGGATAAAATGAAAGACATTATTTATTTGAACTTTATTTTATTATAATTTATTAATTATAGTAAATGAAATAGAATAACATTATTATTTTAATTAAGTAATAAATAATTTTAACTTTAAGAGATTAGTGATAAAAACCATTTAATAATTATCAATCACACTTTTTTTACTCATTTCTAGCAAAGAACAGAAGGTTTATTATCTGCTTAATCTCTCAAAGTTATAATCTTTACATTATTATTATTCAAAAGACAATATAGCGTAGAACATAAAATTGAAACATAAAACGAATATTATTAAGTTTTATTTTTCTTATTTATAAAATGTCTAAAAATGTATACACTATAGAAAAGTAATTTAATTAAGAGACATATATTGATTTTTATATTACACGCTCATTTGATTTATTGAAATATATTAACGTTAAATATATTGTATATAATATTTTTGATTGACTTCACAAGTATAATTAAAAGCGTGGTTGAGTGCTTGCAAACTCTTCTTAAGATTTCTTATTTTGTTTAAGAGGGTAACTACCTTATAATTTTTTTTTCGTGAAACCTGAAAAACAAAAAAAAATAAATCAATCAAAAAAACATTCTTTATATTGATATGAAAAATATAAAAAATAATAAATATTTTTATACTTTTTACAATGATTTTCCTTCATTGAGTACCAAGTTATTCTCTCATCAGTATTTCTTCTTTTAACATAGACTCCCATTTGAATTGATGAGTAAATTTTGAAGAGGCAAGGCTTACATTTTTTTAATATGAGTCTCTAAAGGCTAAAGTTCTGGCTAAATTTTATCTTGCTATTATTTAAATGTTCGAGAACCTGGCAGACAAGAATTCATTAAATATATAAAATTATGGAAATATGATTAAAATTAAAATAGTTAGTATATAATAAAAAAGTACCATTCCAAGCTTCGGCCCATAATGACAAGTTTCCTGAATATTTTAAGTCTTACTGCATCAAAATCTATCCATCGGTTCAATTGAGAGTCTGCGTGAAAACACTTAGTTTTGAAAAAATGATCCTGTAAACCATTTAAACATATATCAAGATTTTTTTTACCATATGTCATATTTATATTTTTTATTATTAAGAAACTAAAAATATTATGCAATATATTAAATAGAATCTATTTTATAATAAATAAAAAAAAAAAACAATGCTAAAAAATGTATAGAAGTACACATCGTTTTTTTAAATGTTAATTTAAAGTTTAAAATAACTATTATTTTAATGATATTATTATTTTCAATATTATTTATTAATAATTACTTTATTTACTAATAAATAAATAATTTATTTAATAACAAAAATAAGTATATATTTATTATAATTAATAGAAACTAAAACTGTTTATAAATAACTGTTTTATTTTATATAAATCTTACTTCTACTTTTATTTCTGATTTTATATTTCTAATTCTATTATAATAAATACTTATAAATTATAATAAATAAATACTTATTTTACTTAATTAAGAATGAATTACTTATTAGTTAATAGTCATAAAAGAAAATGATATAAATTATAAATACCTGTTTTTATAATGGCAGGGTTTGTAAACATAATCGTAGATTTCACTGCACTTCGATGTATCAAAAACGTGGTTAAAATCATGTGTTAAGGACGTTTAGATCTGTGCCAGATATACTAAAAATATTTACGACTACTTGAGCGATCGGCCATATGTCTGAATATGTGTATTGTAATAACACTTTACAATTAGTTTGTTCCAACAAAGAAAGAAATTAATAAATATTATTCAAAAACTATTTAATTTATATTTTGACTTTTGATAATTATTTAAAAAGTTCAAAGACTTCATTGCAGCATCCTGTTGAACCTGAAAATATATATGTACAATTAAAAAAAGTAAAATATTAAATAAATAAACATGAATAAAATAAGTAAAACGACTAGAATACTAATTAAAATTAGTAAAATCGATGCCATGAAGACAACAACAAAACTTGCGTCCTGTTCGATGTTGACTTGTATCTTATGTACCTTCCTTTCTTCAGCATATCTCCCTGGCTCGCTACCCTTTCTATTGTATAAATCTTGGTTCAGAAAAAAGATCTCTGTAAAAAGGAAACAATTGAATACATCAGTCAAAAAAGGCAAATTAATTGAAAAAAGATCTCGAAGATCAATAACGTGAACATTTACCCGTTAATAAGAAGTGGAGCTCCTGTAGTCTAGTGGAGCTCTCCTTGATGCAGCCTCCGTCACATTGTGCACATTTTCTCAAATTTGTCAATTTCGTGGATGACCTGCAAAGAAACTCATACAACACACGTCGAGTAAAATCAAATAAAGAGAATCAGAATTACCTGTAGTACTCAGGTGTAGAATATTGAAGAAGATTATATCTTAGACGATTGAAGAAGATTATAACATTTATTGGTATGCTGGCCATGTGGTCATTGAAAATCTCGAAGCTGCAGGAGGAGCAGGTTGCAACGGTCTCAGGAAGCCTCGTATTTAAATCGTCGTCTCAGGATGTCTCTTTGTCGTCGACACTCTTACAGCACATAACCAACACACTTGCGGCCGAGGTATCGATTGGCGCATCGGTTGCCGCATCGATCCGACTATCGATTACGAAACGAGCGCAGGTGGCGTATCGGACAGCGAATAAGGTTGAGCCCCTGAAGCGCACGAACGACAAAGTAGAAAGAACAATCTGATTGCGCGGAACAAAGTGACTCGTTCACTTCGTTCTAAATAGCACTCTCACTTAGTTAAGCAAAACCTTTGTCAATTCGATGTACACAGTGAACACTTGTTTTAGCCACTTTCTGAAAGGAAGAATTGTAAGACTGTCTCTCATTTATCGTGCCTTTTCCTCTGATTGGTTTATTCTCATCGGCAAGAAAGCATAATTTCGTCAGTTCTCCGCTATGCTGCTACTTGCTGTCTTTGGTGTTGCTTTTCGACGTTTTTCACGTCGACGTCGCTCAATGAGAAATCAGATGGCGGAGAATCTCAGGGAGTCACTGGTTCCTGGTCGCCGTAGTCGGCGGGCTGGTTTCTTTCCGTGGGCCTTTCGATATTATTTATGACGTCCGCGGTCCCTGACTATGTTGAGGGATTGATCTTGTAGGTGTCTCAGGCGCCACTTCTATTGCTGTCGTCCTCGCCGTCGTTCGCGTTTTTCTCTTCAGCGACGTAGCTCGACTAAAACTCTCTTCGCAGACTCTTTTTTCTTCGTTAGGCGGGGCCGCTATTCTTTCGGCTGGTCGGTGTCAATGCGATGATCCGTGTTTGAAAAAATAAAAATAAAAATTGTGATATTCTTTCAATTAAATAATATGTTACCTTGGATTTAGTTTAACCGGAGATTAAGTACCGAATTTTGGCACCAAAATTTTGTAACATATCAAACCATATCCAAGGTTAACGCGAGAAAACTAAAAATAAAAACATTAATTTAGAATGAAAAAAATTAAATAATATTAATTTAGAATAAGGAAATTAAAATAAAAGTATTAACGGATTTACGAGGGTGAGGTAAAAATTTTCCGTTTTGACCTAGAGGTGGCGCCAGCAAGTCAAGCGTTTAGTTTGTATTCTGTAGCCCAATATCGCACTGGAGAAGGTTAAAAGCATCACTGGTCAATACTACGCAGAATTATTGCAGCGTTTAAAGTACGAAGTAAAAAATAAACGACCTTACTTGGCGAAGAAAAAAATTTTGTTTCACCATGACAACGCATCTGCTCATTCGTCGGTTGTTGTCATGGCTAAAATCAACGAACTTTGAATTGTTACCCCAATTAATATATTAATCAGATTTAGCCCTCAGCGACTATCATTTGTTTCTTAACCTTGAAAAATGTCTTGATGACCGTGCGCTTCTCTGATTTTTCTCTGAAAACTTATATACAACCTAGTGAGATGTCAGACTACAGAATACAAGCCAAACATTTGACCTGCTCTAGGTCAGATCGGAAAATTTGCACCCCACCCTTGTAAGTTTGAAAGCCAATCTCGAAAAATGTTTTAAATTTGTTTTGATCGTCTTTGGACTCGTCTTTGTCTTCGTTTGCTAATTTTACAAATTTTTTTTTTTTAACAAAATTTTGATGCAACGCTTTTATACATCAATATTTAACACTCGTGAATAAATCACACACAATTTTAAAATATATTTCAAAATAATTTACAATTCTATTATTATCGTACTATTACGCTCGTGTTTTATAATTTTTTTTTTTTTAAAATGATGATTTTTGCCTTTAAAAATAAAAATTAATAATTTTTTTACGGCAAATTATAGCACAAGTTGAGTACACTGCAGCGCAACTCTTTTATTTCGTAAAAAACAAAATGGCGGGGTTAACATTTTTCGAAAAATTAATTTCGGCCGTAAAAATCAAAATTTTTGAAATTAATTTATTTTATTCACAGCACGTTACAGCACAAGTTGAGCACAATGCAGTATAACTTTTTTTTTTTTTTAAAAGACGAAATGACGGGGCTAACTTGATGGACATGTTATCTCTCCCGCGTGCTTTGGCCAATCAATCGCGCGCGAGTCACTTTGTCTCCCTAGGACGACAAAGTATTGTCGAAATTCTTTGTGTGTGTGTGTGTGTGTGTGTGTGTGTAGAGACGCATACGAGCTCTAAGGCGTAAAAAGTGACTCGATCGCGTGTGCCTCTGTTATTTTCATTAGTACCTGCGAGCTAGATTTTAAGAAACGAAATGATTACATTGAGACTAATTGGTATGTTGTGAACAACGTGTCGATGATGAACATGTAGGTAATTAATTTTTTCTTTGAAGATGAACGAGTGCGAAAGGTTAGTTTTTGAAATGAGATTTGGAATTTATTTTGATATTTTGAGTTTATCGTTTGGAAACTAATCGTTGTGTTAATAAGCCTCACTTTTTGTGGATTGTACTACTTCTGTAGATTTGATTAAGTTAAATAATTGATTTTCTTTTAAATAAGTATTTTATCTCTAGACATTCATAACTTTAATTTATCTTATTACTTTTTATATAATTGATACACACTGGTTATAAAATATATTATTTGTTTGTTTTATTATAAGTATTGCTATTAAATAGTAATAAATAAAAAGTTATTATTAGGTTATTATTTATTGAATTTATAATATACAAAATATTTGTATAATTTTTTCAATTTTATAACTGAATTATTTCATTTATAATAATGAATTCGAATACAATTTAGTTAATAAATAATATTTTTTCAATTTGCTAATTACAGCAGACATGGAAAAAAGTTAAGAATAATAAAATGTTGTGTTCATTCTTTTTATTCTCATTTTCCTCCGCTGTTAAGAATTATAGATAAATTAAATTATAGATAAATGTTTAAAATTTATAATGAAAAAAAATTAAAAAAGAAGTATCGAAAGAAGGCAAACGAAAAAAAAAAAATAAATAAATCGTTTTAATTAAAACAACGCGAGCTTTTGCAGCTTTTAGAAGAACAATAGACGCGTCGGTAATTGACAAAACCAACACATTGAACTCGATAAAGCAATAAACGTGGAGGATTCGTGACTGTAAGTCTCGAGGATTAGACCTGCTGAAACATTAAGGACACTCGAGGCTCAAAAAGCTAAAAGCTTGGTAAGGGCGAGAGAGAGAGAGAGAGAGAGAGAGAGAGACAGAGAAAGAGAAAGAAAATAAAAGAGCTTTGACTTTTGAGAAGCTGCACTTAAATAAACCACCTCCATATTTGAATTCACAACATATTAGAAAGACGAAGCAAAATGTACCGAGTTAAAGCCAATAACTCACTATGAATAAATGAAGGCTGATTTTACGTTAGAATGCAGTATTTTAATTCGCAATAAAATATAAATACTGGTAATAAAGCTTGCCTGTTTAATAAATGGACTATTTTTATGGAACGGAATACATAAATATGAATAAATTTAAATAAAAAAAACCAAGGAATATTTATAAAAAAAATCATTGATAATTCATTAGACGATACAGATTTTACCGACGTTCTTGGTAAAAAATTGATTATTGAAATATTCAAAATTTTTAGTTTAAATAGAATGCTATAATTCGAACGAGTCTGATTTATTAATCAGTTTATTTATTTATTTTTTTTAAATAAATGGATTTTATAAATTTAAATACCAGTTTGCCAATTATACTTCCAAATGAATGAAATTATTTATTTGAAAAAAAAATTCTAATAACATCTTATTTAAAATATGCATACTTACACGAACTATTTAATAAAAAAGCGAGAATAGAAATTCTCATTATCGAATATCAAATAAAAAAATTTTTATATTTTTTTTTTCGTTATCTATTTTTACAAATTAACCAACTGCGTAAATGCAGCGACAACAAGAAATAATAAAAAAAAAAAAAAAAAAAGGAAAATAAAATTAGAAAAAGCAGTTAAAAAATTATCAGACCGAGACCACATAAAGTAAAGTATATCAATTACACAAGAGAATGAAAACGTGCCAGCTCCAGGGAAATGGAAGAAAGAGTAACGGGGGGAGAGAGAGAAAGAGGGGGGAGGGGAAGAAGGAGAAGAGGAAGGGGAGAAAAAAGCATTTCGTCGCACGTAAAGAAAAAAAAGAAATGTATATATGCCGCACGGGCGCATTCGCACATAACGAGAATTTCGGCGGATGAGCTTTACCGGTATGCGCGCGCTATATACATTGTATTCGTGTAAGTTTATATGCATACACGTGCACATATATGTGTTCATAGATATTCGTAAGCGTGAGCGTACGTGAGCGCATACGTGCAAGTACGTGCACAACTAGAAACCTAAAGCTGAATAAATTACGGGCCCGAGTGTACAGCGGGAAATCCGCTTGGGAGGCGACCGCTTCCTGACCCTACTGACGAACTCGCTTACTCCCTCGCTTTCTCTCTCTCTCTCTCTCTCTCTCTCTCTCTCCTCCCTCTCCTCCCTTTTCAGGAATGTCCTGATTGGTTAATTAGACCGAACTATTCTTTCTCTCTCATTCTTTTATGTTATTTCGTTATTTATTAATTCATTTTTTTTTTTTCGTTTTGCTTTCAAACGTCTCTCTTTATAGAAAAAAATCAAGAAAAAGAAAAATTAAAAAACAAAGCCGAGCATTCACACGACGAATGAAATTAAGCATCATGACGGTAATTGTGCATTATAATGAAAAAACGATGTTTGTTTTCTTTTGCGCTTGAAAAGTAAATTTTCGTTCGTTTCTTAATTAAATTTTTTTTAATGAAAGTAATACGATGATTTAATTAAAAGCATAAAAGTTAATTATTTAAATAGTTTAATAATACTCTATTCAGTAGATTATGATAATAAATATATTATAATTTTATGATCGTATTAAATTTGACGAATATTATTCAAAGAAATTTCTTATTTTAACAATAAACAAATATAATAAATAAAAAAATATGACATCTTTAAATCTATTATAGTATTCTTCAATCTCAGTTTTAAAAAACTTTCTTTATTTATTTTTTTTTTAAATTTTTGGATGTTAACATATTTAATGTCAATATCTACAATAACAAAACTAATCTCAAATATAGTGTCAAGTTTGATAAGTTAATTAA
This sequence comes from Chalcis sispes, assembly GCA_949987625.1. Classification (NCBI taxonomy): domain Eukaryota; kingdom Metazoa; phylum Arthropoda; class Insecta; order Hymenoptera; family Chalcididae; genus Chalcis; species Chalcis sispes. Next base: position 58,136,792 of record OX465097.1, on the reverse strand, counting down.
ATTCATCGTAAACTTACGAATGTATGATTTATACTGTTTGATGAAATATTGATTTAATCTACTTGCGACGCAAGATACTCGTATCATACATCGATTTACTCTTTTGATTGTCTCATTAGTACAATAATATATTAATTATTCTTGTTGAAATATGAAATAAGCTATACGTTATACGTAAAATGGAAAATTTCGCTTTTGTAAATAATTAGCTTTTGGCTCAACTCACCGTTAATCAAAACTGTTTATGCAAAATCCTCTCCTGCACAAATTATATTAAAATAATTACGCATTCAAAAAAATCAGAGATAAATTACCGTTGAATAAACAATAAAGAATTCGCTTAATCCATCTCTCAATAGCCGCTTCGTTTCCATCGCATTAATTCGTTCGCTCGCGTTACTCTCGCCGTAACACTGATTGGCTAAGCTTCGCGCTATTTTTCGTAACATCCAACTCGTGTTTTTCTTTATTTCTCTTTCTCTTTCCTGCATTACTCTTCAACGAGATTCCAGAAGTCAGGCTATGCGTGAGAAATAGTTTTTCTGTACTCGCTCGATCTCATTCTTTCTTTCTCTTTTTTTTTTTTGTCTTAAATATTCTTCGCACTTCGTTACCTCGTTGTTTTTCCTTTTTCTCCGTTTGTCGCCTGGTTTCTGTGAAAATCTTGTACCACCTAAGTGTTTTCTTTCTGAATTATTCACTGAGCTTTGGTGATTTCGAGAATACAAAAGCGTAATTAAACCCGCATGAATAAAGTTTTATTACGAGGGTAATTTATTTTCGCGCGTCGCCCGATGTTTGTTAATGTTTGCGAGTAACGCTTAGGATTGTGTACACCGTATACTCGATTAATGAAATAACGTGAGCTATATTTTTTATTTTAAATAAAAGTTGCGTATCAATAAAAAAAGGCAATAACTTTTAAAATTAAAGGAAACGTTTATCGAACAACAAACGAACCGCAAAAAAATAATAAACTGTAAAAAAAAAAACGATGGATAAATTACCGTGAGCCTAGATAAATTCGTTATGTACACACCGATAAAAGCTATTTTTACCGCAGCTCATACTACTGTAGTAACAGCTCGTTTGATTTTCTCCCTCGGCTCTACCGAAACGAGATTAGCTCGCCTTGGATGCGAATCGTTCAGGTAACGCCGTGCCCGCGTTGTACGCGCATCGTACGAGGTGTCTTCCTTAATACGCTCTCGATCCCTCACCCGTACACTAACTGTCAAAAGTTTGCCGAGATGTTGCTTGCAAAGCACGGAAATGTTTAATTTGTAACGCTATCGGAGATACTGATAATTTATTGAATGTATAATTTCGTTCACAATTTTAATTTTGACAACACGACAAGAAAAATCAGAACTTTACGACTGATCAATTCGTTTTATTCTAATTTGCAAACATTCGCGTAAAAAATTGAATACCTTATTTCAATCAACATCATCGACGTTTATAAAAACGGCAAAGCTCGTTACTAAATCGCGCGAAAGACGGAGCTCGTCGAGCCGTTAAAAAACAAGAAAGAGTAATTCGACAGTAGCAGCATAGGTCCGGCACACGGGTATGTATCCATATCACGACGACGACGACGACGCGCGGATAAGGTGGATAAGACTCCGGAGCCTCGTAGCGTCCAAAGGCTAAAAGAGAATAGTCGCGAAAAGCGCTCGCTCACGCTTTCTCTCTCTCTCTCTCTCAGTTTTAGTGTACGTACGTGTGTGGTTTTAAAGTCGCGCGCGAGCGCGCCAACCCGAAACCCCTTAATCCCACGTCGTGACCGTTTACACCGTCGATTAAATCCCGGCCTTAAAAGCTACCCTCCACCCCTTCTCTCTTTCTTCTTCCTCCCTTCCTCTCGGTTTCTAAGCGCGTGTTCGCCGCTTTACGTGACCCTTTCTCTCGTCACGTTGGCTATACTTCCCCTTACCACCAAGCCCCTTCCTTTGCTTTTGCTGCTATCTCTCTCCCTCTCTCTTTGCTTCCTTTCTTTTCTTCTCCTTTTGCTTTCGGGCTTCGACGTGTTTCGCTTTTCTTCTGTGAGCTTCGTGGCTCTTTCTCTCTATGCTGGACGTTTATGGTTGGTTGTTCGTTTCTTAGTGAGGGGTTTTTCGTTTTTTTTCCGTTTCCTTTTTTTTTCTGGCTTTTACTTTTTCTTTTGGCAGCGGCGGTGGCGGCTGCGGTATCCGCCTTTGGACGAAACTTCCGCGGGTAAACGTCGCTTCTCATTAGCCCTTATTAGAGTTTCCGTGAACTTGGAATTAGCTGATATTCGGATTGCCGTTGGAGAGTTTAAAAATTTTTTTTTTTTATATCCTATTTTTGTTTATTTTAAAGAGTAATGTTATAGGTGATATATAAAGAAACTCTAAATTTGGTATTTAAAATTCATTTTCTTTAAGATTTTATGTCAAGTATACAATTGACTGTTAAGAATATCCGAAATCAAATTCCGTTAATTTCTTAGTTAAATAATTTTTAAAAATAGTTATTTTTAATTTAATATTGATTTTGACAAATTTTGCTTTTAAAATGTTTTTATTATTTGTGTAAAATTTTATGAATAATTGAAACATAGCGTTTTTGAACGTAAAAAATATAACATTTTTTTTTATTTTATTCGATATAGATTAAATTTTCAAATATGACTTGAATTTTTCAAATTATATAAAAATTCAATTTATCGCAATATCAATAACTCAAATGTCATTCGTGTAAATAAATTATTCTTCAAAAGAATTATAAATATATTGTATGAATAATAATTCAACTTTATTAAAAATTAATCAATTTCATATTAATTCTTGATAAACTTTATCGTAATCTGCACTCAAAAGTAATTAAAATTACATAAAATAAATATGTACGTTAAATTATATATTGCATAAATTTTTAAAAATTATATATTTTCGCACATACACGCATATGTTCTACATTTTAGGATTAATTTATTTAAAATCACGAATCAATTTCCAAGAATGGATACGTAACAACAAACAGCAATGTTCAAAATAAATTTTTACTTCTTATTTTCTTGCTTTTTCTTTTATTTCACCGATAATGAAAAGTTTCGAATTCCAGACCATGAGAGAAAAGAGATCGAAGTCGTAAAGCGATGATCCTCGGGGCGCGAGAGTTAAGAAAATACAAGTTGGAAAATAATTTGACGAGATTACGAAACTGAGAAAAAAGATACGGACGTCGAAGGAGAGAAAGGAGAGGAGAAGGGAGGGTTATCGATTTACAAGATTATCGATTACGCACCGCTTGAAGTCTCGGTCTGATGCACCGAAGAGAATCTATAGATATTTCATAGATAAAAGTTTCTCTCTCTCTCTCTCTCTCTCTCTCTCTCTCGGCTTAATTGGGTATCTCATTATATCGTTAATTTTCAAGCGGTAGTTTTCGCGATCACAGACTAGTAATTTGGCCCTTTAATTAAAATATAAGCGCGCTTGCGTTTAAAATGTCTTTGGATTTTTTTTTTTTTCTGTGTAAGTATGCATGCTTATCTGTGTGTGTGTATATATGCATGGTTTATTTCCGATAGGATAAGATTTACGATGGAAAATTGTAAAAATATCGAGTTATCGTCGCTATTATGCAAGTTTATTAATTTATGGGTCGCGATGAAAAGTTTTTAAAAATTGCGGTAAAATAATGCGACGTGAAAATTTCAGTAAATTTTCCTGACTAATTACTGTTAGCAAGCAGAAAAAAAACTTTTATAATCAGTTATGAATAGTAACATCACGTAAAGAAGCATAATTTTTTTCATTCGATTATTTTATTATTTTAATGCTTATCAATTTGGAATACAATAATCAAATTATAAAAAATTATCATACGTTGTACAAAAGTATACGAAAAAATTCGCTGATCATAATCTTCGCTATCAATGATAAATTTGACTTAGTTTAGATTAAGATGTTATTCTCGGTTCTGCAGCTCAGGTACAATATATAATATTTACAAGTATAGAAGTCGGATTATTACATTAAGATCTACCGCTTTGGCGATATTACACGCTGTGCTTATACCGGATGATACTTAATTATTCCTTATCAAGCGTATAGGTAATAACGGAAATCGGATATAAGCCTTCAGTACGGATTAGTTGACCTAAATATTATGTCAAAGTTACTACTATTCTAAGGGCTTTCAACGTTAAACGATCATATTACACTAATTACACGTTTTGTTCGCTCTTGCGGTAAATTTTGATAATGGGCGTACGTAAATACTGCGTGATAATTTAAAAAATGGAGGGTAATACTTCCCCGAGTCTAATGTGCGGATGCTAATTGTACGTTAATGTTTTTAAAAATTAATAGTTTTAAGTGAAAATAAATTTAATATAAGCTATTTAATAAAATGAATAGTATAAAGAAGATTAAAATTTTATAATTATAACTTAACATTTTAACATTAAAATATGTTAATTGTTAGTTATTTTATTGAATAATATTTAAAAAATGATTTATTGTTTTCAAAATATTATTTGTATAAATGAAGTTATTACTCATAAATGAATCCAAAATGCAGAAGAACAATAACTGACCAATTCGAATAAAATGATGACTATACCAGGTTTGACAAAACTTGGATGAAATTATGCAAAATTCAAGTGTTTTACGTAAAGCTACAAGATGCTTTCTGTTTTCTGTATGCATCAAACAGAGCGAATATTTTGGTCCCACATTTAGCTTCTCGACCGGTGTGCGTTACTAGTTCCGTTCCGTGCTTCGGAATTGGTCCATTACCTGAAATTTTAACCTCTTTCTATCTTCCTGACAATTTAAATATGAGAAATTCTTATAGCGAACTCGATAAAACTTTTAAATTGCTTTTCTACTACCTATTACTCTTACTAATTTGAAGTACTTCTTTAGAGAATAACTAGGTGAAATTTTTATGTACTTGAACTTTTTTTTTTATATGTGAAAAAAAAAAAGAAATAGCGAATAGTTGAATTTTCTGTTCTTTTAGAATCTGCATTGTCTTTTTACATTTTGATTACCTAATACATTTCGTAAAATATACGTAGAAGACCTTTTCGAAATATTTCAAGCTAGATATTTGAATTTTGCTGTAAAAATAAACTGTGTACATTAAATTAATAAAAATTACGTTAAAAGATTTCTCAAATTATATGTATTTACACAATTATAATAAATTACTTCTAAGGTCCATTTTAGTTTTCTTATTCGACAGTAAAAAAAAAAAAAAAAAAGGATCAAGCCAGATACTTTTAACGAATTGCTTCGACAAGGTAAAGTTTTAACAATTTTGAAATTTTTACCTACCGATTTAACAGGGAATGGCCTACATACATTTTGTACACTGGAATTCGAGCGAAGCCCGATGAAACTTCAAGTGCCGGAGGCCACAAGGTTAAATAAAAAAAAAAAGAGAGAAGAGAGAAAGAGAGATAAAGTATAGGAGAGGCAAGGTGGAATCTCTGGCTCTCTATTCAATGGACTTTGTTTTACGCGGGTTATAGTTTTGAACGATCTCGAAGTGGAAAGCGAAAGTTTTTTTCTTTTTTTTCTCCTTCTTTTTTGCATTTTTTTTATTTTATGTTATCAATTGTGCTTTGATACAATGAAAATTACTTTTTTCGAGTTCGATATTACTTTGACCTTTTGAAATTTTTATTTTACATACAAATTGGGTGTTGAATAACGATAACATTGGTTTGACGTTAATTTTTTATGTTTAATTTGCAAAATTGGCGAAATTGCGTATAAAACTTTGTAATATTTTTTTCTTAATTCAAAGTTTTATAAAAAAAACAAGTAATGATAAACGTAAAGTATTATATTATCTAAGAATATTATTTCATTTATTCTCAAAAATATACAACAATTTCGGATAAATAAATAATCCTCTATCTAAATAAATAAAAAAAAAAAAAAAAAAAAAAAAAAAAAAGATTAAAGAAAAGCAATCAAGCGTCCCATATACTAAACGATAATTAAATTTTTCGTTTTTATTACTTTTGTGCACACCATACTTCATAATTGAATTCAAGCTTGACCGAGCAAAAAGGTTTTCTAACGCTTACGAGGCGAGAGAAACAGCATATTGAAGATAGGAAGACAAACAGCTTTCCGGTACATTGACTGCCGCGCCACTATTCCCGCCAAAGTTCGATTATATTGCGCGCACGGTATGAAGACGTACGTGTATATATATATATATATATATATATATATATATATATATATATATATATATATATACACACATATACATATATGCGTGCTGCTCGGCATAAGCGCGATCGCATTCGCTTCGTGAATTGTGCGCGTACATTTTGAATCTATGTATGAATGTAAATATGTGTATGCATTCGCACGTGTGTGTGTGTGTGTGTGTGATGCAGACACAACGCGCTCACGAAAATATCCGGCACCGCGATGAATGCGATGCTCGTGAAAGAGATTTTAGGTTCGTTTTTTATTCTTTTATTTTTAAGGATGACTTGAATTATTGTTGTGATATTTGAATAGATGCTCCAATTTTCTAGTAGTTTATGTTCTTTTTTTTTTTTTTTAATTTATTTTTTTTAATTTAAAGTGCTATTATCATTTGCATTAGATTTAACTATTTATAAAGCAATTTTTGTTTGATAAATAAATTTTAGTGCGATGAATAACCAAAAAAAGTTGAGAATTTATAAATTATTAGTCGAGAATCAATAAAAATAATCTTCAGGACACTATGAAATCAGATCAGAGAATAAAAGACTATTTCTAAACAATTTTGTTTCATAAATAAAAGATTTATCGCGTTACACGAAAAAATTACAGAATCAAGAGCGTCGATATAAAAATACAGATTTCGAGATAAACGCCAAAAGTATTATTAAACAATAAAAACCACTAAAATGCCGGATTTAAAAAAAACATCAAAGTTCACCATTTCGTTCGGGTATTAAAGTTTGCAACATTAAAGTTAAAAATACTTTAAAATCAAAAGCAGCCGATAAGTAAACTGTACAATTTCTGAATATCGCGGCTTATGAAACGGTATTCCAAAGCGAACCGCGGGACGATCCACTGCAAGAGATCAACCGAGTGACATTCATTTCAAATTCAGTTCGTCTTCTCCGGTGTATAGCTAGACGTATATACATTTGCCCTTCCGACACCCTTTCCCTTTCCTTCTTCCTCTCTCTCTCTCTCTCTTGGTTCGAAATTAGCTAGCGATCGAAGGGCGACGAATCGAACGGAACGGCATTCGAGAGGATGTGCATATAAGCGAACTTATATATGTATATATACGCGTATATAGGAAGATGCGCGGATAAATTGACTGTACCAGAGATGTGTATATTTATATACGTATATGTATGTATATTTACGTGTGCGTATATACTTGTATACCAAGCACAAGTGTCAAATGTACATACGTATATGTATACGTATATACAAATAGGTTGCAAACGTAAGCGAGCTATCGCGCTTCAGAATTTCATTGGAATTGTATGGAGAATATTAGCCGGGTGTCGCGTTATATGAATTGTACGACGGGGAAAGAGGGGTGGAGGCATGGGTTTCGTGATTTTGAATAAATTTTCATTTTCCACGAAAATAGGAGGACGAGGTAGCGGCATTGTGTTGCGTCGGAAAAATGAAAAATGAATACTGCCACCGTACGCTGCTTGAACGCGCGGCGGAATCGCGAAAATTCCCGATGATAAATAATATTATCATTTGTATAAAATTTGATATACATCGACCAATTGTTTACGTTATGAATTTTCCATTTTGGATTATAGTTTATTTGTTCGGTGTTTTTTTTTTCTTTTTTTGCTTGTTTAGTTTATCGATTCGACGGAACGTTCAAGCAAATGTTTGTTGTGTAATAACCTTTTTAGCATTATTCGATTACTTTAACATACGCGATTTTCTTTATGTTTATTTTAAATCAATTTTTCTTACTACATAAAGAATATTTAAAAAAAATATGAATGACAGAGAATCAAGTTTCCGACTCTATATTTACCCTCACACATTACTGAATAAGCATAATTTCAGACTATTATCAATTTCCAATAGTAAAATAAAAGTAAAAGCTCGCGATAAAAGACAAAGATCGTAAGCCTTCGATTCGATTGGCGCAAATAATCCGCAACTATTCCTTTCCTTCCTACCTTCTCCGCAAAGACGAAGCAGCGGTAATAACATGAGAGAGCATGAAAGCGGTAAGCTTCGAAATGGCAGTGTCACACAGAGTACGGGGCAATAGAAATTAGCATAATCGCGTGATTCGCATTGGCAGACCGTTTGCTCTCTCTATGTTGCGTTTCCAATTGAATCGACTACTGGGGGAATTCTCATCCTTTCTTCATATATCTATATATATATATATCTCTCTATCTCTATCTCTTTTGTTTATACCTGCATATATACACTACATATATGCATCTCTCGCTCTCTCTCTGAATGCGTTCATTCACTGTTCCTCCCCCTCTCTATTGTCATTCTGCTTCATACCTTGTTTTCTCCGTCTATATCCCATCGTCCGTTGTACTATCTCTCTCTCACTCTCTCTTTCTCTCTCTCTCTCTCTCTCTTTCTCTGCGCATCTCAATTTCCTTCGTGTCTTACTGTAATGATTTCGTGATATAGATTTATCTGTTTATCCGTTAACGTTTTCGTTTTAATAAATGTATCGATCCGCATTTTGATAAATTATATACGAATTATAGAAATCACATTTCCTTTTTTACGAAATAAGAGCAACCTTATTTATATTAGAAATAATGAAATTCAATTTCATTTAAATGCCCAGCTTACAAAAAATCGACAGGCAATAATATCGAGTGCATATTTGATTCGCTAATAGATAGTGACATAATTCGACGTGTTATATGTATTTGAAAATATTAACTTCCTCTCTTTTATACATTATATTATCTGTAACAGGCAAGACACGTACTATACAAAAGTATATATACAACTATCGACGAGTTATAGTGCATACACAACACAACGCGCGCGAAGCATTCTATGAAAAAGGCCATTCGTTCGCGCCGAATGACTTTTCTAATTACGCGCAAATGGCCAAAATAAAAAACCAAAAAATGGAAGGATGAGCGAATGAAAAAAAAAAAAAAAGAAATGCGAGTACCGTTGAAAAATAGGAGCGATATGTAAAAAAAAAAAAGAAAGAAACAAGAAGAAGTTATAAGAGCGAGCTAAAAAATAGCCGCGTAAAATAAAGGAAACAAACGACGAGGGATATAATTCGTCGCGCGCAGGCGTCGTAAAATTTGCGCGGTGAAAACGAAAATCACGAGGTAAAAAGGGAGGGAGGAGCGGTGGGAAAAGTAACGAGAAGACGGAAAACATATGTATATGCACACACGTATACAATGGTGCAGGATAGCGTATAAAACGACCGTTTTGCAACGAGATGCGATGAAAAAAAAAAAAAAAAAAAAAAAATAGGAAGCGAAAAGAAAAGGTAAGAAAGAAGGAAAGGAACGAGGACGGGTATAAATCAGAAGGAGAGCAAGGTGAATAGGAGACACGCAAGAAAGAGAAAGAAGTATGTATGAAAAGAGGAGAAGAATGAACGACGACGACGTGTGCAGGAAGCAAGGCGATGATGAAACAAGTCGAGCGCGCGAGCGAAGAGAAATAAAATATAACGCGGAATGGTGTATACACGCTCGTTTGGCGAAAATAGCTAGTAGGCCACGTCTCGTATAGTATACGTTGTTACGAAATTTGCTACCTTGAAATTATGTGGTGAAAGATTCGTACGTGTGTGGCCCGCCCGTGCGCGCACGTTGCGAGGATTATTTTACGAGCTAAATTATGTCCTTAGTAAATTGGGATGTATGCTAAAATAGGTTTTAGAAATTCTTGCTTTCATTTCGCGTGTTACACGCGTATATACGAATCATTTATTTAAATAAAATTTTGACAGTTTGCAAATTTTGGGATTAATATTTTTTTTTATTTTTTTTTGTTTTTTTTTGCGGAGCTTCGTTTGTTGATGTTGAAATAACGAACCAATCTAGTCTATTGTAAAATACGTGGCTTACATCTTCTTTTGTCTATAAAAATGATTTATTTTTATAAAAAACTTCTTTATTAATCGTTATGTAATATCTGTATGATAAACTTTTTGTGTTACGATAAAAGTGAAAAATTATAAAAGAAAATTATTAACGTCAGCTTTATAAAATCGCCAATCAATTTTGCAAAAATGCGAGAAAAAAAAACGAAAATATAAAAATTTTGTTTTGATTAAATAAAACCAACGTATCGATAACCTCGCGCGGGTTTAAAACAAAAAAAAAAAATAAATAAATAAATAAAAAGTTCATACACAGTGGATGTAAAGCGTTCGTAGAATTACTAATTGTTTATAGCTGGACCACAAGCTCCGAAAACTTTTAATATCCAGCTTGGGTGCGGGGTAGAGAGCACGCATACACACGTAATCGCGATTCCAAAAAGCAACGGTTATAACGGCTCGTCCGACTTATGCTTTCCGGCCTCGTTACTGTCACGAACGTTTGCGCTCGTTTTCTCCCTCGCCTTTGACCTTAAATCACCGAGTGGAGCCGTATAAAGAAAATTTTTTCTTCTTCTTCTTTTTTTTTTTTTCAAAAGAGAGAGAAAGAGAGGAAGAAAAAAAGAGAGAGAAAGAGAGAGAAATAGAGAAAAGGTAGATTTACCAAGGAAATACTTCTTTATTGCGCCTGCGGCGTTCGTTGAATTATAGTTTCGAATTCGCGCTCTCGCGTTAACGGTAAGGAGAGGGGAGAGAAAAGTACGCGAAGTTCGCGCGTCGAGTTGTAATTCAAAAAGTTTGCAAAAGGAGGGGGAGGGGAGGGGAGGGGAGTTTAGCCCTCCGCGCGACGCGCGACGGCGCGTTTTAACTCGTTAGCTTGGCTTCGGCGACTTTGAGAAGTCTACCATCGTGCTTTATTTTTAGCGCATTGATTTTTCTCCTTTAGCCCGTCGACTTTTTACCCTTTATTCTACCCCCCCTTCCCTTTTATCCGTTCACGAATAAGTGGATAATGGAGACGGCAAAAGTGTGTCTGGCTTAGAGAACGAACCCGGAGGGAAAAGAATTTTGAGTGGAATTTTAATGAGCGTTTGAGTTGACATTGTTTCCTTTTATTTTTCTCTTTCTTTCTTTCTTTGCTAAATTTCGGCAATTCTCGTTGTGTTTCGAGATGGATGTTCACTCATCAAAGGTGACAATCATAATAATTGGGTCACTAAACTTAACGAATTCCATAGGATGTATGTAAAAAATATTCAATTAGATAAAATTTACATACTAAATGTAATAATCATTGTCGTTTCCTTTTTTTTTTTTAATAGAAACGTATTTTTTTTTCTTTTTTTTTTTCAAATTTACGAAAAGAGAATTGATAATATTTTAATATTTAATACAACGGAATTTTATGTATCAAGATTTATATACACAAGTTGGTAGGTTAAAAGCTATCCATTTTAATTAGTGAATTCCAAAAGATTAATTAAAAGGCCGCAAAAGGTGAACCAAAACTCGCCTTTAATCCGCAACCTAACTCGAAAATTTCACTAACTCGACGCTGCTTATCGATCCATTTTTCCATCCATTGTGCAATGAAAATTTCCGCGACGCTCTCACACATATACAAATACACTCATAAATAATTACGCACACGCATGTGCTTACAAAAACGTATGAAAGTGAGTAAAAAATAGAAAAAAAGAAAAACAAAATTACCGCAAAGGAAAAAGAAGATGAAGTCCTCGAAATTTTTTAAAGCGCGCGCAGGTATATACGAACGAGTTGCGTTTTCTTTCGCATTTCATTTCTTCTTTTTTTTCGCTCTCGGCGCAAATATTATTCGGCTTTTTCTTCGCATTTGCTCGGCCCTTGCCGCGTATATATTTCCCGGGAGGCCGGATGAAAAATCGAAGAGGCCTAAGAGAGAGAGAGAGAGAGAGAGAGAGAGAGAGAGAGCGTAACTCTTGTTTGGTGAAAGAAGAAAAAAAAAGAAAAGAATGGTACTTGATAGGACGATATAGCAGAGGGTTTATGAATGTTGCGAGGGAATTAAGTGCAATGCGCGAGCTATTCAATCTCGAAGTAGAAAAGAAACGGCAAACTTACCCAGACGTTTATAAATAAGCCGTACTTGGAAAATTTCTTTTCGCTTAAGTATATATACATTTGATTGTATGTATTTGCGATGTAAATGTCTTAAATTTTCATATTATTTGTTCTATATCTATATAAAACAGTTTCAATAAGAAATAACTTGGAATAATATAAAGCCATAGAAGACGTAACAAATTTTGAAATAAAAATGAAGAGTAAACATCTACATGAAGTTAAATATAAATAAAAGAAATGCCGGATAGGTAAAAAGAAAGATGAGTTACGATTTTATCAAAATGGAAGCTACTGGATCAATATTTAATAGCGAATACTGACGTATTAGCGCATTTCAAGCCGAGTTTTATCGAAAATGCAGAATCGAACGGTCGATTAAAAATTATTAAAAAAAAAAAAAAAAATTGTTAAAAAATCTCACCCGTATAAATAAATTTCGACCTTAATTATATCAAGTATTACCGTAACATGTGATATATGGAGAATAATTTATAATTTGTGGTAGGTATTGATCTGAATTTAGAATCTAATTTCAGTGGATAGACTGTGAGTGCTGCTTCAAGTGCAGTAATTTAATAATTGATATAACGCATTAATGTAGGCAGCGATAGTCCTTTGACGTTATTAGTAATGAGTTACATGTAATTGGACAAGTTAAGCAAATCCAGTCAATCATAATGAACGATTCAAATTTTGATTGATGCAAAATTTTACGTCGTTCACAATTATATACATTACTTTTTTTATATTCGTTATGTAACATATCTAATGTTTGTAAAGCTATTTTACCATTTGTCATGCATTGAAAATTGATTTTGTCGTTATTAAAAGCAATTTTATTATTTGTCATTTGAAAAATAACAATCGTTGAAACCAAAAAGTTGTAAATTTACCTTTTATGTCGGAATGATTCATTTGTAAAAACGTGAATGAGAATCGCATAAATACGACACATTGAAAAATCATCATAATCCGAAACGTATATAAATATTAAGCCGGTGAATCGATATTTACTCACAAAATTACGCATGACTAAAATATCCGAGAGGAAAAAATTGTTCCGCGAGTAATTGGAAATCAGATACAAAAGCGCGCGCGCCTGCGACATTTAATCGTCGATACGACGCGCTGTATAGGGTAAAGCAATCGAGGCCGCGCTGACGCTTCGTAAAAAGTATCAATGAAGCGATAAAAAATTATCCCCCGCGTATTTCAAAATATCAGCCCTCTCTCTCTCTGTTTCTCACTCGTGCGCGCGTACTACCTATCCTCATCTCTCTTTCTCTTAGTTCGTTAATTGTCCATCGATCGTTCGCGCGTAAATTCATCGGCGCTATGTGGCAACAACGTTCTTCCCCCTTCCCCCTCCCCCTTTTTCTCCATCTCTCTCTCTCTCTCTCTCTCTCTCTTACTCATCCCTCTGTGTTGGTTCACAAAACAGTCCCGAGGCGACGATGTGTTTTATTAAATTATACGCGATCGCACGCGTATACATACCCGTCCAATGTGAAATATTACTCGCCGTCCGATAAATTATCAATTTGCTCTGGAATTTCCAATCGCTCTTATATTTGCGCACTATTTCGCTTTTGTTTCCCAGAAGAATCAATCGATGGATTTGATGAAGAGGATGTTTAGTCGGTTATTTATAGCGATACCTTCCGAAGCTATTATTTTACTATCTTTTCTTGCAAATGAATATTCAAAATTATTGAATCGTCATGTAATGCTTACTATTTGTGTTTAAATACTTGTTAAAATAAGAATGGTAGTTTTGATTTATTATCATAAAATAGACTAAGTAAATTAACAATTTATCGATAAATAATTTTTAACAGAGAGATAAATGTAACATTATATTCATTTATTTTTGAAAATCTCACATGACCGGCAACATAAAATTAACAAAATTTATATATTTGAAATTGAAAAATTTTTAAAAGGATTATTTAAATTCATCAAGTTGAATTATCAAAGTGAGAACATCCACCAAGCTGTTTATTTTTATTTTTTTTTCTTCATTTAAAAGGTTAGCGCAACCGTACGCATATACATCCCTAAGGTTCTAAACACACCGGACTATCCCAAAAGCGGCTTAGAATTAAAAGCAGCGCTGAGCATTAAATTACAAAGTATTCGAATGCTCGCGCTGAGCCCGAATTTATCCGTCTACATATTTAATTTAGCACCTCTCTCTCTCTCTCTCTCTCTCTCTCTGTTAGTCGCTGCGTTAGTCGTCTACGAGAAAACGTTACTCGCTCGTGAAACCACAAATTAATTAAACAATTTCCGCAGACCCGGTATAAAGAAAGACAGACATAACTACGATTGAGAGAGCGAGAACGAGAGAAACGACGAGTAGGAGTTAAAAGCGAAAGAGAGAGAAAGAGAGAGAGAGAGAGAGTGAGAGAGAGAGAGATAAAGGGAAAAGCATACAGGTCCGTGCGATACCATCGCGTATATACACATGTATTCCTTTGCTTAATTTTGGCCACGATGGGGTGGCTTGCGTAATTTAACGTCAGGTACCAGGAACGACGACGTGTACGCGTGCGCGCGCGTGCACACATCCCAAAAGAGAGAGAGAGAGAGAGAGAGAGAGAGAGAGAAATCCGGCTATATAATTACACGTCAGACGCGCTTGTTTCTAATTTTCGTTTACTTTTCGCGGTCCGAAATTACGCGCCTTTGTTTTACTATGGTATATACGTATATACATATCTACATATATATATATATATATATATATATATATACCAGGGAGATTCGCTAACCGTCGAATACCGCGTGCGCGACGCGCCGAGTTTTGCTTGTTCTCACGGCAAATTTACCTCTCCCCTTTCCCTCGACTTCTCTATATATCCTACTACCGACTGCGAGAACTTGTTGAAATACCCCTTCCTTCCTCGTCTCCTCGCCTCTTACCTCTTGTCCTTATTCCCTTTAACACTTGGGAAGATGTTACGTAATAATGTTGTTTAGTTTTGCGAAAGTACTTCTTGATTTATTATTGATTCACCCGAGGAGTTTCTACCTTATATCGCGCGTCGAATAATAGAATTTCAGTTAATTAAGGTTTAACTTTCGTTTGCGAGTCCTTAAATTGAAAAAACATTATTTGAAGAGCAGGAGGAGGGGCTTCTACGCGTAATTAATATCGCGTTTGAAGATGAAAAAATATTAATTACCGATCTCGAAAACTTATTTGCTTGTATATAAAATACGATGATTAAAAAATATTGCATCGCGATGTTTTGAGTTAAATAAATACAAAGATGGAATAAGGAATAGCGAATGAAGCCACGAGTAAATAAATTTTGTAAAATTGTGATGAAATAAAGCCGAGTAACTTCTTTTCACCAATTGAAAATTCATTCGGAGGTTAATTTACCTTTCATTTGTGTACATAAAATACTAATTCCTTTTTTGTCGTTCGAAATAAATTAAAAGGTCAATTTCTTTTGGGGTACGTTTATAAATTAAGCTAATTTAATTTTGATTTTACGTTGAAAATGAATTACTATTATTTTTCGAGCGCGTTAAATTTAAATCGAATTTCAGGCAGTTTTTCCTTGATTTAATTTGCGCACTCGCTCGAGAGGGGAAAATATTATTTTAAAACCTTCCTATTTATCGCGATTAGTGTTAATTTTCTTCAAATCTTCATTTGTCGCTTTAATGTTTCACTTTGACCTGTATAAAATTTCTCAAAAAGATGATAGTAGAAAAACGTGTCATTCGGTAGCAATAAAAAAAAATGAAAAAATAAAAATCCTTCCCCCCCCCCCCACCCCCTCGCCCCCGCAAGAAAATAAAGAGAGAGGAGGAAAATAAGCGTTTGAAGGTTAAAAAAAATAAAGAGGCAAGGCGGTACTATTTGCGAAGCGCGAGCACATTTCCCTTGATTGCCGCGTATTCGAGGTGATGCGCCCTTTGGGGGCAAGGTAGAGCGTCGTAGGAGCTTTGGAGGAGGTAGTTCGAGGCAAGTGTTCCCCGCGTGTAATTCGACGATTTTCCGTTACTTTTAGCTATGGTAATGTCAACGACGACGAGGACGACGACGATAACGATTGAATTATTTGCGGAGAGATCGTTTATCAGGAAGTTCGCGGTGGGATATAAGACGCGTCATCTATTTCAATCGACGAGTGATTCGGGTTTCGTTTCTGTTGTTTTAAAAATGCCGATGTTGTTGGGTATTGGATGTTGACTTTATCGGTTTCGTTGTGTTATAGTAATTTATATTTTTTTTTTAATTTTTTGTGTTAAATAAACGTATTTAAATTATAATAGTTACTTAATGTCTGTATACTTGATAATATTTATACTTGTTCATAATGGAATATCTTCTTTTTGTACATATGAAAATTATTCAATTTTCATTATAAGCTATAAATATTTCTACGTTTGAGAAACACGAAATAAATGCTTTTTTACTGATAAAACATAAAAAAATAATGTAAACGTCCTCGTATACCTCTTCTTGCACATTTAAGTACATACACGAATCGGAACAAAAAGTACCTTTGAAAACTAATTCAACTACGCATAAATCCCGTTCTTCTAGTCGCATTCGCAAACGTAAATAAAGAAAAAAAAAAAAAAAAAAAAAAAAAAATGAGAACTGAAAGAAACAACAAACCCAAGAAAACCGCTCTTTCTCTGCATTATATTTCCTCTTGGTGTAAGAGCAGCACAAGAATTCAGTTCGGAGAGAATTTTGATTTCTCCTCGAGCTCCGAACCCTGTGCACACATACAATCTTCCTCGCTCAGAAAAAACGAGAGGCATACCGTTGTGCACTACACCGTTTTTACGTACGAATGAGGTAAAGAGAGAGGCAGAGAAAGAGAGAGAGAGAGAGAGAGAGAGAGAAAGATGGTATGGAGCAATTTCAAATGCGAGCGTCTGGTTGAACACACGTACGAGCGTCGCGCATAAATAGTCGAGCAAAAACGTCGGTATGCGTGCAGGTATCAACTTATGTATACACGTGTGTGTGCGTTTCTGTGCAACGAATACACTCCCAATTGTACTTATGCTAATACGCGACGGTGTATACTCACACTTACGTAACTACACGCGAATACGCGCGCGCGATAGCGGTAGTAAACTCTCCTATTCACGTGTGCACGTATTACGTAATACAAACGCGCGTCTTTGCACATTCATGCGTACACGCGTAAAGAAGTAGTGGTTACGACGACGCGAATAGAATAGCTAAGAAACAGAGAAATGGATATGAGGAGGGAGGGGAAGAGGTGTCTTATAGCAACGCTCGGCAAAAGTTGAAAGAGAAAAAGAGAGAGAGAGAGAGAGAGAGAGAAGAAACGAAAAAAAGCGACGCTTCTATATGTACACAAAAGTACCACTACGTGTGTATACGAGAAGCACATAGAAAGAGAACTTTAATGGTTATGTGCGCAAGGTGAAGTAAGATCCGGGGTGCGTATAAACTCTCTGAATCAGGAAAGGCGGATCACGTATAGCGAAAAACAGAAACCATAAAGAGAAAAAGGGAGAGAGTTAGACGAAGAGGCACACACATACATACGTAGAAATACTTGTGTAATATACACACAAAGTAAGAATAAGCCAGTGTGCGGGAAGATGAAAGAACAAGGAGAGTAAGTGAAAAGAAACGAGTCAGAACGAGTTGGTAAAAAGTGCGTTAAATTTAAGAACGTGTAGAGGTTGAGTTTCATATTTAGAATGAAAGGGTTTCACTCGAAGTACTTTAACGAATTTGAGATTATTTGTAAATTACATCAGTGTAAGCACAGATACAGTTTTTGTTTATTCAATAATCTAAATTAATTCTTAATTGAATCGATTTTAATTAGCGATTTTCTTAAGATAAATTTTATAGTTAATTATTCCATTTGTATATTGATGAAATAGTAAATTTATTATGAGCTAATATCAGCTTGTTTATTTATCGTTAGATTTACGCAAACATATTTACTTTGGGTAATCGGATGCGATTTGTCGCTTGTATTTATTTAGTTTCTTTCTATTATGTTTCTATTCGACTCACAACAAAAATATTTGCATATTTCATGTATTTTGTCAAAATTTTAAGTTAAATAAATAAGTTAGTCTGTAATTAATTTACATGAAGTTTGTAAGAATAGTATAAATCAAAATATACGACGAATGATATCGAATTTTCTTAGGTAAATAAATTATTCATGCTAATAATTTTATAAAAGAGATAAATAAAATTGTTTTCAAAAACTTACGTATTAGTAATTAACATAGATGTTAATTTTAATCGAAATTGATACATACCTGAAACAAATAAAATAAAAGATTATTAAATTAAATGAACGTTCATATAAATTTTCTTAATAGTTAACACACAAATTATCACGTATAAGTCAGTCAAAGTAATTATGAAACGTAATGAAAGTACAGAAAATGTAAACAGAACTTTAATGTCGTAATTATGCTGAATTTTCTTTTCCTTAAGCGGTGGAAATAATTTGAGTACAGCACTTGAAGAGAACTTTGACCTTACGGTATGAAGAAAGTAAACGAAAAGGTCGAGATTCGACAAACAAACGACAGACACACGAATCGACGCGAATCAAATTAAACGGATAGTGGAATAAGAAAACAAGATAGACAGTAAGACAGAAAAAAAGAAGAAGGGACGAAGAAGAGAGAAGAAGGTTTTGCCGTCTCGGTGGGCAAATTTAGCACGCCGTTGCCGAATGAGATTAAAGCGATCGCACCCACCACCGCCGCTACCACCACCGCGAGGATTTAAATAATTGAAATAAACGCCGCGAGGACGCGAAAATTCTCCCTTTCTTTCTTTCTCTCTCTCTCTCTCTCTCTCTCTCTCTTTCTGTTTCTCTTTTACTTTTTTTTTTTCCTTTCTCTACGACTGACTGACGTAGTCGATTCGGCTCGCGAGTCGAGTCAGCGCCCGCGCGCTCGTTTTATTTCTCTCTTTCATTTTCCTTTCTCCATTCCTTCCGTTTCATTTTCTTTTCTTTTTCTATTCTCGCCGGTAACTACTGGTCGTACTCGCGTGGTTTTCGTTCAAAGCAAAAGCAGTTGCCTAAGCAGAAAATCGAATGAAAATAAAAAAAAAAAAAAAGGAAGGAAAGAAAAAAAAAGAATGAGTAAGCGAGGAGTCCGTTCGTCGCTCGTGAATTGAATAGATGTGCGTTGTATGTGGAATACCGATACTGAATGATTGGACATTCTTTTCTACTCTATTAAAGCTAACAATTTGCGCGTAAAATAATTGGGATCATTTTTTTTTGCTTGGATGAAATTTTTTTTTTATTCGATGGATTTTATTGACAATTGTAGCGTCGAATAATGAATAGAAATAGTCAAAAATAACACCAAAATAAGTAATTGTTTAGATAAGTGTTCTATGATTTAGAATTGTTATTTAGTCATATCGGAAACTTTTAAAGTTGAAAACATTTTTAAAGTTTTGACACATTGATCCAATCAATTATAATTAGTTGATTCAAAATTGTAATTACTTAACTTTTTATTCGAATTATTAATAAGTTCTTTCTAACTCATAGTTTAAAATTAAATAAGGATTTAAGTTTTTAATATAGTTAAAAGAACAATAATCATCCTTGAATTTATTTTATTAAAAATACGCGAGACTATAGTAACTCAATTTTTAATTATAACATGCAATATTGTTAATTTTTTTTAAATGTCGGTGTAAAAAAATGCAGTCGATTTTATAAAATAGAGAAAAAGTAAATTTCTTGAAGCACGTTACAATCTAAACTCACATAATGAAATAAAAGTTTTTAATGAACTCTGAAGCGTTTCGTGATTTTAGAATGTAAATATTCCGAAGCAAGTTTAAAACAATTTCTAATTACCATTTAGAAAGTACTTCACTAAATCGTAATTTTCTACAAATTTATAGACCCTCATTTACCTTTGCTCCTCTCTCGTTTTCTCAAACCTAACCAAACTTTTTTAACGAAGTAAAGTAGTCGATTGATAAATCAAATTTTTTTTAATTACGTTTGAAAAAAAAAAAAATAATAGAAATTAAGTTGAAACATGTTTCGAAATAAAAAATTTAGAAAATTTTTGAAAAACGCATATTTTCATCATCGTGGTAATTATGAGGGAAAGAAGTTTTGATATGTATTCTCTCCGTATACTTGAAAAATAAGTACAATAGAAAGCGTATAATGAGGTAAAACAGCAAATAAACTCAATGAAAATACGAGGGGACGGGTCTAAGGACAAGAAAGTTTTTGATTAAAGCTCCAGAAGCAAACTGACGCTGATGGGAGGGGTGAAAGAGAGAGAGAGGGAGAGAGAGGGAGAGAGAGGGAGGAAGAGGGAGAATGTAGGGGAAAACCAAGAGAGGGAGAGAACACGAAAAAGATGGAAAGTCTAAGCTAGTTAATTATTTCAACAGACGAATGCAAAGCATTTCGAAGTTCCAAGGAACGTTAAACTTTAAATTTTCTTCATGGGATAGGAAGGGGAAAGTACGAGCGACCTGCAGGAAAACGACGACCTCGTTCCTTTCCGCGCTTGTTCTTGCGCGCGAACGCAGGGATTCCGCGTTGTAATTTCTATCATTCTCATTGTCTTGTTTTGCTTTTAATTTTTTGTTTTTTGTTTGTTTTTCTTTTTTTTTTTTTTTTTTGTAAAAAAGAAAGAAAGGGGTAACTTGTAACGCGCGCGCACATACGCAAAGAAAGACTTTGCAGAAGCCGATTTCCACGTAACGTGCATGGCTTTAGCTTCATTCCTTCTTTCTTCTTTTTTTTTCTTGTTCAATGCGCTGAGTTTGCACGGGGACTTCGCGCTTTTTTGCGTCTCTCTCTCTCTCTCTCTCTCTCTCTTTCTCTCTCTCTCTCTCTCTCTCTCTATCGTCCGCGCGCGTATATACCAACTGGAAGTCACGGATTTTTACTGGTTTCTCGATTCTTTTCTTTATGTGCGTTTATTTTCCAGGCTACGTGTCTTTTTAATGTACGTTCGTTCGTTTGTTTCTTGCGTTGTTTGCTTCCGCGACTGTTTCATTTCTTTTCTTTTTTTTTTCCTTTTTTTTCGCGAGATACGAGGCATGAAAACGTTTTGAGATTGCTCGCGAGTTGTGAAAGATAATGCTATGTGATTCGTTCTTGCAGAATTTCAATTCTAATAAATTGTTACGCACGCGTAATGTTAAAAACGAGCATTTTTTACATTTTTTTTTCAACTTCGCGGTGAGAAATTTCGGCTCCTAAATTATTAAATTATAATGATGGTAAGATAAATCATTTAATATTTTATGAAAAATTTTTAGAGTAAAGCGTAAAATAAATTATTTTGAATTATTTATTATAAATAATAACGGTTAGAATATGTAACTATAAAGCGAAAATTCTACGTCAACTTTGAACAAAATTTTAAAAGAATATAATATATAATATTCTTTAAAAAAAATCCTTTGCAGTAACTACCATATGCATTCCACAAATATTAATAATCATTAAAATGCCACAATCAATGAAAATATAACTAAATTTTAACCGAAATAAAAAACTAATTTTTTTACGAAAATTTCAAGTAAAAAGATTAAATAAAAATCAAATTTTTGATTTCCTTCCACCTCACGGTTTGTCTCTCGCTCGTTTATACCACATTATCATTTTCGAGTTTTCGTTATATTTTTGTACCGGGAGGGTCGAACTTTTTTGTTTAATATCGCGAGAAAGAGAGGGAATCTGCGTGCGCATCAAAATACGCAACGCGTATAACAATCGAGAGCGGCGCGTAACAATGCAACAACGTACTGGCTTAAATTTGCAATTATATCGATCGGTTGTCTCGGTCATCGGGCGTTAGTGACCGACGGTAACAGCAGCAGCACTAACAGCAGCTTGCCGAGAGAAAGAGAGAGAGAGAGAGAGAGAGAGAGAGAGAAAGATAGAGATAGAGAGAGAGAGAAAGAGAAAGAGAGAGAGGTAAAACGATATTTATCGCTCGTTCGGCCGTGCGCTCACGTACAATCGTTGTTGCATAAGCGCTTCGCGGTATTAAATAAATCATCGAATCGCCACCTGTTGCCCAAACTACGTTTTACGCAATTGTATGCGTAGGTTTATACGCGCGACCGGCAACCAATGGATTAAAGCATCGAAAATTTAAAAACAATTTTTTTTCATCCAAGTTAAATGTAAATCAACGAATGCACGATTTCTCGCGTCGTCGATTTCAAACGTACGGTTTTTGCCTTTCCGTTTTTTTTTTTTTTTTTTTTTATTTTTTTTATTTTAACGTAGCGCAGTCGTTATTTAAACGACGCCGAACGTTTGTATTACGAATTGATTAGTTATATGGTCGATAACTCGGGTCATTGGATTCGTTGATAATGCAAAAAAGAAAGTGTTCGTTAAATGGTTAAATTTCTATTGAATAACAGATGTTTCAAAAGCTGATTACATAATTATAGCGTCTAATAGAAAAACGTTCACAAAATGCCAAAAATTATGAGTAATCATATTATTTTATAGTTTATAGTTATAATATTGATGTTAAGGACATTTTTTTTTTTAATATCCACTAATTTCATATTGTATAAGTATTAATTAAATTAAAACTTTAACAAACATCATTTTTCAAAGAACTTTATTGCAGATAATTCTATAAAAAAAATTATTAAAAATGGTTATTATCGAGTTTTGAATAATAAGTTGTAATGACACAATATCATTGATAAATGATGAAATTTGTAACTTATGTTATGTAATTACTTTTTATAGCTATTAAAAAGTCAGGCTCATATCAAAATCCAATTAAAATGATTAATTTTACTCGGGAAAAACTTGGAAAAAAGTTTCATCTGAATTTAAAACGATAATTTGTAATCCTAAACTTTTTCCCTTCAAAAAAAAAAAAAAAAAAAATAAATAAATAAATAAATAAATAAAATAAAATAAAATAAATAAATAAATAAAAGCCGCAATAAATATTGAAGAAAACAGTACAGTTATATCGATAACGTAAGGATCAATCGCAAGCCGTAGCATCGTCGAGAGAGGTTAGAGTTTCATCCGTGTATCAATGAGCGGAGGGATGCATTTGACGCGCGAGAGTACAATCATTTATCGTTTCGACATCGAGATATACCGATAAATAATAATCGACGTTCTACCTCGAAAAGTAGACGCGGGTTAAAGTTTCCGGCGTTGCGTTTCGATATACAAACACACGCTCGCGTAACTGTTTGGTCGATCTGTCACCTGTCTCTGGTATATCGTTGAGAAATTCAGCTCGTCGTACGTACGTACGTGTGTGTGTACGTAACGCTTGCGGCTTGGTTACATTTACGTGCGTGCGAGCCTTGTTTCGCAGTTAAAACACGCGCTCGTGAAACGTATGTAATTGGCGCGAATGTATATGCCAACGTATGAATATAATCATCGGATGGAATTATGCGTATACAAGCGAAACGCAATTTCGTTTGCGTAAAGACACGCAAGCAATTGTGTGTGTGTGTGTGTAAGTGAGTACTTTCGCGAAAATTTGTAAAACGCCCGCGTGTTTACTCCCGTTATTGATCATTTACAAAATTTATCGTCAATGATATTCTTGCTTATGTTTATGCGTAAAATGCGTTTAAGCTGAGTAATTAATGTAATCGCAGGTGCAAAGACGCGCATCCATAAACAGAAGTTCGAATAAAAAATTATCCTAAATATTTTATCGGCATGTTATTACACGCTTGTGCATAAGTTTACGTATGCTTTTATAATATTTAAACGAGAATCAATAACGAATAACCTACATTATCGGTAAATCGAATGTTATAAAAATATGCAAGATGAGATAACGAACGAATCACGTGAATTCAAAATAAAAATAAAAAACTAGGATTATCAAACTAGTCCGTAAGTTTAGTTTGATTTGTCATGTTTTCTTCTGTTTAATTAGCTTGCAGCGATGTATAACAGAATTATTTTTAACGTTTTCATAAATTAAGGGATGATTAACATTTTAGAGATATAAACTTACAAAATTAAAATAAAGAAATAAAAATACAAGTTATGAAAAAATAGTAATTATTAATCAATAAATCGTATTATTTATTGTTTTCATTAATTATTCTGGCAAAAGAGAAATTGTAAATAACTTTTAAAATATTTAAATTTATTTTTGAAAAACAGAATAAGTGAGAAGTCGTCTTTGTTCATTTATGTCTATTTACATTTACGAAAAAGTAGAACGAATCAATATATAGTCAGACGATCATATTTACTTTGTGTTTAAAAAATGTGCTTTATGATAAAATTAAATTGTTTCAAATACGTTAATTTTTTTTAAAAATAATCGATTCATAGATTTATTATAATATGTAATATGAAATTTCTAAGAATTTCCCTCTGCATTAATCGGAGAGAGTCGTTTATTCTTCTCTCTATCTCACTCTCTCTCAATCTTTCTTCTTTCTCGTTCCACCAACTAAACGATGTTGAATCTCACCGTCGAGTGTTTGAAAATAGAAGTGAGGAAAACTATTGGTAGCGAGAATTGAATGCAAGATAGATAGAAAATAACTTGCTGCCCGTTCAACGCTGATTTTACTCTTTTTAACAAATAATGCACAAGTTCGATTTGTTTTCAATTTACCGTTGCACAATGCGTGAGTTGTAAACTTGAATTGTGTTTTCCTTCTGTGTGACAGCAGAAATTAATTATGTATTTAATTGTTTTGATTTGTTTGTAATAAACTTTGCGATACTCCATATGATCTTGAGAAAATACTTTGAATATCATCGTAAATATTAAATTAATTACGAATTCGTTTATGTATCAAATATGTAAATTTGCATCGATTATGGAAATCGTTGAAAAAGAATCCTTTTTCTTTTTTTTTTTTTTTTATAATTTTGCGTCATTAGCAATGCATGCTGCCTTTTGCATTTACATTTGTATTAGATCACGATCTTTCGCGACTAGAATAAAAATAAAAGTAAGGTACGGTAATAAAGCGAAACCTCCATCTAATTTATAAAAGTCAGAGAGGAGAGAAAATCGCACGTGTCGCCAAGGCTATTAAGTTCTGAGCCGGTGAGAGCGCGTTCACTCCTTTCTTTTTCCACCAAATCTCTACACGCTTTACCGGGAATGTAAATTCCTCGAGGGGGAAAGAAAGAAAGAGAGAGAGAGAGAAAGAGAGAGAGAAACGAAGAAAAGAGTATAACGACCATCCACTTAGCGCTCGAGCGAAGGTGGAAACTTGGCGTCGAGTTCGCGAAAGATAAAATTCAGAGTTGGGGCGTGAGACAGTTTCTCAGTTTCTGGTTACTCCCTTACTCTGACAAATTTTTATGTAGATGTTGTCAAAGTGGCCGAAAGCTCTTTTCCTTCTCCGAGTTATCGGAACTATACAAATCTAGAAAGAGGAAGAGAGAGGGAGAGAGAATTTGCTCGAGCGTAACTGCATCAATAAAGTAAAATAGGAATCGTGAAAGAGGTAAAAGAAAGATAAAATTGGAAACGTGATGAGCGAAAAAAGCAGTTTTTTTTTAGGTATATTAGAGTTACATTAAATTGATGTACTAAGTAAGTATGTAAAAGTTGGGATCTTACATAAAAGATTTGGCGAAAGATTAGCTGAAAAATTAGTTTATATAAAAGATTTATTTTATATGCAGAGTTTCAAATAAATATTTTCAATTATTATTTTCTATGAGTTTTCGTTAAGTATTGATATTCAAATGATTTATATTTATAGATATGATTTATTTGTCATGATTTTCCTATTGGAAACTGATTGGCAATTAAAGTTTTTATGTATTTTTTTTATTAGCTTAAAAGCCTCGCTGTTTTGTTTTTTTCATTTTTTAAACTCTGGCTACTAGTTTGAAGAATAAAAGTTTAATCAAAATAATTGCATTATATCACTCAACCGTTAATAATTTAATTTTTTTACTTTTACGTATTCATTTCGGATATTTGTATTTTTTAAAAATAGCATTATAAAATCAAATTCATTCCTTTAGAACAAATAAAAATACTACTGAAATTGAAATAAAAAAAAAAAAAAAAAAAAAAAAAAAAAAAAAAAAAAAAAAAAAAAAAAAAAAAAAAAAAAAAAAAAAAAAAATAATATAGTGACAATTTAAAATTAAAAAAAAATATAATGCTAATAATGTTAACTCACGAAGACGCTTTTATCTTTAATCAAGCAATTTTATCGAAACTTCTTTCACAAATATCAGTAAATCTATTAACAAAAAATTCTTTCAAAAATTTTCCTCTAATACCGTTCAAATAGATAAGAAAATGAAGCCTAAATAATAAAGTCCACGCGCTCACAAAGAAGCGTAAGATCACGGAAAATAGTAAGAGAAAAAAGACGAAAGAAACGAGTGAGAAAAGTGTCGAGAGGTAAAAATGAGAGAGAAAGGCAGAGAGAGAGAGACAGAGAGAGATAGAGAGAGATAGAGAGAAGAAAAAAAAAAATTGAAGGGTTACGACGATGTGGACGAGGACACGGAGATTTCGAAAATTAGACCGGTAGAAATCGAATCACGTCCCGTGGAACAAGCTGGCAAGTGGTAGCTGGACTTCCTTCCTTCGCGCTTTCCTTCTCTCCGCAGTAGTCTCGGAGGTAGGAAGGGAAAGGGGAAGGTGAGTAAGCGTACGTGCTCAAGGCGCGAAGTAGCCGTTCTTATTCTTTCTCAGTAGTGTCCAAATGCGAAGGACGTTGGATTCTTTTTCTTTCTTTTTTTTTTTTTCTCTCTTTTTCGTCCTTTTCTTGTTTGACGCGAAAACGCCGAATTTGAATTTTAATCATTATTTTTTTTCTTTTTTTTTTTTTTTCACGCTGCTTCTCGAGACTTTCTTACGGAGGTTAGCGTCGGTTGGTTGGTTCACTCGTTGCTTGCTCGTCTCGTGACTTATTAAGCTTCGCAAGAGGTGGAAAAACTTTTTTAACTTGACTTTATAATCTCGGATGACTCGATTTTGATGCAGGGAAGTTTTTTTGAGAAAGGTAAAGAAAAAATCGTTTTTTTACTTCGGCTAACTTAACTGGATTAATTAAGTTTCATCCTTCCTGTGGCTTTTCTAAATGATCATTGTGGCAAAGCGAAAGTGTATTTAGCAAATAAGTGAAAATATTTGGTATTTTGAATTCAAAAAAAAATGTATTTGAATTTATGATAATTAATTGTGAAGTTAAAAATTATTTATAATTATTTATTTTACCAAAAAATTATTAACAAAGGACGTAAACATAATAAAAGGTTAAAAAATATTTGTAAATAATTAATTTTATAATCAATAATTATTGTTTCATACAAGCTTACATAGGTAGTCAATATTTGCACTATATAATTTCTTTACTCAGTTTTGTAATTATCTTAAAATATTAATACTGAGTATTTGATGCTCTCAATTTACTTTATATCAATTTTAAAAATTGTTAATAAATTAATGGCGGATTATTTATACCGGCTTATACTCGTGCGCACGTGCACTTAAATCCCACAAATTATAGCTCGAAAAGTGTCTGATTTTTTTTTATTCGTTACCTTAATTTTCGTTTATATTTATTTTCGGCTTTCGCATTAAATCGAAAGTATTTTATACTCGCGCGCGCGCGCATCATCTCGGCTTTGGCTGCAATTCTAACGACTTTATCCGTTATTAGCAAAATTAAGCAAGGGAAATTAATTATTTTGATCTCGTTCTCTCGTTTACTCTCCTTCTCTTTCTCTCTTTCCCTCTCTCTTTTTTCTCTCTCCCTCTCTCTTGGCAAAAAAATCTCGTCCATTTTCCCTCATTATCTCGAAGTGACTTTTAAAGAGTGCGGCACCCACCCGAGATAAGCACTCGAGACTTTAATAAATAACGCGCATGCCCGCCTCGCGTTCCCTCTCTCTCTCTCTCTCTCTCTCACTCTCTTACTTTCTCTCTCCTTCTTTTTTTACCCTTTCGCGCGCCCCGTCGCGACGTTCACGCCGTCACCTTGTCCCAACGAAACCGATCGCTCCTCCCTAGTTTTTGTTAGTCTCGTTTTCTTATCGTATATTTTTTACATTCTTTATTCTTCTTATTTTCAACGGTTTATGTGCATGAGAGTATAATCGATCTGACCGATAAAGATAAATTGTCGTGCAGTTACTGAAAAAGAATATTACCGCTCGATCGATTTTACTCTTTATGGAACTTGATAAGTTTTTTCATATACATGAAAAATAATTGTGATTTAAAAGCTTTAGTTTACGTACTTGTAAATCAATTATATTACTTTTTTGATAAAAATCGTACCAAACATTTATTCTTATTAAAGAATTGAATTTATTAAGTAAAAAATTAACTATTCACGAAAAAGCAGAAACATACCGAAACCCTGCAAACGCGACATTTTAAATATCTAGGTACTCTAAAATGTAAAAAAAGCTTTGGATGGCTCTTAAGCGAGAAGTCGCAAAACTAATCCAAATAAGACAAGTCCACGAAGGAATAAGCCGCAGTGTAACTAAAGAAAAAAAAAAGGAATGTATATATGTAACGTCTATATATGCAAGAAAAAGAAGAAGAAAGAGAGCTGGAGGGTTGAAAAGGAAGAAGAGACGAGTCTATACAGCGGAGACGCGAGCGAATTCTGTCTTCCTCTCTGCGGATTCTCGCGCGCAAAAACCCTCTCACGCCTCGGCCCGTGTAATTAGTTTCCCGAGTTAAAGTGGCCCGAGCTGTGTTGAGAGAGTACTAGAGAAAGAGAGAGAGAGAGAGAAAAGGACATTGCCGCGCACACGCCCACAGGATTCCAATTTTCTTTCTCTTTTTGTTCGCCATCTAAATTTCCCCCGCCTGTCACTTTCTACCTTCCTTTCTTTTGCTCCTACGGTCTTAGGAATTTTCGTCGTCTTCGTTGAAACTATATACGCGTGCACTAGAAGAGAGAGAGAGAGAGATAGAGAGAGAGAGAGAGAGAAAAACAGTTTATTTTTCCGCTAGCGTTTTGCAAAAGGGAATAAGATTTTTGAATGGTTAAACAATTTCTACGATATTATAAGGGATGTATCGGTAAGAGTTTTAAAAATCGTTGAATGCGATAACGTTTTTTGATTTCAATTTAGGCCATTCTTTTATTTATCAAGATATCGCAGTCGATATTATTTTTAATTTACATTTTTTTTTAATCTTGAAAACAGTAAAAAAAAAATTTTTAGATGAAAATTTTCAAGTGCTCGGGATTTTAATAAGTATGAAAAAACCATTTGCTTATGAAAGAATAAAAAATAAATTTTAAGTAAAAGTATACTCACGCGACTTTTTTCTGATATGGCTATATTATAAACATTGGAAAAATTTTATATTTGAATGAAAAATTTTTATTCTACGATGGTATTTGTAACTGTATTTATACAAACTTAAAAAATTTATATAATTAATACCGATTTTATTAAAAGGGCCTTCAATTTTAGGTTAATTTACGTTACGATGAAAACAAATTCGATGTATAATACGTAAATATTTTAGCATCAAATTCACTGTTTACTTGAAGCTCTACCTCTTATTTTAATTTTTGCCACAATTCTTTTGCTTCCTTTATTTGTCTGTCATACTCTCTAACTTTTTGCGTATTTTCGTATACAGAGATAGAAAGAGAGAGGGAGCGGAAAAGATTACAAGAAAAAAAATAGTCCAATAGAACTCGACGATGAGTGACAAAAAAAAAAAAAAAAAAAAAAAAAAAAAAAAAAAAAAAAAAAACACGAAAATGAGGTCAAGTAATATAAGAGGGTTTTTTATTCGCACCGGTAACGAGTCAAGGGAAAAATCAAAACGAAATGGTTCAAATATGAATGTGACTTGGTAGTGCTGCGTACACCAAAAGTTGTAGGAGTTATATTTCGAGCTGCTCTCTATTTAAAATAAGCAAAGTTTGATCATTAACAGATACGTAAATTAATTTTCGATCCATCGAAAGTTTTATTTTGGATGGCAATTTTTGCACGTAGGTAAATAATAAGTTTTATAAATAACTTTTGTAAATAAAATTTTACAAAATTGTTTTATTGTTAAATTGATTTTTATATTTTTCTATGAGATATAAATTGGATTTATTTTCGATTTTTATAGATAAATAAGTATTTGTTCTCAAATAAATTTATTCATGCAATGATTATAATTAAATTTTAAAATTAATTTTTTTTTTTTTTTTTTTCAATATATTTTATTTGAGTATTGATTTTTATTACACATTGGCATTAGAATTCGATATGTTTAACGTTTTGAATATGAAACTTTTTCATTAAATATATTTGAAAAGATAAAAATATACACATTATCATAATAAAACGTCATGTGAAAACATCGTTTAATTCAAAGTTAGAGCAACCACAGCATGTAGCTAACCATAGCAAAATATAGCTTTACAATTCGATAAAACGTTTCATATTCAAACTTGTTATGTCTTTACAAGCATTCACGACTATCGTAAACAACAGTTACCTCAGCCAATACGACCAAAAAAATTTTTATCGTACAGCTTTCTTCAAACTACCTTTTCGCGAGCGACATAAAAATCAAAGCGAAAAAAAAAGTCGGCGCAGGAAAAATGAAATACAAAAAAAAAAAAAAAGCAACAAAGGAAACAATTTTCGCTGCTTAAAAAAAAAAAAGGAAAAAAGGTTAGTCGTCAACATCAAAACGATACATAGAATCACTAAAAGCGTTTTCCGAAAACGTCGAGACGATCGACGCGTGATCTACACATCGAAAGGGTCACATTGGCCCGAGGCATACAAATCGGAAAAAATAGCGCGTATACATGTGGCACGCTCTCTCTCTCTCTCTCTCTCGCGCGTTTGTTTATCCCAGCGTATACATGCGATGATGAATGAGAGAAAAAAATAAAACGCCAGGGCGCGAGTATGGGAAAAACAACGACGAGAAACTTGCTAGAAAGAGAGAAGGTTACGTGCTCCGGATGGAAAATAAAGAGAAAAAAAAAAGAGGGAGAAGAGAAAGGGAGAGACAGGTTTACGGGACTCCGAGGTCGCGAGCAATTTCGAGCCTCCAACCCAGGAAATTGCGACCCGGCTTGTATGCGCGACTGAGGGAAGGGGGGACGACGACGACGACGACGACTGAGCTGCCTTCTCGTGCATATACCCACCGAGGGTGGAAAAACGCGCGGTGACGAAAAGAGAGAAAGAGAAAGAGAGGGTGAAAGATATCGACGAATGTTTTCGCGCGGATTTTTCATAGCTTACCGAACGTTATTTGGTTTTCTTTCGATATATATTTTTCTTTGGGAAACTGTAAGACGTGAACAGAAATTTTTTTTTTTTTTTTTTATTTTATGAGCGAATTGTGAAATGTTTGGTTAGTTTTATATATGGATGCATTATGTCTGTGGTTGTTGTGAATGTATTTTAATATTCGAATGAAATTCGAAAAATCAATAATAAGCAGATCAGATCATTTTTAAATATATTCGAAAAATAAATTAATCAATAAATTAAATTACTATTTATGAAAAATCCTTAGTAAATTTTGAAATTATTTATTACAATGAATACGAGGATTTTCTCCCATGTTATTTTCGTTACGTAAGGGGGTAAAATATTTGTTAGTCATTTACAAAGGTCTACATAATATTTTATATTTAGTTCGATAGCAATTAGGTTAGAACCGAGGGCTCATTAAAATGAATTGTGGACCATAAAGTTTATTATTTGCTGCCAGAAAATAGTCCCCAGAGCATCATTAAGATTAGTATTTCACAGGTTCGATGTACCTGTTGTTATAATTATGTAAATAAAACGGATAAATGTGTTAACAGATTATTTTTAGTAATTTGCTAAACAAATATTTGTTTGCATATAAAATTTATGCAATTCGTTTTATTTTTCATAACATATATTTTATTATCTTATTAAAGGAGTTATTATTTCATGAAAAAAAAAAAAAAAAAAAAATGAATTTACGCGAATAAAAGTTTATCGGTGTTATGTAAATGTAATTAGCTTGCAGTTTTATAAAATTCAATTATTTTTTTTTCATCGAAATAAACTTTTCCAATACCGAATTTCAATTAATATTTACATCTTTCGAAAAAAAATGTTTTATTTGCGAAAACAAATAATTAATATTTATGATACGAAAAAAGTATCACTTTTACCGTTTCGTTATAAATTTTTATTTTCCCGGTTATATATAAAAGCATATTATAACGTTATTTATACTTCGTAAAATTTTCATGTAAATTAAAAAGTACTAAATATTAAAAAACGTTTTAAATTTTAATATTTTATACACACGTGTTCAATTAGAAACATAAAAAAAATTATTCATTAAATAAATATAAATAAATTATATAATATATCTATGTATGCGTTCTTTGTATTAAAATTAATTGAATAACAAACACTAAGCTCATAATGTGAAAATCAATTGACATTTACATGTATCATGTTTTTGTCATCTCGTTATTTATGATTAATATACTTCGATTAATTTAATACACCGATAATTAATATTAAGTCAAGTAATACACATATATTTCTCTCTTTATACGTTTTTCCTACAGGTAAATTTTTAAACGAATATTAAGCTTGACAGAATTATTTCTCTTTTCGCCTCGTCTACTTCTTTCTTTTATTACAACAACATAACAGCGTGTATCTTTAAAAAGTTCCAGGAAGAAAGCACAGGCGTCGTCGTCGCCTGCGAGCAAATCCAAAGTAAAGTTTCTTCAATTAGGAAGTCGCTTCCACGCCCCACGTAAAAATAACGTAGTAAGTCAAAACGAAAAACAAGGGGAGGGAGTAAGAGGCAGGGGTGAAACAAACTAAATAAAGAGAAAAAAGAAACGCAGAGGGAGAAAGAGTAAATGGGTCGAGTATTGGCGATGGCAGGTATTAAAGCATTTGTCAGCCAGCATGAGAATATTGCCTTAGAAGAGGATGGGGGTTGGGGGTGCAGTTTCGCGTACACACAACTATACACTTACATACATATATGTACTCACGTAACAAGACTTGAGAAAGGGTGTACACACTTATTAGCGGGCGACTCTATGCATGGCGCGGGGCCAACTAGTTACGAGACTG
Organism: Chalcis sispes; assembly: GCA_949987625.1. Taxonomy (NCBI): domain Eukaryota; kingdom Metazoa; phylum Arthropoda; class Insecta; order Hymenoptera; family Chalcididae; genus Chalcis; species Chalcis sispes. Next base: position 58,103,568 of record OX465097.1, on the reverse strand, counting down.
CCCCCCTCGCTCTCCCGCATAGACTTCGTCTACGAGCGCAACCTCGCAACCTAACTCGAAAGTCCAGAAGCGCGTATTGCTCGAGTGTCGCCTTTCCCCCACCCCCTTCCTGCTCCGAGTTACCTGTACGTGTGTATGAGAGCGAAAGTGCATGTATAGATATGCAAGCGAATACTTATATACACCGGTACAAGGCGACGGTTATATTCGCGAAAACGACAGAGAACAAATTCGAGCTCGATAATGACTCGAGAGATGGCGGGCAGAAGTTATTGTCCTTTAGCTTTTTAACCGCAGATTTGGTAATGTTAAAGAGCTGGATTAAATATAAGTATACGTTTAACTTCTTACCGTTTATTATTTCGCTTAACGACTTCTGAATTTTAATGATGAAGATAATGTCTGACTAAAGGCGGATAATACTACTTGTACGTGATACTTCTGACTGAATTATTCATTTTTATTGACTTTTTGTTATTTCAAATTAAAAACTTCAATATAATAATACAAAAATATTATGTTACAAATATTAATTATAAAAATTCTAGTTAAAAAATTAAATAATTGCTTTAATTAAAGTACCATGGGTTGTAATTTAATTAAAAAATTTTCAACAAAAAAGCATCTTACAAAATATGTTAATCTTAATAAGCGAAATGCAAAAAAACAACTGCCACAAATAAATAAATTTCAATGCTCAAATTTCAAACTTTGTTTATTCCCACACTGATTTTCCTTAAATTATTTATATATCAGCACCGGTAATATCAACAATTATACTCCTCTCCACATTTTATAATAAAAGCATATATAATTGAGCCGCCGCCTTGCGTTAACGGGCGATCCTTTTTGATTTTTCCTTTTCGCGGTCGTACGCGCAATTTTTCATCGACGGCGGTCGCTTGCATTTGGCCGGGGATCAAAGGATCAAGAGGCCTAATTGCTATTTACCCTTGCCCGAGACCTCCTACGCGTGAGCCGAAACCACTCCTTTTTTTTTTTCTTTTTCAACCTACCCCTGTCTCTCTTTTTCTCTCTCTTTTTTTCTTATTTGTGGTATGCGGTAGTAGCCGTTCTCTATTTCTATAGCTCTGTGCTCTCTATTCCCTTGGCATCTCTTTATCCACAGCCGTTGCCTGTTTCCTAGAAGCTATTTTTCCTACCGAGTTACTTTCCTTCTCTCGTTCTTTTCATTCTACCTTGGATTTTTAAGGGAGGCTTTTCCTTTTACGAAAGTTTTTGAATTTTTCGAAGTAAACTTCTACGGAAAATGTTTTTTTTTTTTTTTCCTGATGAATATAAACGTAAGATGGTTGTGTAAAAGTTAACGATTTGATGAAAATACTGCGTTAATTTTTGCCGATATTTTAAAACAATCTATTTTTTAATAAATGTTTTACTACGAATAAAAAAATATATCTTTAAATATTAAATGTAATGAGTCCCGTTGACATTTAAATCTTTTTAAATATTTAGAATTAATCACATTTAAATCGCAAAGAGGCTATGATAAATTAAAATTCACTATTAAGTACTTTATCGTGTCGTTAAATAATTCATTTCGTTATTACGAGATTGAAAGTAACATCGTGTAAAAAACGTTTGTTAAAAGATCGTTTGAAGTTTCGATGCCCAGAAAAGATTATTAATCTTACACGGAAAAATATGATTCTGCTGCCTATTTAATATTAAACATCAATTTCTATCAGAGTTACTTTTACAAAGCAAATGAACGAGAAAAAAATGTTGTCAGTAAAAAGAAAAAAAAAAAAACAAAAAAAAACTCGAATATTAAAAATCAAATTTACATTTATTTAAAGGCGCAAGCAAAGTTTTTAAAATATTATAATTCACCCGGCGAAGTATCTTAAACAAAATTTAAATATAATAACCAAAACGCTGGATGGAAACACACGTTCGCGATAGACCGTCGAAACAAAATATGATTCGCTGCGCAAGAGTAAGTTTCGTTAAGTCTAGGAATCTCTCTATCTTTCTTTCTCTTCGCACACAAGCAACAGGAGGCACATATCTAAACGAAAACGCATTCACGACGGCAAGATTCAACGGTGGAAGAGTAAATTTCCATAAACAAATGCATGCACACGGCCATTATTCCACGGATCTCTGTCTCTATAGCTACGCGCGCATAATCTTCGCGATATGTCGAGCCAGACAGCCAGAATAATAAATCTTTCTCTCTCTCTCTCTCTCTCTCTCTTTCTCTCTTTCGCTTTTGTACTCGGGCAGTTCTTCGAGAAAGAGAAGACACCGAGAGTCCAACGAGTTTTCGGTTAAAACTTGACTCTGTCGAGAGGAGAGAGAGAGAAAGAGAGAGAGAGAGAAAGAGAGAGAGAAAGAGATAGAAAGAGGAAAAGATGCGGCAAGTCTGTCTAGTAGATACGAGATTTCCTGGGAAATTTCAGGAGTTGTTTTCCCGGCGTCACGGTTTCTTACTTTTGCAAGTTGCTGACGTCGAATTAGATGTGTGTGAGTGCGTGTATATATATGCCTTCAGAGGAACTAGAAATCTGATGAAACAGCTTTTCTCTTTTAAATAAATTTTAAAGACCATCCGATTTCTTTTTTTTGCGCTATTTTAAATATCTTTTTTAACACTTTTTTCGTGACGACGTTGCTAGTTATATAAAAAAAATTATTAAAAATTTTAATTGAATGTGAGTTTTGTCTGTCATATATCAATTAAATAAGTTGATAAGTTTATCGCTGCTTTTATTGATGTTGAATTACACAGTAAGCATTCAAAACAACAAGTACTTAGTTAATAAGCAATTTAGAGTTTTGAATTTATTAGTGAAATAGTTCTCACTCAAAGCTAATGAAACTTCTTAAAACTTTGATTAGCGAAACTCAGTTTTACTAATTGACCAATACAATTTACGCGATATCTTATTTAATTCAAGTTAAAGTATTAGTAATAATATTCATTGAAAAATAGAATTATAACTTATGTATAAAAAAATAATTAATTGATTAAAAATTATTTATTTAGTTTAGAATTTTTTTAAATGTGATTTTCTAAGAAGCAATAATTTATTTAATGCACAAGTTCTACACGAATGCATATTTATCGTTTATATCAAATTTTTAATTTCCAATGTACATATTTAGAAATAAGAATCATATTTTTTCTTTTAAAATCACATTTCAAAATTGAATATTTGAATATTTGATAAGTAAAACCGACATACACAAGTTCTTATTATAATGCTTATAAATATTCATGTGGATATTTCAAAATAACTCTAATCTTGAAACGTTATGCTAATTTTAAACAAAAACCGACAAATCCGCAAACATACACACAGACACATACATAAATAAAATTCTCTTCTAAATTCTCATCAAAATTCCTTGTAAAATCCTTCCGAAAGAACCCATCAAAGGTCTTGCGATTCATCCATCATCCGCTTGAGAGGGAAAAAAAAAAAAATAGCACGAGTGAGAAAGGGCAAACGCGTTCCGTAAAAATATATCTCGGTAGCATTTGGAAAATGCAAATTCCCGAGCGCGACGGCCGGTTATACATACACGCATACGTCTGCGAGAGCGCGCGTGCAAAGTTTAAAGAAAAAAGAAAGAAGTATCGGGTACCTGAGAACGACGACGACGACGACGATTACTTCTACTACTCTCTAGAGATGAAAAAAGGAGAGAAGGATCCGGAACTACAGATTGCGCGTAACTTCGCATCCTGTAAAAAATGTCTTGGGCACCGTTTTTCAAGATTAGTCCGACGCGCGACCATCTGAGGGAAGCCGCGAGCGAAGAAAACGTCGGAGGCAGTAAGACGCCCGACGCGACCTAGTTGTGTCGCCTATGTGAAAATGTGGGACACAACGAGAAAGAAAAAGAGAGAGAGAGAGAGCGAGAGTGAAAGAGAGAGAGAGTGAAAGAGAGAGAAAGACTCGTTTTCTGGAGATTTTTTGGCGTGTGTACGAATAAACTGTATGATGTATACGTTTTTGATGAATAATTCAAGGTGGATTAGACTTTATGAAATTTGAATTTGAAAATAAACATAAAGATCTGGAAAAGTATTCGAATTGTAATGTGCAAGTTTGAAACGTTTGTTATTGCATGGCTTTATTTAAAATGGTTATTGATAAAAAATGTTATTGTATACTACTGATAAAAAATTTGCTTTTCTTTCTTACTTTTTCACTCAAACATTTGTAACATTTATTTCGAATGCTCAGAACTAATAACATACATTGTTTGTACGCTAAATGAACATTTGGTTTTCAAATCCACAAAAAAAAAAAATTAATCTTTAGTATCGTAAAACCATTACACCAACTCGCTATTCTGCGGTAGTCCTACCCTTTCTCTACCCCTTTCTCTCTCTCTCTCTCTCTCATTCTCGTCAAAAAAAAAAGAAAAAAAATATTTGCTGGCAGCGAAAGCTCAAAACATCAATCTGCAACGTTGTGTTTCCCTCTCAACGTTTGCTGATCGAATTGACGTGGATTCGCGTAATTATCCAGTCTAAATAAAAAAAAAGAAAAAAAATTATCATGCGCATACCAACAACCGAGAGAAACCCTGGAGATTCACAGAGGATTGGTGTTTTGTGTCCAAAACGTAAATGGGGAAGGGAAAAGTTGACTGTTTGCTCAACTTTTGGCGATCTGCGGCACGTTTCTCCCTCTCTCGCTCTCTCTCTCTCTCTCTCTTCGGAATAATGCGCTCTCCGATGAAAATCAGGCATAAAATTGCATAAACAAACGACGCAATCGATTCTCGGGTGGATAGAAAGAGCCGATCGGCGCGCGCTCTCCCCGCATTCCTCTATATACGCCGATAAACAAGCGAAAGCTCATGTATCGAATGATACGGGAAATAACGAAACGCAAGCGAGCGCAAACGGAATCGCGAATGCGCCAAAAGCCGACGATAAACAGAATCGCGCTCGCGCGGCTTGCGTACAGAGAAAACGAGGGAATATTTTTTTTTTTTCTTTTTTCTTTACGCGCGCACGCGTGGCTTTCCGCGCGGGTTTGGTAATCCGAAAAATTTTCACGTTCTGTTTTTTTACTCATATTTTTTTTTTTTTTTTTTTTCGGAGGGTGAGCTTTTTGTTTGCTCGTTATTTTGGCTGGATGTTTGCCGTCGATGATTAGAGGAAAAAGTGTTTGCTTGTGTGTGTTTGTGTAAGCGTTCGGTGGTACTTGTGCGTCTATTTTGCTGTTGTTTTAATGGGCTTTCAGCGACGTTGTACCTTTGTCAAATGGAAAAGTACGGGGGATTGCTTCGTTGAAAGATTAATGTAGCTGGGAGTGCTAAAAGTATGCTTTTTTTTTTTGAAAGACATTGGGCATTTTTATTTATCCGTACTCTTGCCGTCATTGAATTAACAAGCTGATGGCTTTGAAATACTCGTAAAACTGTTTATCGGGCAAGCGTTGTAATATGAGGATTGAGAATTTTATAGTTAAAAAAAATGTATTAGTCAACATTTTAATAACTTTTACAACCGTTAAAAAATTTGTAAATATTGAAAAATATTTAGTATTTGTAAATATTGTATTTTATATTTGTAAATTTGTGAATATTGAAAAATAGTTACTATACAACGAATACATTTTTTACGAAAATGTAAAAAATTTTAACTATTGTTCCAAATTCGAACAATTTTTTTCGCATACCAATAAAACAAAAATAGACTGCTCGTACATTCAAACTATTTCATACATTCATGAAAAAAAAGGTTGTACATCAATCCGTCGGTTGTTAAACGCGGCATCAACATTTTTGTATTTTAAACTTTTACGGAATATCAAGATAATTTCTAGCTTGCATTTTTTGAATTTTTACGAACTGAAATTCATTACTAGCAAAAAAAAAGAGGAAGTACGAGATTACGAAATTCATTAAAATCTATTTAAAGTATAATTTCTCGCTGTTGATATTTTCGTACTTTTACGTGTAGCGGATAAACAAAAGAATGTCTGCAAATATAACAAATGCTTATATCAATTTGAATCAAATAATATATTCTACAATCGAGTAAACTCAGTTGTTGAAAAACTTCGAAGGATCATCTCTTAAACTTCACCGTTTTAACATTACAATATTTAACTTTGCCAAAGAAGTACAAGGCCGGGAGAATGTCGCAAGATACATATATGCATACATGCATACGTTTACAAAAGACATGTATACTATATATATGCGTATACTAATATCCGCGAGAAGCGTCGTCTCACAGGGTACATCCTTCCTCGTATGCTCGCGCGAATTCTCGCCTACAATGGCGCAGCTACATATTCGTACAAACATACAGTCGTCCTATATTTTAAGCTTTGCTTGTCTTTTGTACTAATATATAGATTATGAAGCGTATAATCGCGGATGCAAAATTTCATTTTTATTTACGAGCGAAAATACACAGATACGTATTTTTAGAATGAACGATTTTAACTTTTTAATTTGACGATAAGATACGAGTGAAAAAAATTTTCGCTGCTGAAAAATGTTAGCGTGACATTCGATAGACATTTTTATCTCTGAGCTAATTCAAGATAGATATAAGGTAGGATTAATCGAATAATAAAATTCTTTTATTAACCGTGTCAAAAAGTCATGTAAAACGATGTATTAAAAAACCGCACCAAAAATTATAACATAACTTTTTTACCTATTAAAATAAATTTGTCATATTTTCAACAAACTTTTATCAACGTTAAACTTTTTCCGACCAAAAATACATCGAGCGCGAAAAATCGCACATAGCAATATTTCCGCAACACGTTCACACAAACGTCCCATTGATAAATTCAATCTCAATTTTAACTTTCTGATCCTTTCGGAAATTAAAATAAAAAAAAAGTAAAGAAAGAAAAAATGAGAGGAAAAAAATAAATCCAAAAAAAAAAAGAGAAACCAGGTCAAAAACTAGAAGGAAGAAGTATTCGGTCAAGTTTCGACGATTTCTCAAATGCGCATGCATCTCAATTCTGTTCGATTAGAGAGAAAAATTTGTTTGCCTAACGTTCTCTCTCTCTCTCTCTCTCTTTCTCTCTCATTGGCAGATAGAGAATACGTAAAAGAAAAAGTAAGGTACAGCTCACTTACACATGGGCAAGTGTCGCAAGTGTAAAAAAATAACATTCGCGAAACTCCGGAGAGTCGTTATCGCGATCTTGGTGATACGAGTACAAGTGTGCACGAGTGGGATGAGAATCTCGAGATGAATAGGGCCAATACCTGTAACTGTTGAGGCGTGTGGCCACTTTTACGCCTCGAGGTCGTTAAGACGATTTTAGCGACGGTTGAGTGTCCCGAGGTGATGGGTTTGGTTAGGCGATGGATATTTAGAATCTGTTATCGCGAACGTCGATTTTAATTATGTATATTTGTTGTGTTTTTTTTAGATGCCATGGATCACTTTGCGAGATTATTGATAAATCGTTCTTTTTTTGTCTTTATAATTTATTTATTCAAATACTTGTAAATTCACACAAATTACCAAATGGAAAAAAAAAAGAAAAACAATAAATAAAAATTGATACCGTTCGTAAATAAGTAAAATAATTTCACATTGTACATTTACATTCGTTATAACCAAACGAAAGTTTATCAAAATTTAAAATTTCCCTCTCCCCTATCGTCCCCCCTCAAATACCTCGGGGTTATCGCTCGAAAATTCATTGTCCCAAACTCGATAAAGACGTCATAATTGATCAATTTTATCTCCCTCGAATATCTTCCCTCACTCACTTGAGCTCCATATCCGGTATAACTGCGGGAATCATCCAGCCGTTAAAACCTCCGGCACGATGATATACGTATACACTCGCTATCGCAGTCGCTAGGGGATCGCGGAAAATTTCGCGAGAGAACAACTCGATCGCGTCAGCGAAAGAGACCGGAAACTTCGCGCAGTAGAACGAAAGCTGCTCTTACCCGTGACCTCGCGTTTTCTTTCTCTTTCCCTCGCTTTCTATTTTTCTGTCTGTCTTGTTTGTCGCCATTTATCATCGCGACGAGAGCATCGGATAAGATTCTCTTTCTCTCTCTCTCTCGCTCTCAGTGCTTGCGCAAACGAATCGCAACTTTGCCGCTTAAATGTAATGAAGTGTAGCTCGCGCGATAATCCCTGATTAACTTAATTATCTCGTTCTCTCTTCCTCTATCACCATCGCTTTTGCGAGGGTTAGCAAAGATTCCCGGTTATACCTCACCCTTTTAATGTAAGGATTTAAGATCGTTTAGAGAATGTATATGCGTTGGGACTTTAGTGTTTTGTTTGATTTCTTGAAGGATAAAGTACATTTTTTTACAATAAATTCCAATCGTTATGTTAATCGTTGAATTTAAACTTTTTGGATTCGCGATTGTGTTAGAAATGTATAAAGTACGTTGATAAATTTATTTACTGTAATTTTATATTTGTAGGATGTAATTAATAGTAATTATTGTACTATTTGAATTTCAAATTAAAGAATCTTATGAATCAATAAAAATCAATCAAAATATTTGTTGATTGAAAATTAACCTGTTAACTTATAACACGTGGTAAAATTAAAAACGAAAAAAAAAAACGAATAAACGTGTCGATCACATTGATAAGAAAACTCGATTACATACGCGTACATAACGGGAAAAACGCGCAAAATTTTCTCTTCGGTGCATCTATCTCAATATGCGAATAAGCAAGAAAAAACAACAGCGACTTTGTCGTCTCTCATTTTTTCATTTACTCGTACTCTCTTCCGTCCTCCTCGTCACTCTCATCAAGAAAACTCAAAAATCTCATAGCGCATTGCGTGAAAAGCGACGTTTTCCATTGTTTGCGCGTACAATAATTTACGTATGCGCGCATGTGTTGCACCTAGCGGCTTCATAATGTATACTCGTATCTACGTAGCGATAAAAACTAGGCGTTTTTAGCTGAGAGAGACAGATAGACATGCAAAAAAGGAGTGAAATAAACAAAGAAAAAGAAGAACAAAAAAAGAAGCTCAAAATAGACAAAGCCTGTGAGAAAAAGTTCTTTTTTTTTTGTTCTTTTTTCTTTTTCTTTTTTTATTTAAAGATAATGAGCACAACGGAAGCTGCTGCATTATATCTTTAACGGAAGTAAAAAAATTGTTTACAGATTAGTTTGATATTTGTTTTAGTTCGGAATAAATATTTCGTTTAGTTATAATTTTTAAATTTCAAAGAAAAACGTGAATGCGGTGAATAATTTGAAAAATTTAACGAGTATTTAAAATAATACCTAAAATTGAGAAATTTTATTTTTAATTCGTATTTTTTCTTTTTTACCAACAAAAGAAAGAAAATAGAATGCATTAACGAAGGTAACTAATACTAGCAATAAAAAATTCTTTGTGAAAGATATTTGTAATAGAACTAAATACTGTACAGAAAAAAGTAATTTGTTTCTCTATACCTGCGCTATATTTGAACATGCATTAAAAAAAAAAAAAAAAAAAAAAAAAAAAAAAAAAAAAAAAAAGATCTAAAAAGGAAGCTCAAAACAATACATTTTTATTAAAATACACTAAAAATTGAAAAATTATCATCTTTCTAAAATTTTATTCAATAAAATAACTTTTGTGCAGTTAATAAAAAAATTGAAAATTGATAAATTTATAGGTAACAATATTTTATTAAAGCGCAGTTAAATTGCACCTACAAAAAAGTGTTTGAAATTTGTTTGCAAAAGCATCGAGGGCATGGATATCAACGAATACTGTTATTTTTTTTTATTTTTTGTTTTTTTTTAACGATATCATATTGTTTTCGAGATACGTAAAATTTTGAAAGCTTGAATAAATGATAAAGAGAGAGTAAAAACATCAGTTTTGAAGTTTTAAATAAAAAAGACAAAAAAAAAAAAAAAACATTTTTTAATTAAAATCGTGTTATTGCATATTAAACAAAGAAAGAAACATCTATAATTTTTATTTTTATTAAAGTACTAGATGGCGTTTCTCATAACCGTTTGAGATATCAAAAATGCAATTCGTTAAAGAAAATCTCTTCTAAAAGTAATAGGAACAAAGAAATAAAACACAGTAAAATTAAAATTTAAAGAAATAAAAGTAAACTAACATAAAGAATCGAATGAGAGAGAGAGAGAGAGAGAGAGAGAAAGAGAAATAAAGCGAATGAATTTTTAAAGAATAAGAGAGACATAAAATAAAAGTGACGCAAAAATACATCACAAAGAAAATGCTTTCGTTAACTTGAGTACACTTGGAACGGTTGATTGTATGGGCTTTAAGGATTCCTTCATTTTTTTACTTTATCATTCTTTCGACTTTTTTTTTATCGCATAGATATCCTTTTTACATCTCTCATCCAACGCATTGATCTAAGAAAACTCTCTCTATTTATCCTCTAGTACGACGATACAAAGCAAGGAGATATGAAAAGACGATTATATTTTGCGCGTCGCTCGCGTTAACTCGTACGTAACGTGAGTAAACGCAAGATTATGCACGTGTTAATACGGTAACGACGATCTTGCACGTATATGTGTTTCATGCTCGAAAAAAAGAGCAACGAGAAATGCATTATACAAGACGTTTAACCTACCAGCTTTTGAGCAATTTTTGTGTGGCTTTAAACAGGAAGAGAAAGCTTTTGTTTACGTCGTCGGCTTTCTTTCTCTTTTCTTTCTTTCACCCTTTTACTCCTTTTTACCGTTAACTTAATCCCTCCCACGTTTGTTTTTTTTTTTTTTTTTTTGAAGCACTTACTTTGAAGCGCAAGGTTGTGGTTGAAGCTCTTACTTCTCCCCTCTCTCCTTTTTTCGCTTGATGATAGTCGTACGCGATATATTCCTGCTGACGTTTAATCTCACAAAGAAAAAAGAAAGAGAGAGTAAGACAGAGCAAGAGAGAGAGAAAGAGAGAAAGTTTAAAAAAAAAGAAAAAAAATTCTTGGAGAAATTGAAAAACGCGAGATGTACGATTTTACTTGCGGAGCCTTTGTTGTGGATATATCTAGCTACCTCGCCCTCATGTGGTTTAAAGTTCACGGAATTAATTTTTTCCTTCGAGCTCACACAAAACAACAGTGTATTCAAAACTTATTTTTCATTTAACCTACTTTATTATTTATTTTACAAATATATGCAAGATAAAAGTAAATTAAATGAAAAAAAAATGAATTTTCTTTTGGTAATTGTTTGCTTTTAAACTATTAAAGAAAATTTTCTTTCTGATACAGTAATAGATAACCATTTTTACCGAGAATAATGTATTGATTTTAATTTTTCACATTTAGTATAAGCATAGTATATGAATGACAAAAAATAAAAAAAAATAGTGTATTTAAGGTAATAAATTGTTTCCGAAAAATTACCCTATCTGCTTTTATTTAAAGAAAATTTATTTCTAAAGATTTTAAATACATAATAGAAAATACATTAAAGAAATATATAATATTTTATGAAAAATTAAATTTATTAAATATGACAAAGTCAGAAAAAGCACCCATTAAACAATTCACAGATCCATAAACTTTGTGTTCGATGAAAAATTTACAAGCTCAAATCGTAAAAGTATTCCCATATAACATTACTTTCTCATTCGTCATTCTCTTTCTTCTTCGCGTCTTCGAAAATCCCGAGCGAAGTCCAGCAAAGAGTGCATGCATTCGATAATAATGAACAAAATGTACCCGAGTGACTTTTTAACGTACAAACGGTGAAACGAAAGCAGAAACGAGTAAAAGAAAAAGAAGAAGAATGAGAAGAAAAAAAAACGAAGGCATATATAACGTTCGAGAAAGGAAAATCAATTCTTCGCTTTGAGTAAAAGAAAAGGCAAAAGTCGCGCTCGCAATCTTGACAGATGGGTAAAGCTCGTCTGAATAAAAGATCGTACTCGTGATTTCTTTCCTTTCTCTACCCGTTTATTCGTCTTGTTCGTCGGCGTACATTGAAAAAATCGATTGTACGCGCGATCACGTACGTATAAGTACACAAGTATGCGACTCGATCGATTACGGCGCGCGTCGATAAGCGTCTGTATAAATTCTAAAAACACATACGTACAACGATGGTTTAAACAACGCAAAAGAACGGTAAAGAGCAAAGGACTTTGGTCAGATTAGAGGAGAATGTTGATAAAGTGAAATCGAAGAAACACAGATAAAAGGGAGAAGTAAAAACTATCCATGTGTTTTTTTTTTTTTTTTTTTGCGTATGTATGCTGGTTAATTTATGGTATCGAGCAAGTGAATCGAGAAAGAAAGGGCAAATAAAAAGGAATCGTGGAAAAGCCGGACGTGTTAAAAGTGCTTTGTCTTACTTCAGTTGTCGAAGCGAGCGAGCTTGATTTTGTAAAAGATTTCTTACGTTGTTTTGAGATAAAGGATTACTTATTAAAGTAGTACGAAGAATCAATTTCTTTGTTTAAGAATTTACATGTTATTTATACGTTAAAATGTGATTCAATTTATTTGTACAGCTATGCAGTCTCCGTTAAATAAAAAAAATTAAATTAACTATCTCAAGCGAAGAAAATAAAATATTAAATACTCTTCCATGCAATTCTTCATTTTTCCTATGTACACGTAAAAATCTCGTCGTTTTCTTTTTTTCAACCTAAACGCACGACTTTCCACCTTTTTTACTCTCTCTTTTTCTCTCTCTCTCTCTCTCTCTCTCTCTCTCTTCCTTTCTCTCTCCGATTCTCTATTAAGATAGCAAGCGGCACGCAGTGCAAGATTCGCCCGCGCATTCATTTTTCAAAGTTCACCTTTGCAGCCCGCGCACACCTCCCCCACGCGCCAAATATCATGCAGGACGCGACTTTTCTCTTTTTCCCGAGGGCCTGCATTCGATCTCTCGTTTTTTCTTCCCCTTTCTCTCGCCTTCGTATCCTTGTAATATACCGTGCAGTACTTCTCGTTGTTCCTGTGTGCATGTGTGCGTGTATTTTTTGCCAACTCACCGGCCGTATTAGCGAAGCATGATATTGAGCGCGATACACGTAAACATATACATTTTTTCTTTGCGCTTTTTATTTCGGTGTCGAAGCCACCAAGGGAATCGAGTTATGCAAAAGTTAAATTTGCTTCGTTCGTCGGACGTTATTTTTCCATATTTAGGCAAAGTTCTATTTGTTTTTGCGGCTTGAGATCCTCTTGTTTTTCTTTTCCTAGCGATATTTTTTTCTTTGTTCATTGGAAATGTATAGATATTATTTTATAGGTTTATTATTAGAAGGTAGATTATTAAACGGATTAAAAGTATAAAGTGAATTCATTCGCTTGAATGAGACACATCGTTAATTATACATCAAAATTTAAATCGAGCTTATGCTTCGTTCGTATTTAAAAATGTAGATCTGCGTATCTTTATATAAATATTATGTCGAAAGTGACTTATCTGATGTAATTTAAATAACAAAATAGTACACGTTATAATTTGCATATCTGTACCGGCGGCATAACGACCAACTGAATTTTTAAAGCTCGCGTTTATCTCCTATCGAATTTTCATAAAGAGAATAACGTGCAATCGATTAAAATATAAAATGAAAAAGGCTCGGGTGAAAAAATACACACAAATATAATTAAAGTTCAATTCCATTTCATATCCAAAGTATTTAAATAACGTTTCTCGTCGAATTACAATTTAAATTTTTTCCAATACGTAGAATCGATTTATTTAATTAATTTTTTTTTTTTTTTTTTTTACAAATTTCACATATTTCCATAACCGATCGCTCTTTATCCGGGTAAATAAATAAAAAAATTATCGTAAATAAGCGATCAAAGAAAATATCGTCATTATTAAAAAGCGGAAAAATTTTTTAAAATAAATTGAGTTGTATACTTATCCGTGAGATTGTTGGTGGGGAGTAAAGCATTATCCAATTAATTATTTTTTACAATACGTCGAATTAAGCATCATGTCCGTAGTACCGTAAAAATGAGCAAAGTGATAAATTATGTAGATTCTCCCGCGAAAAAGAAAATTCATAAAGTATTCTCGCTGCTACATATAAGGTAAACGAGAGAAACGAGAATAAAAATAATATTTTTCTGTTTATAAAAATGTAGAATAATTTAAACATGTGCAAGCCTCCGCACATCTAACGGACACGATCGCAAAGTACTTTTTTTTTCTCACATTCTCTCTCTATCTCTCTCTCTCTCTCTCTTTTCTTTTCCTTTATTTTCTATTCCGTTATCGCTTACGCTTGGAATTATCACGACCTCCCACCCCTTTCTTCTCTCTTACCTTTATATTCCCTTGCGCTTTACTGTACCTCAGCCGTGCTCTCTTTTTTTTTCTTTCATCCTTTTTTTTACTTTTTTGCCTCTACCCTCTTTTCCAAGTTCTTTTTATAAATTTAACCGTTATTCTTCGAGATTTACTTCACGTTCGTTCAAGTAACTGAGCTTATCTTCCGAAAATTGATTCTTACGGTTTAATTTATGATTATCAACCAATAATATGTTTTGTTTATATTACTTGAAATGTTTTTAATGTAATTTAATCGTAATATTATTGTAATGGAATATTATATTTATAAACGATTTTTATTAATGTAATTAAGGATTCAGTTTAAATATTTTATGGAAAAAAAATAACAATAATAATATTTGTTTATTTTTTGATAGAAAAATTTAAAGTTCAAATAAAAATGTTCTTTTGATGGTTTTATTAAATGTGTATACGATTTATTGATTCATAAGCTGATGACGATAATAATGATAAAAAATGGGAATAAGAGAATTAGACAAAAATAGCGATACGTTTAATATTTTGCATCAATAATTAGTTTGAATTTACTGCAAGTTCTCAATTAAATTGCATCGTTATGCTGATTTTTTCCTATGTTTTAGTATAAATAAAATGTTATATTACAGCATAATTTTCACCTTTATTTGTTGAAACGAATTAGATAAATACACATAAAAATAAAACAACAACAAAAAAGTTTGTTTCTGTATTTTGACATAACTTTTAATGAACGTTCTGAAAAAAGGTTTTTGTTTTTAAATTCGATGCGCATGCAGGAAGGAAAATATTTAAAATATTATTTTAGCTCGCGAGAGAAAAATGTGTATAAAAAGTAACAATTTTTAAATAAATGTATTTTGCTTATATAATTTTTTAAATATTACGAAAAAATATAAAAAAAAAAAAAACGATAATTATTTTAATTAATAAAATGCGATTTGCGATTTAAATTTGATTACGAATTACCGTTATTAGCAAAAAAATTTTGATTTTGATTAATATATTTTAAAATAAATTTAAAAATGTCAAAACTTATATAAATAAATATAAAACGAATGTTTATTTGGATCGGTAATTGAAAAAAATCTCAATTTATATCTTGCAACGTTTTACCAGTAGATGGAAAAATGAACGATAAAAATTTTAGCCGGTACTAATTAAAAAAAAAAAAAGTATAACTCCAACGGGCAGGAATTACTTTTTATTCTCAATTATCAATCAAAGTCAATAATTACACGTCAAAATTTAAAAAACTTAATTCATCGGAGAAATGGAGCGTAGCCTCAAAAGTGTATGCCAACGTACCGTGCACTCAAAATTGTGGCGCAACCAAGGGAACGTCACATTATAAACAACTGATCTCAAAGCAAGCTATCTAGCTACCGATACAATGCCTTCCCGTGAACCTTCGCGCACATCCCTTATCACGCGGAGACGTGCACAAACAGAGACACGTCGGCAAACTCACCCGCTCGCGCGCACATGGACGCACGAACGAGGCGTTTGCTCACGGGGGCCGGTATCAAAGGCAAACACGCAGGCGGAGGCTTGAGGTTTACGCACACGGGACTGGAAGGATAGCAGGTTATGACTTACCGCAGGCGCCCTGATGCTTGACCCGGTTGTTCTTGCGCTTCTGGCAGCTGGCCCGACGTAGCTGACAGTGGTTCCCGTAGGTGACGTTGTCCTCGCCGCAGACCGGCGCGTAGTTCTCCGGGCATACGTCCGGACACTGGCACGTTGCCTCACCGTTCGCCAACACGACGCAGCTCATGTCCCAAGCGCAGAAGGTCTTCTCGCATGGCTCTGAGGACAGAGAGAGAGAATACGGCGTTCGATTACGACTTTGGGTTATTGGGTTATGTTTAAGATGAGAAAATAGAATGAGAGAGAGAGAGAATGGTAAATTGAGTGTGTTTTGCGTTGAAGGTTCATGCGAACGTTACACGGTTCATTAATAGAATGTTCATTGAGGGAAAAAATTATCGATAGAGACTAGCGATGAATATGTTAAGATTTTTGGTGTGACTGCAAATCTTTTTCGGCTATATTTTATCGAGTTTAATTCCAAAAATTAAAGTTAAGTTTTAAATATTTCTTCAGATAAAATATTTAACTTGACATTTTCGTCGCTAATCCTTATTTTATTTCAATTAGTCTTAAAAACTAATAAAATAATTTAGTAGTAAAGAAAATCTAATACTACTAAAGTAATAAATAAGCTATTTAAAATATGTACACTTGTAATTTTATTAAAACACAAATATTGTTATTTTAAATGATATAAAGACAGTGTCTTACAATTATATTCAATGTAAGTTACTCAAGATACGTTAAAAATTTGGTAACTTAATATTTTATAAATTACTATATGTATAACTTTACTGAGAAATAGTTATTAAAAGATTTGAGCGACGACGAATTTAAGTGAAAATTATTTTACAACACAAGTTAATTTCTTCGAATATCCGCGACAAAATATGCTCTTGTTATGCATAGAATGCTCTAATAATATTTACTCAGTAAAATAATATCGATAGCTGTATAGAGATTAATTATGTTAATGTTAAACACATGTATTATTAATATAAAGTTAATAATAAAAATTCATCTAATATTTTAGAAATATAAATGGTCAAACTAAAGCTGAAGAAAAACGCAAAAAATCTTAAAAATTGTAACTTACTGCGAAATTTTCAACAAATATATTTTCAATGATTATTTCAATAAATGAATGAACGTTTCAAAAATTCGTTATACTACTTTTTTCATTGAATCATCTACTTTATAAAATTTTCAAATAGTTTTCACGTTCTTTTTTTTTTTTTTTTTTCATTGGAAGTAAAGTCTATTTAATAAAACCGCGATTAATAAAAGTAGCGCGCTTTCCTAAAAATTATCTCATACGGAAATTAAAAAACAACAAAACAATGTATCTAAAGTCGATAAAGCAGAGCACGTATCGGTAATTCACGTCTTCCTTTGAAAATAAAATTCACCATCTTTGCGCCAGCTTTCATCGTTCCTCCGTTCTCTTTTTACTCTATTTTACTCGGCCTCTCGAAGCCGTAAGAAATAAAAAGAAAAGAAATCGAGCACAGAATAGAAAAAAAAAAAGAAGAGAAGGAGAGAAATTCGACATCCCTATTCTTTCCAAAGACGTCTTTTCTGGAAGTGAGCCCATCGTGGATGCAATCAATTTCCTCCTTCTACTCCTTCTTTAACTCCAACTTGGAAAGTCGATTCCATCGTAAAGGAGAAAAGACGAAAGCTACAACCCACGGCGCTTCTCTGCGAAGAGGACCGCTGCTGGATAATCAGTGTACGCGCTTACTTGGTTATTAATATAGCCACGAAAGAAAGAGATAAAATGAGAAGAGAAAAGAGAGAGAAGATTTGATCCTGTGAAAAAAATCGTCTGACTTGAGAGCGAGCGTTGCGTTTCTCCTTACGTTCATTCTCCTTGCGTCTCCGACGAGAAGGAAAAATCTTTAACGGAGATTTACCGGTGAAGGATTACCGGAACATCAGAGATTGGTTGCGAACGCAGCTTATGCGCATAAGTTTTTGATGAATGACGAGATATCTGCGTGTGATTTGAATAGTTGCGTCGACGAATTGCTCTCTCGCTCGTCCTAGATTCGAGTTTCTCTCGAGTGCGCGTGCCACGTTTTTCTTTTTTTTCTTTTTACGATCTCTCTCTCTCCCTCTCTTTTTGTTTGTTTTTTGTCTTTGATGGATGAAAATTCAAGAGCTAAATGATGAGTTTGGAAAATCGTGTAGAATGTCCCTTACATATTTTTTACCGAATGATTTATATGATTATTTTACGAAACTTAATAAAAATTTTAGATAATTAATGGATTGTACACTTTTCTAGCTATGTTTTCTTGAGAAATAGAAAGATGTATACTTTAAGTTTCTTCCTTTTTTTAATTGATTAATGAAACATATTTTTGGTAAATAATTTTTCATACCGAACGTTTACTGTTACATCTTAATATCATAAATTAGTAAACAGTTAAATTTACAACTTAATTTTATCAATATTGATTTGTTAATATTAATTAAAATTATAAAATTAAAACATTGATTGATAATATGTATAATGAATTAATATTATTAATATTACTTGATTAAAGCAATTTTAAATTAAATCGAATTTCCCGATGATGTGTAAACTTAGATTTTTTTGTAAATGAAATGAATAAAGTTTCGTTAATCAAAAAAGTAAGAGAGAGAGAGAGAGAGAGAGAGTTTTAAATACAATTTTAATAAACTCTATATAAAATGAATATTGCTCTTATCACAAATATTAATGAATATTACATCATATACAATTATATTTTATATTTGATAATAATTACTTTAAATGCCAGAGCTGTATACCAATGCAATAAGCGAGATACATTACATTCAATTTCAATCAATATTTCAAAATT
Organism: Chalcis sispes; assembly: GCA_949987625.1. Taxonomy (NCBI): domain Eukaryota; kingdom Metazoa; phylum Arthropoda; class Insecta; order Hymenoptera; family Chalcididae; genus Chalcis; species Chalcis sispes. The sequence goes on along the minus strand of OX465097.1, from coordinate 58,084,887 downwards.
TCCTATAATTTCAATATTACAATGATTTGTCTATTAAATGCGCAAGTGATACGTTGATTTTCGAATTACAAACATTCATATTTATATATGAATATCTCTCGTAATTGAAAGTAACACTTACGTTAATGAAACTCGGCGTGTATTTTTTATTAAGAATTAAAAAACCATTTTGATGTTAGAAATTGTTTTGTACTAAAAAAAATCATTTTTTTTTTTTTTTTAATGAAATAGATTTTTTTGTTATTTTCATTGAAACTAGTTATTCTTATTTAACATTTAATGGTTGAGTTTTAATAAAAACAACTATCAAAAAAAAAAAAATCTTTTTTATAGAGTATGGAGAAATCTGTAATGCAAATAAAAAAAAAATGAACGCTGTTCGGATGTATATTCCCAAATTCATAGGTGAATATTAACTCTCGATATTTCATCGTATCTTTGGCGTTTACATTTTTCTTTTTTTTTTTTTTTTTGTCTTTTTTTTAAATATTCATTTTATAAACAAAGATTTAACAATATAAAGTTGTTTGCTTCAACGTTTTATGTGATCTCCAATCATTTTGCTTTGAAAAATAAATATTTATAAATCGATGTTATTCATTGGAAAACTCAAAAATGAGAAATTTTCATACAAAGCTTTCAGCTTCTTTAATTATTGTTTATAAAATCAAGTTTCACAAAACATAAGTCAACAGACAAATTGAAATTTATTTAATTATAAAAAAAAATCGATATCGAAGAGAAGGATGAATTAATCAATAAATATTAGGTTGCTGCAGATGAAATGGCCGATTTAGCAATGACATAAAGTTGGCTGCAATTTTAGTGTATTATGTTAGCACAAGGCGGCTCAAATGATATGACATATTGAAGTATACTGCTACCTTGGTTTATGGAGTCCTTTCTGTTTTGCACTTCATAGTGATCGTAAAAATAAAAAGAGAAAGTGAACATGGAACTGAATCAAAAACGGCTACTTTTACTATACGAATTTAAATTAAAGCACAACGCAACGGAAGCAGCGAGGAATATCAACAGCGCATTTGGGCCTGATACAGTTAGCGAACGAACCACTCGGCGGTGGTTCGAAAAATTTCGATCCGGAGATATGGACCTTGGAAATGAGCCACGTGGACACCCAGGACCATCGAGTGATAACGACGAGCTGCGTGCATTAGTGGAGTCTGACCCCCGCCAAACCATAAGGGATCTTACCGAGAAATTAGGCGTTCACAATTCGACAGTTTGCCGTCACTTGCAACAACTTGGAAAAGTGAAAAAGCTTGACTTGAATGGGTTCCGCATGATCTTACCCAGCAAAACATGACGTGTCGAATGGAGATTTCAAGTTCTCTTCTCTCCCGCAACAAAAAGGAACCGTTCTTGCACCGAATTGTGACCTGCGATGAAAAGTGGATTTTATACGATAATCGTCGCAATCGATCGGCCCAATGGCTAGATGCCGATGAAGCGCCAAGACACATGCCGAAACCAAGCCTTCATCCAAAGAAAATAATGGTAACTGTTTGGTGGTCTGTAGCTAGAGTTATCCACTATTCGTTCCTGCAACCTGGCAAAACCATCAACGCTGAGAAATACTGTGCTCAACTGGATGAAATGCATCAGAAAATGATAGTCCAACGACCTAGGCTTGTCAACAGGGATGGAATGATACTGCTTCATGATAACGCACGACCTCATGTATCGAGAACAACGGTCCAAAAATTAAACGAGTTGTGCTATGAGACTTTTCCTCACCCTCCATATTCACCAGACCTCTAACCAACAGATTACCATTTCGTTAAACATTTGGATCACTTTTTGACAGGAAAAAGATTTAATAATGAAGCTGCTATCAAAAATGCCTTCGAAGAGTTTCTTCGAACCAGAAACTCGGACTTCTAAATAACTGGAATAAATGTACTTGTATCTCGTTGGGAAAAGTGTGTTGCATCTATTGGTACCTATTTTGATTAAATAAATTGTCTTTATAAAAAGTTACAGCTGTTTAAAAATTTATTACTAAATCGGCCATTTCATCTGCAGCAACCTAATGATATACAAATTTATGTTTAAAATTTTTTGTAAGAATAAATTTACATTAACATTAATTGATTGTATTATTTTTAAAAATCGTGCAAATTTTATATTATATATTACTCATAAAAAAAATTTTTTCGTAATAATTCAACAATTGAAATGTCTTTTTTCAATATCTCCGAGCAAACATTGTTTTGCTTATTGCATCGAACTTTTATGACCCTTTATTCTTAAAAAAAAAGCAGCAGAAAATAAAAGAAGAAAATACCGAATAACGTATACATGAAAAGCTCGATGTACAAAGTGCACCATATTACATCGTACGCAAATGCAACTCAACCTTTCTTCATCTTTTTTCTCTTTTTCTTTCCTCACATTATACGCATATAGCTTTGAGTGAAAAAAAATTACGTTAGCCAAGCATATCAACCGCCGGTGCAACTTTTGCCCTTTTACTTTTGCTTTCGCTTTTCTTCTTTCTTTTTTTTAATTTTTCGTTTTTCCCCTTATTTTTCGCAGAAATTTTCACGCTCTAGAGCAAATTTACTTTGGACACGAAGAAGGGAGTAGGAGCAAAAAAATCTTTTTGTTTCTCGTTCTTTGTTTCTTTTACGAGCGTTTCGCTTCTTACAATTCATTAAAATGCGTGTAAGGGCGAGCTCACGGTTTGAAATTAATTCGTATTGTTACTTCGTTAAAAAGTCGTATTTTGAGCATAACATACTAAGTATAAACATCGTATAATATACATGATTTATGATTGTCTTCGTTTAAGTAACTATCTCAAGACCTAAGAAAAAATAATGCACGTTTAAAAATTCTACGATTTGCCATGTACATAAGTGGATAAAATTTTTATTCATTATTTGTCTAATCTCAAATCTACATAATAGCTGTAATAAAAATTGCATTATTTATCGGAGATAAATCATTCGTATTTATACATGTACATTATTTAATCTTCGTCATATTTGAAGTTTATTATACAAATTAATTGATTGAATTTATTAAATAACTTTTATCGAGAATCTATATCGAATCGTAAATAGGCAGACTTCATTAAGCCATTCAATCGGCAGATAACACAAAAAATTGAACCCAAACTCCAAGTCGCATTTAAGCCTATATATCTATCGATGTATCGATCGAAGTAACTCACAATAAATAACCCAAGCACCGCTTCCTCTTTTTGCTTTTGTAGGAAGGTAACTCACGCGTTACGTGATATATTTACGCACGAAGAGCGTGAGGAAAGCGGTGCAAAAAAAAAAAAAACACCTGCGCTCGATTTAACTCGCAGTCGATGACAATCACCGGCTAACTGTAAAGTTCACCGTCAGCCATATTTCATGAATTTTACAATGCACCTTTTTTAAGAGAGAAATAAAGTAAGAGAGAGAGAGAGAGAGAGAGTGAGAGAGAAAACGCGTGTACGAATTTTACCGCGTTACCGGATAAACATGCGCTCAACCGCTTGCTACCGCGTTAAGTAATGAGGGTCAACGCTCTGGTCAGACTAAACGACGATCGTATCGGCACTTACGAGGTAGCGACGAGGGTTCGCATACCTAATGGTTTTGAAATTTTCCGTGGCGTCTACTTGAGTTAAGTATTGATATTATTACGGTTGAGTAGATAAAGATGCGTTACGAGGACGAATTTTTTCGTTTGTGGCAAAAAAATAAAATTTTTTAGTCTCACGTGAAAGAATGCTGATTAAGTTGTTATATATTTTTAATATATACACTGTTTACGTCCATTTGCAAAACAATAAATAAATAAATAAATAAGCTAGTGTTAAATAATCCATCTTTCCGAAGAATTTACAGTGACTTAATATAGGACAATCTCAGATCGAAGTTTCGCAGTAACGGCATCGGCTAGCGAGCGACACCTTAAAAGTGAACCGTTTCACGATAAATTCCATCCGCCTTTCGTTCCTCTTCCCCTTTTCCTTGTGTATAACACAAGAGGTCGACCGCACACCCGATCCTCGAGCCTCATCTTTCACTTTATGCACACACGCTATCTCCCGTTTTACGTTAGCCGGCCGCTATCTTTCTTTTATCTCCTTTCGTCTCTACCCACTTCCTCCCCTGTTTTCTCTCGCTTCTCCACTTGCGTGAGATACTTAATTAATTTCGCGTGCGCGCGCGCTTTGTTGCTTTTTCGCGGTAATTGATTTTACTCTCTGCGTGTAAACTTTATTGCCTTGAGTTGCCGGGCTGAGAGTAAAGGTACGTTTTCTATGGAAAGTTAAGTAGAGGAGAGAAAAAGAGAGAATAAGAGAAGAAAGATCGAATATTTTGATTAAACTAGTTTTTTTCTTTTTCATTTTAAAGTGCACTGTTTTGAAAAAAAAAAAAAAAACGAAGCGGTTGTTCTTTTGATTTTTTTTTAATAATACTAAAGTTTTAACACGTATTTTTTCCCACAATTTAATGAAATCTATTCATTTGCAAAACTTGTCACATTTTATAAGTATTAAACATACTGTTAAATGACGATCTCTCAATACTCTCAAGGCCGTTGTCAAATGCAATATTTTCAACTCATACCAACGTGTATATTCGCATTATTTTTCGAAAAGAATACAAGATAAATATATCGAACTTCGATTGACCCATGCGAACGGTCGAAAAAATCGATAAGATATGCAGCAATATAAAACAAGTTGGATTAGGCATGAGTTTATGATTCGGAAAAAGCCCGCATCTTCGTAAAAAATTGATTTAAAAAATACTTCGACCTAGGAATTGATGTCGTTCGTATCAACTATAATTTTTGTTTTATTTCATTTGAGATAATCGAGTGTAAAATTTATATCGATATGGGGTAAGTTTGCGACGAAATAAAGTCGGCTTTTATTGTGATAGCTTAGCAGAATAATTAGGGCTTGTTGAATGTAATATGTGGTATTACTTTATGCGATATAGCGTGTTGATTGTCGATGTGAAAAAGTACCTGGAAAAGATAAGTAAGTGAGAGTTTGAATTCGCATGAAAATGAAATAAAGCGATATTTTATACGGTAACCTTTTTATTTTCTTATTTTTCTTTTTTTCTTTATTTTTTTTTAATGATTTATCGTGTTAATTACTCCTGCAGTTAAAATAGAATTTAAATTGTGAAATATTAAAAAATAATTTATTGAAGAAATCAAGCGATTAAGTTTGATTAAGTTTAACTAACAATAAAGAATTTCAATTTATATGATATTCAACAATGTCATCAATCACAAAGTTCAACTTGAAAAAAATGTAAGAGTATCTGAGAAAAGTTAAAAAATACCGAAAAATCAAAACGATTCGAGCGCATTAATCTTTAAAATTCCAAAAAATCAATGGAATAGTAGAAAGCAACTCATCCATAACTCCGAGTCCCATAAGCCGAGGCGTTTAGAGTTGTATAGTATTATAACATTTCCTCTCTTTCTTTTCCGAACACGAAAGAACAGTAACACGTTTGACAGAATATCATCAAACTTATTTCTCCCTCTCTTTCGTCTACTCTGCGATATTCGTTATTTGAGCCACGGCGCGTGAAATGCTAACCCTACTCTCCCTCTCTTTCTACTTCTCTTCTCGTCTCGTTCACGGAAAAGGTCAGAGCGACACGGTTAAGCTTCGTCGAAGAGTTTTTTTATTAATAACCCGGCGCTTACAATCTGTCAGCGAAGAAAATAAAGAAAGAGAATAAAGAGAAGAAACGAAAGAGAGAAGTGTATAGACGCGGATATAGATATGTATAAAATAAATCTGAGAAAAGGGGAAGGAGAAAGTAAGGGGAGAGAGAGAGAGAGAAAGAGAGAGCAAAAGTATTGAGACACCCTGTTGCTTTCATCGAGGCATCGATTTGACACGTTTACGCCCCACCGGACTCCTTGTTACATTTGCCTTTCCTCTCTTTCATCCCCCTCAGGTTCTGCCTTATTCTCTCCCACACCCTCGATCTTTTCCTTTTCCGCTTTTTGCGCGCACCCGGAGAACTCGCGGGAATTTCGATGTTTGGTTCGCTATATCGCGAGGAGCTTGACAAATTTTAATCTTTCTTTCTCTCTCTTCTTTTTTATGGATGCATTATTTATAAAATGTTTCTATTCTCATGTCGCTAGAGTAATTCTTCCATTTTTAAGTAGTTTATTTTTAAATTTGTTGAAATACAGTTGAAATATAGTTTAAAATTTGGAATTTTGCATACGCGATGAATGCATTTAATATACTCAAATAATTTAACTTGAAATAATATAAAAAAAAAAAAATAATAAATTTATTTTAAATATACGAGTACTTCTTTATGCATGAGTTATTCTCTTGCAAAACAGTTTATTTTAATTGCTTTTAGGCAACCTAAACATATACCTAAATTTCAGTCTTTCTAGCGTTAATAATGATTTCAAACTAAAAAATTTTAACTTTATAATCAGCGAAAATTGAATAATAAAACATTTCATTTATATATTAATCATTATATTTTATTTAATTTAAATATAGAAGTAAAAAATTATTAAATTTTAAGAAAATCTTTAATAACGAAATTGTAAAACGATATAGTGTGATATTAGTTCAATATATCATTCGCTAAAGAACGTTGCCTTAAATAATTAATATAAAAATTGTCTGTAGTTAAGCTAATTTTAAAAATAAATAAATAAATTCTAGGATAAGCTGTCGGTTATTAAAGCATCATTTTAAAATATATTTTTGTCAAGTTTGATAATGACGTTAATATTCTATAAAATATTTATAATTTTAATTTAAAAACATTTATAAAATTACATACGAAGTTTTTAATTTTCATATGAAATTGAGAATAAACTTTTATAATTTGAAATCGTAATAAATAATTTAACATCTAATTTTTACACGTGAAATTTTGCATAAAAACGATAGTGCAAACAAACAACACAAATAAATCACGGCGAGGAAAATCGTATAAACACGCGGCGCGCGAAATACCGTGAATTTAAAAACATCAATTTTTTACTAATTCCTCGTAAAGCACGCAACTATTCCACAAGCTCGCATACGTATATATATAAAAAAAAAAAAAAAAATCTAGAAAAAAAAAAGCCACGGTAGAAATTCACGTCTCTCATTCATCGTCGGATAACGAAAACAATGATTCGAGCGCTCGAAAAGTGCCATCGTGTAAAACAGTAATTTTTACGTACGGTGTAACGTACGAAACGCGACGATTGGGAACTTGCGTCTATATATTTCTAACGGTGTCGCCGGCGAGTTTCGATCAAACTCGGCGATGCGTTCGGCATGCTAATTTGTTCGGCAGGCCCCAATGTAAATATGCGCCTCTCGCGCACATACGTTCGTTCACTCGCAGCGACCGTCCAATTTTCCCATCGTACCGACACTATCCCTCTCTCTCTCTTTCTCTCTCTTTCTCTTATTCTCGCACGCGTACGCGTTTTAGTCTCCCTTACTCGCGCGCGCAAAATCTCGAAATTCAATTTATCACACCCCGCGTTTTTTTCTCTTTTCTTTTTTCTTTTTTTTTTTTTTTTTATTTTTTTATCCAACGCGCGTAACTATCCCCCGGAGCTTCGAGGGTCATCATTGACTCGCTCGTTCGTCGAGAGTTCGATGGTCGACGAATGTGCTCTCATCGGCTAAAATGGAAAAAAAAAAAAATAGAGAAAAAAAAACTCGCGGATTCTCCCTACCATTGATGAAACTCCTAGCTCTTCGCAAATATGACGTTTGATCCGATCGCGTTCCGACGGCTATTTTTTTTGGCGCCTCTACTATTTTTTTTTTTTTTTTTTTATTTTATTTTTGTCGGTCACGTCGAGTGCGCGTGCTCTCTCTCTCTCTCTCCCTCTTATTCTCTTTCTGTATCGTGGATTATTTGCGCGTCGACGTTTATTGCGAGCCGAACGACCGTACGGTTATTGCAAATTTTTTTGCTCGCTTTTTTTTTTTATCACAAATTATATGTCGGAGTTAATTGGAGAAATCTCCAAGCTTATTAACGATTCTGATCAACAATTGTATGCGAAATAACTTTTTTATAAATACTTGTAGCGATGTTTGATGAAATTTTGATTATTTTTTTCTATTAAAATTTATTTTTTATGACTATTTAAGACAATGAAGTCTTCGTTAATTTTTGTTTTTTAACGTAAAAATTACATTTTATGTGTAAGTAGTATTTTATCATAAAAATTCTATAATATTTTATGGTGTTATATGTTCAAAATGGAAATTTGTTATCGATTTTCACATAATTAATATAATTTTATTTTAACATAATGGAATATGGATTCTCCTATAAAAAGCCATAATACATAATCTCTTTAATTTGTACAAACTGGATATAATTATAATAAACGATAAATATAATTAATAAAAGTATAACATTTTAGTTCATTACACAAAATTAAGTGTATATGTGTATGTGTACCGAAGTTCCAAAGTTCACTTCGTAAAATTAAATTTCTCGATTGCAAAATGACAAAAGTGAAATCCTCGTCAGAATAATCTGTGTATTTTAGCAGTAAAATATAATCATGAAAATGCATCACTTAAGATAATCAACTATCCGAAAATGGAGTAAATTGATTGGATAAATACAACGAATCGATCGGTAGCGAATTGAAGTATTTTCTCTTCATTTAAAAGAGTGAATTTAGTATAAAATTTTACACTAAATAATTTGGAGGCCTGCAATGTTTTAATTTACTAAATGCCATATATGATCATAATGTATTAATTAACGATTTTTTATTGATGCTTTAAGCTAGGCATCTATAAATTAATCGTTTTATATACAATAATATTATTCACCTCTATTTACGTAACACAGGGATTAATTATTTCATTATTAAAATTTTCTGAATTTGTAATTCTAGATTTCTTCGATCCCTAATAAAAAATTTATCATCGTGAAAGGTATCGAATTTACGAGTAATATTTATAACAAGCATATAATTCATTTCTGTATTATAAAGAAAAATTTTATACAAAATTAAACGTTCCCAAATTGAAATAATAAATGTATACTAATTTATTATTTTAACAACGAACTTAAATAAAAATCCCACAAAGCGTGTCTGGTAACTTAAGAAATTCTTTTTCTATATATATATATATATATATATATATATATGTATATTTTTTTTTCTTCACAAAATAATTCCCTTCCGTGGAAAAGACTCTCCAGAGCATTCGATACCAGCATAAGAGTTTTATCCATAAACGTAAAATTCGCAGAATTGCATTACCTCTTGTGGTACTCCCTCTATTCTATCGCCTACATCATCTTATCTCTCTCTCTCTTTTTCTCTCTTTCTTTCTCTCTCTCTCTTTTTCTCTTTTCAACATTCGATTATATTTTTCTTTCCAACGCCATTACCAATGCCCGACACTTCGAAATCAGCATCGAGCGATGATCAAAGAGAGACGAAGCTCTCTTCCATCGCCCTTTTTTTCTCAAAGAGACGCCCGGGAGAATAAAAAGATAGCGCACGAGATGAAGTGAATAAAGAAAGAGCGCTGCGGAAATAACGACGACGACCGTGAAATAAAAAAAAAAAAAAAAAAGTACACGCGTATCCTTATCCAGGAATATATATCCTCGGTTGATTGCTTCAAAGGGAATGTGGGCGAAATGGGTCTTGGTAAATACTATCCAAGCGTATACCTTTGCACTAATTAACCGTCGGGCGACGTCAAAAGCTCGGGACGCTAAATTATCTGTCGATGCTTGCATATAATTAATGGATAATGATAGGGGTTGGATTATGTTATTGTTTGGTGGAAAAGTAGAGAATCTTTGTATATTTTTATTTTCATTGTTTAAGAATAAAGAATTTTTATCAAATGTATTATGAAACTTTTGAATTTTATCTATAAAAGTTGCATTTAATTAAAAAAAAAAAAAAAGGAAACATTAAAAAAGATTTCATTAATTACTGTAAGATTTTTTTTTCAAACATTGAAATTTTAATTTGAAAATTTTGGTAAATAATAATATTAAATAAAAATAAATGCGTATACATCAACAATAATCGATAATATTTGCTTTGATATATATATATATACACACGCAAGTAATTAAAATTCATGATCGCATTCGAGGAACGTCAATAGACTATCGCATAACTAATTATAATAGAAAGTTTAAATTATTCACGGACTAAGAAAATTGTTTCAGTGTCAGTGTCGGATCTATCTCTGGACGTTCCATACTAAAATTTATTGAGCTTGAAACTTTCTCATTACGCAGAGTATGCGGTCATTCCATTCGCGCTTTGTAATTCAGCCTATAGATACTATATAAAGTCTCTCACTCTCATATAATACACCGGTGCTTTGATATTCTTTAATCCCGTTGTCTGCCGTAGATTTTGTTTCGTTCTTTTTCTATTTATTTTTTCCTTTTTTTCTTTTTTTTTTTTTTTTTTTTATTCTTTCAACGTTTAAATTGAAAATCTGCAATTACTGTTTAATTAAGCTCAGCAAATTTCCAGCCGTCTTTTCCATTTTTTTTTAACCTTTCCCCCATTTTTTTTAATTCTTTAATCTCTGAGTACTACTATTATACGGAAATGTATTTAGTATAATTCACAAAGTGATCTTTCCTTTTTTTTTAATTTGGTGATTAAAATTTAATGAACTTGTTTTATATTAAAAATTAATGAGTTAATTATTACAGATATTTTCGTTAAAAATACTTAAAAAATGCATTTAAAAAAAAAGTCTACGTAATTTAAATGAACATTGCGCTGAAACAACTCGAAATGAAACATTTCCATCAAAGTACCATCAGTCCACACAAATTGAGGATTTATCTAAGGCTAATACCGAACCGAAATAACCAATAAAATCCTCGCTTTCATACACACCCATAACATTTACGAGATACCGTATAATGAGTCATCGTATTTTAAGCGCTAAGTTAATTCTCAACGACACATAGGGTGGTTAGACAAAGAGAAAGAGATAGAGATAGAGAGAGAGACAGACAGACAGAGGGAGAGATTATACCGTTAAAGAAATCCGTTAAAGAACACAAAAGGGGGGTTACGGGGTAAAAGATACGGTAAATTCCGTCGCGCGAGTTTAATCGTTCTTAAAACTCACGAAGAATATAGAATGCTTATTCTTTGTGAAATTGCATCTTTCTTTGTCTCTTTAACCCAGCGCAGATTGATTCGGTAATCTCGTACACGCGCGCGCGCACACAGGGCAGTACGGCGAAAGTGTCGAGGAGACTTTAGACGCTTGGAGGGTACGGAAGACGGGATTCGTATCTCGCTTGGAATTTCTAATTAATAACCGCGATTATAAACGTGCTTTGCCGAGCAAATTGATGAACGTTAAAAGAACCGACGAAGCCACGGGCTAGCTCGATGAATCGAGAATGGAATTTGCGTAATCAATGAAGATTTTGATCGAGTTTCGAGTTGGAAGTTTCACCTCGTTTTAATCTTTTCTTTCTTCTTTTTAATATTATTTTTTTATTTCTTTTAGTAAAAGAAGAAGTATTCTCTAGCGCTTGGGAATTGGCTCTACTTTTAAGCTTTGTGAATAATTTAATGATATAACGTTATATACGCGATAACTGCGATGCTTGAAAGGTTGTTAATGATATTTTTAAAAAATTTTTAAATTTAAAATTCTCAATAACGTACTTTATATTTAAATAAAAATATAATTATAAAGTTAAAGTAATGTTATTCGATAATACTTTATTTTATTATGTAAGTATTAATTAAAAATATTATTGGAATAATAAATGCGATATACTCATAGTGAAACGGTAAAAATAAACTAACGGATGGTTAATAATGAAAGGCAGCATCCGCTATAAATAATAATACGTTAAATAATAAATTTAATTTCTATTCTCTTATATTTCCAGTATCATTGCATCTAGAGGTGACGTATCTGTTTTTAAATATTCTTAAATAATATTTTATCAATTAATCAAAAGGCTACTTTTAAGTAGAATTTAGAATCTCACTTTTTCATTAAAAGTATGAAGAGATAATAAAAAATAAATAATTTAAAAAAAAATTTAAATATACTGCGAGGTATAAAATTATATTAAGGATAACAATTATAATTATAGGAATAAAAATAATAAAATAAAATTTTTCTATCTCAATCGATCATCTTAAATTAAAACTATTACATAATACTAAACATACACCGTTTGAAGCAAGTGTCGTTCAATAAGCCGATGTACGTTTCAATAAAGGACTAAAGGTGAATCTTTAATCAGTTGGAAAAAAAATCAAAGGATATCGTCCCTCTACACGAAACATGGACGCATAATTGAAGAGTCCCATTCGTATTTTCCGCCGATTCTTACGAAAATCCCTCGGGATACTTTAGCACGTAAACGTACACAACTACATTCTTGTGCTTCTAAATATATAAACACACATACATACGTATACGTATGTACGCTAGAAGGCTAATTATCGGCGGAGCGCGTTCTCTCTCTCTCAGTTCTACTTAAGCTAATTAGTCGCGGAACCTCGCCGCTCGAGCTTTTGCCTCGACTGATCGATCCCCTTCCTTTCTCTATCTCTCTCTCTCTCTCTCTCTCTCTCACTCTTTCTCTCTCTTGCTCTCAATGTATGTATCTCTCCTCTAGAGAGCGATTTGCACCCGGGCGCGTCTGTCTGTTTGACTACATCGACGTATCTCCGCTCGATAAAAGTCAACCGATAACGCAACCAATTCGCACCGAGATAACCCTGGGTTATCTATTCTATCGTACTTGCCGCATGCAATCCTGCATGCCGCTGCTGCGCTTAACGTGAATTGTTTATGTTAATTAGCGTAATGGCTTTGCTGCACGATTCGATGTATAAGCGTAGGTGAGCATGTATGTTTTTTCTTTTTCTTTTATAATTTTACTGTTAATTAGATGATACCTGTGTTTGCACTTATGAATGGAAGTGAGACTGATGTTTGTCTACTTTTCGATGGATTCGTCCAGTCATTTTCGTACTTATTTTAAATCATTTAAAATAATTACGCCTTAAAATTTGAATAGAGCATATTTAATATTAAAAAAATTATTAGAAATAATTTACTGTCACTGCGACGACAACGTCACTCAACTTTTTTTCACCAATTCAATTTTCTACCGTATTATGAAAAATAATATTTTAAAAAATCTTTATCCACTTTGCGATTCGATATCGAATATACAAACATCCGAGACATCGGTAGTGCTAAACCGAACGTCCATACGTCCAAATGCTAATCCCCGAGTTCATAAGCACGTATGCGCGGAACCGTACGCGGAACGTCTGGCGGTCAGTTGCATCTCCCTTGACACGTGGCTGCAGTGCGTGCCATGCGGTATTTCGTCGTACATATATATGTATAATTGTGTGTGTGTATGTGTGTGCGCGCGTGTACATGCAGAGAGCATCGCATCTCCTCGGCACTGGATAGCCGTCGTCGTTGTGCGTCGACAAATTTACGCGAGCTGCTAATTATACCGGCGACCGCGAGCCGGATAATAATTTGGCTGAAACTGTGTATGTACTGCTGCTGCTACTCGGTGCTCTGTTTCCTGTCTTTTGTGTTACTCTGGTAAAAGGATCCAATCGCTTTGCGTTTGCGGGCTTTGATGAATGGAACACATGTTTTTCTTTTCTTTTTTTTTTTTATTCTTGTTTTAATTTTATAATATTTAAACTCCTTGTGATTTTGTGAATATACGTCTAAACAGCTTAAAGTAATTCTTGTAAAAAAGACCAAAAATTATCCGAGTAAATTAATCATGAGACTGCCTTATCGACGCAGTCTAAAGAAAGTTAAACACCATAAAGTGTAATTTACCACGATACAAGTTTATATATACGCGTATCGTTATGCTTTCTCGGTAACGTTTCATCAATATCCAATTTCGAAGGAAAAAGGAAAATGTATATACTTTCGCTCTCGCAAATCGATCGGCGTACGCAGTTTCTCTCTTTCTCTCTTTCTTTCTCATTTTGTCGCTTCAGTAATGGATTGACCGAACAAAGGGCGTGTTTTCCATTGACGTTTGACACGCATGTAGTACGTTCGGAGACTCGAATTCACGTGAAAGAGAGCATTCGACCAATTTTCTTACCTCTTACTTATCCCGTTTAATCTATTACATTTCATATTTGCGCGCGAATGTAATTTACCGAGAAGCGAATTGGACACGATAAAATCACTTGTTTTCTCGTGTATATTATTTTTCTCTTTCATATTTTTTTAACATTCTATTCATTTTTTACAACAGTTTTTTTTTTTTTCTTTTTTCGAGTACAAGAAAAAGGTGTACCTATTATTACAATAGAGCTTGGTGCACGGTTGAAAAAAATTACTTTCCTATTGATGCACGTATGTAAGTGGTAGTTACATAACGTATTGCAAAACTAAAGTCTTGTGAATTTTTCCCGTTGTTGCCTTAATATTTTCAAAATTCTGCTTTTTGTTAACATTTAATATTCATTTAAAAATTTTGAATTAGATATTTTTTTTTAAAATAGTATATTTGAATAAAAATAGACATAAATTTGAAAAATATTTTTGATATTTTCAATACGCTTTAAAAATGAAACGTAATAAATTAACAATTATAATAACCATGATTGAGCAGCAAATATCAAACGTAATTTGGATAAAACTTGAAAAAAAATGAAAAACAGCTAGTAATAACACAATTGATTAAGCTTCAACTAATACCTCGCGGTACTTACCTATTCCAGAACATTAATTTCTACTTAAGAGGATTTGGTATTAGTCACTCCTAGTGATTCGTAGTTAGGCTTTGCTTATGCAATGAACAATAGCTGTCACTGCGGATGATAATCACGCGATACGGCACGTAATATTAAATTCGTACTCCAAACCACTAATAATAACACAGTTGCAACGGGGAATCGGTTTATCATTTTGAAATCGTTGAAAATAATTCAACGCTACGACATACTAGTATTTCTCGAATATGTCGTTCTACGATAAAGCAATGAAAACGTAGAAAATGCAATTTATTTATCCTATCTTTATATAATTAACAAAAGTTAAATGTGACTTACTTATACCGGAAATATTTCCGATTCACGAATCTTTGAATAAAATATTAGATTTGATTTCGAAACAATATATTCCATTTCCTGTTATTTTATTTCTTTGCAATATTGAAGAAATTTTATTTTCAAGCTATCCGTTATTTTTAATATTAATCTAAATTATTTTTCGATTCGACCGTACGTAAATTGAGATAAATATTTCACAAGTTTTTTCATTTTATATTCTTTAAATGTTTATCAATGTAACAACGCTGCAAATTTATAAAACAGTTCAAGCTATACTTTATAGTACAATAAAGCCCACCAATTATGCATCTGTGAATTCGTTAAAATACCCAATTTTAACCCACTAAATCACGCCATCGTCAATCTAACAACTGTCTTAGTTGCTCTTCTTCAATTAGATCAAGATTAAGATGTAAACAAAGTTAGAAATACATAGATAGATTTTTTATTGTACATAATTCGAAAAGAAAGAGAAAGAGAGAGAAAGAGAAAGAGAGAGAGAGAGAGAAGCTGCTACTCTTTGGTTAAGTTAAATATGTATCAAATCCGGGGTTGATCCGATGCGTTAGAACCACGACAAAGGGAATAATATCCCGCGTTTAATCGATGGCCGCGCGATCAACGCGTTATTGTTGGGCTTGGAAACCACACACCTCCTCTCTCTTTCTCTGTCGCGCGTACGTTACGCCAAAACGAACAGACGTGATGTTCTTGTAGTATTTATAACCGATTAGAGAGTTATGTATGCGCAAGAGGAGAGAGAGAGAGAATGTTTAACGAAGATTGAAATACGGGAGGCAATAAAAGCGCTTTGATTCGTTTGAATTTGGGAATGTGTATGTGCTTCGGTTGCATTATTATTGGGTTTTGGATTTCTTAGCCGATCTTTCGTCGTCGGTTATTTATATGGGTAAAGGCATATCGAGAATTAATACACTTATAAAAGTTCATTGATTAGATAATTTTCGACCATTTGATTTATTAGGCGTTTCGCTTAAAAATGAATGAATAACATATCGAGCGTAAATGAAAATATAAAAATTTAATTTTTAATGCAATGAATTCAAATTTGCTTCTACATGACAACAACGAAATAACTTAAAATTTTTTTTTTTTGTATATATAGTCTCGCACGTTTCAAATATACATAAAATTTTATTCCATAACTTTCATTAATCAAAATATATTTTCATATAAAAATCGAGTTTTATTAAATGTTTTTCATTCTACGTATTCAATATATACATATATATATATATATATATATATATATATATATATATATATATATATTTCATTATTTTTTTTTTTCACAAATAATTGTTGCAGTTGTATAAAAAAACTTGATACACAAAGTTACATCATTTCTAGTATTTATCTAAAATTGGCGAACAAAATTTTCAACGGGTCAGTTTCCCATTAACCGCACGATTTCGTAATTAGGAAAATAGTCGCGATGGCAAGCGCATAACGCTTGCGATATATTCCGCGAAAACGGCATCGGCCCTCATCGGTATCAACGAAGAGCTTCGCTCGCGATATTGTACATCATCGCTCGCGCACGTGATTCGGCTCGACAAGAATTTCGCGTACGCACGATCGCCGCTGGTGCAGTCGACCAATACACGTGTATCTTCTCCTGGCAACGTATACGCATCTCTATCTCCCTCCCTCTCTCTCCGAATCGTGTATACGCGCGATGTGTATGTGTGTGCGTGTGAGTCGGGAGATAGAGAGACGGCAGGAGAAACGCGCGGTGGAACACCATCAGCGTCCAGACAGATACCACTAATCTGGCCGTTTCCACTTAATTTGCCGGGGTAATTAAGCGTCTCATTCGTACTCCCTCTCTCTCACTCTCTCTCTCTCTCTCTCTCTCTCAGTCTTTCGCTCGCTTACCCGCTCTCGGCGCCCTAAAGCCATTCCCGAATCTAAACCCCGGGTACTTCATTATGCGCAGACCCTATTGTGTCCGAGGAAATTGCGAGGAACGTATATATACGCGCGCCCGCGTTACCACCTCCACTCCCTTCCCTCTTCTCTCCGCCATCTTTCCCTGGCGCGTTGTTACACGACACACGCGTTTGTAGATTTTACCATGTGCACACAAGTATGCACTTGTATGCGTGTGTGTGTGTGTGGATAGGTTAACGTAATCTGCCTTCTCCGTCTCTCTCTCTCTCTCTCTCTCTCTCTCTCTCTCCCTCTTTCTCTCTCTCGCTCTCTTTCTCTTTCACCGTTGATGCGGAGTGTGTAAAGGGCTAGAGGAAGGATACTTTGAGACTTAGAAGCGCGAGAGATGCGAATGAACGCGTGTAATGAAGGGATAACGAGGTAAAGAGCGCCGAGCTACGCTTATGGTTTGTTGTACTTCCAAGCGTTTCGTAACTTCCGCCAGGATGTGCTCGTGGTTAACTTGAATCGGACACAAGTGGTTTACGGATAAAAAGTAACCAAAAATGTTCATAACTAGAGAAATGATAATACTGGGACAAAATTAAATAATTATGTAAATTAATTTTCGTTAAAATAAACATGATTATACCGTCGAACGATCCAGTTCTCGATATAATTCGTCAAAAGATAACCTAAAACCACCTTTCAACGATATTTTTAATTAATTTTCGTATCCTACATAAAAAAAAAAGAAAAAGAAAAACCCAAGTAATTAGGAGCTCCTTCAATTTAATCAAACCTCGGCCATAAAATACTCCGGCTTTGTAACCACCAAACGGAAGCTCACGCGGAGTCATCAGCTCATGGTCCTGGTCGATATGCTTTATGGTCGACAGATCTTCTCGGGATTTTCTCTTCCTCCTCTCCCTTTCTCTCCCACTTTTGCAACCATGGCTTAATCGAAAGTAATTTGCCGTACCGTTCGTGGCACTAATTGCCAAAGGACGGCACCTCTCTCTCTCTCTCTCCTCCTCTCTCTCTCTCTCTTTCTCTTTCGTTTTGAAGGAACTATCGAAGAAAAGCTTAGTCTGAAAATTAGAAGGCACGCGCGTTCAGGGAGCGTAAAATAATCGAAACGTAAATTAATCAAAAACTGTTAATTTAAGAACTAAAGAATTTTATGGATTATCTCAGTTATAAAAAATTGATGTAGCGTAGATTTAACGCGTTACGAATATGCGCTTATTTCTCTCTCTTGCTCTCTTCGTACTTGACGTATTCACGGGATTGCGAGATGTACGCGTAGATCGATTGCGCATCGCAAAATGACGAGCGATGCTCGTAGTTTTCAATACGGAGCGCGTTTTATACGATACGCGAAATAAAATTGATTGCTCGATTTGTTTGTTTGTATTTTCGATTTTTTTTCTTTTTTTTTTTTTAAATTGACGCTGTCTTTTTTCCTGTGAATAAATTTGTTTTTTGAAATTAAATTGTAAAAAATAAATAATTGTATTTGATATTTTGAAAGCAATTTTTCTTTAAAAATACAAGCATTTTAATTTGATAAAAAATCAGTATAAGTTTAAAGTAATATAAATATTGCTATTGTACTAATTTTAGATATGGAAAAATTTAAATTATTATTATTTAATAAAAATAAAATTTTTTTATTAAAAAAAAAAAAAAAAAAAAACATTAACAATTTTGAATAAAATTAGTAGTTTATGCATTAGCATTTCAAATGTAAATTAAAAAAAGAATTTTCTGAGTGAAAAAATGTTTAGGCTCATAGAAAAATATGTGATTGACGTTAAAAATTAACAGTTTCGCGTACGTAAAGTAATATTAGAACAAAGCTAATAATTAAATAAATTTTCAGTGCTTTATTTATTACTTATGTGACTTTTGCAGCTTACGCAGAGAAAAAAAGGAAACTCATAAAAAATTGTCGAAATTGAAGACGGAAGCTTAAAATATTTCACGAGCGTACGTGCGAAACATACCGCAGCATCGCGTATACTAATCCAGTCTGCCATACATAAATATACATATATGTATGACGCTACAATAAAAGTTGCAGTTCGGCAGCTATAAATTTATCATCTTTTAAACGGAATAAAGAGAAACGAGCTAAATCAGCATTATAAATTTTCATGCTCGATTTCGATCGCCTTATTTCTTCGCTATAACGATACGATGAATGAAAACGAATGGCGAATTACTCCTTCTCTCTCTCTCTCTTTCTCTCTCTTTCTCTCTCGCTCATTTTCCTCCATCTTTTTTTCTTCTTCTTCTTATAAAGTTACCCAAGCCAAACGGAAATTAAGTTTTAGAACTCTCCACCTGACCTGCATCTCACGCGCTCAATATCTTTTTTCCGGAAAATTTAGACAAAGGTACGGTAATAGTAGGAGCTTGTTTTGAATTCAATGCTTTATGTTGCAAAATTTCTTGTCTTGTCTTTTAAATATACAATTGCGAAGCATTTGTTCTTTCTCTCTCTCGGATGTCTGACACGACACTGATTTTACTACTGTCACGAAAGATGATTAAAAAAAATGTATTTTTTTTTGCAGTTTGTATTTTTTCTTTTTATCGCCAAAGATTTTTATTTAGCTTGTTTAACTAATTGAAACGAGTAATTAAATTAAAATTTCAATGAAATTTCAAATTAACTTTTAAATCTTATGTATTTTATGAAGATTCATATTGTATTTATTGTATTTGTTATACTTCGTTTTCTGTAGTTCTATAAAATTTTTTTGGGCATAAAACAATCTTCAATTTATGATAAACTATTTACTTTATTCCACTGTAACAAAAGAATATTATTTAAGATTCTAATAGATGTTCACATCAACTAGATAAAACAGCAAGTAATTATCGCCCAAAAAAAGTCTGTTATCACGCGATTCCTCTCTTCAAAGGCTTTTTACCTAAAGTACAATAATAACCCACGGCAATTTTTTGCCCACTTCATTTCATTTCGTCAGTTTCGAAATTACTCGTGACGAACGACAGACTGTTCATTCGCAAAATTAGTTAAAAAAAAAATAATAATAATAATACGTTCACGTATACTCGAAAGTTTTCGCGTTAACTTTTTTCTTTTTTTTTTAGTATTATCGGTAATTTTTCAGTTGGCTTGTTGAATCCTTGTCACTTTTTTGCTTGGTAATCAAGTGTTTCATACGGTCAAGCAAATTTTATTGGTTAAAGCGAAAACGTGTGAAAGTCATTTTTTGAGTCATTTTTAGAGATTTAAAATTTTTATCTTTATATTGTGAGGTTGGAATCCAAAGATAGCTACGACTTGATAAGAACTTGAATGCTATTATAAAAATGTTACATTCATTTGTAACTTAATGCATTTCAGATATGTTAATTTGTACATTGTATGTAATATTTTATTTTTTATTAATATCACAAATTGAATTTAAAAAAAATTAATAAAAAAAAAAGTAAATTTGTTAATATGATAATTGAAATATTTTAAAAATATTAAAAAATGGATAAAAATATTTTTACAATGAAATAAGTACTGCCTATATAACAAATTTATAATGAAGTAATGACATTACATTTTTTCATTGTGTTATAGACATTTAATTTCAACGGACATCAAATGAATGCGTTTGTTCAATATTAATATTAATGAATTGACAGCGCAATCTATAGTTTAAATATTTATTACATTATATACAATTTGAATTTTGTATTAAATCAACAATATTCACGGAGTAGCGAATAAACTTTTGTAATTTTGTTTAATCATAATTCAATTTTTAATTACTATTTTATCGAGCGCTATTTTATTCTAAAATATTAATCTTTCATTCGTTATCTCCAAATTTTCAATAATTAAACTTTTATCTTTGCCGCACCCTTCATTATTCTTACGCATAACGTATGAAGAAAAGGAAAATTAGCTTTCCTTTATTAGCTAACCTCTCGCATCCACTTTCGCATTCATTCGCGAAGCTTTTCATTAGTCTGATATTAGAGCTCTCGTTTTATTTTAACCGTTTGGCATCTTTCTTCCTCGTCGCGCTGTCTTTTTACCGCCGTTGCATTGAACGCGGAGAAATTGAAATTGTCTTTCTCCCTTTCTCTTCTCTCTATATGTATGTTTGCCTTCTCTATACTTTACCATTAACGGCCAGCTAGCGCTCGAAAATTTATGAAACATCAAGACAAGCACTATGTAAAGCCAAAGCGAGTTTCGTCCTGCGTAACCATTCAGTATCAAGTGCCTATTCTATCTTTATGAAAAAAAAATTTTTTCATTCCAATGACGATGGTGAAAGACTACGTCTTTGCTCCCTTCGGCGTTAGCTTCGTTTACTCTACTCGATTTACTATAGCTTTTTATAGGGTGAGAGACGAATGGTCAGGTAAGGTTAAGTATTAGATACATGTAGCTGGGTGCTTAAACTTTTTGTAAACGTCGATAAATTATTTACATTGAAAAGTGCAATTATCTTTTTTTTTTCGTTAAAAATTATAATGTAGTAATTTTTAGATAATTTTGTGTAAATTTGAATGGAGACTAATTAAAAGATGTTGTGTTTAAAAGTCACTTGTTTTAAAATACACTTATTTACATTGGCAAGATATTATTTAATAATATCCAAAGAATGAATACATAAGCATAAGAATGAAGCATAAGATAATAATTAAAAATTAATATAATTTTAGAATCCAAAACATCGCTTTAAAATATAATCATGTACTTTTTTACTCATCATTATTAATTTTAGAAAAACATTTCAAAGTAAGAATAATTTACAAACGTATCTCCGTGTAAAAGTAAATTAACATTTTGGCAGTTTAAAATAAAAGATAAATAAAAAAGTCTTTCATAGACTTTTTCTCCTAACTGTAATATACAAATTAAAACCCGCGTAAATAGTCCTGTAACTCTAAAAGAAAATCTTGCAACATTCCAAGCAGACCAAAAAATGAAAAGGAAAAAAGAGATGCAGAGACAGAGAGAGAGAAAAGTAAGCTACACCACCATCGGTCTTTACTTTAAAAGTCTAGCCAGCCAGAGGTTTTCCATTTGCCTCGCCTCATCAGAAAGACGCGGCAGAAGAAAAGCAAGGCAAAAGA
Source organism: Chalcis sispes (assembly GCA_949987625.1). Lineage (NCBI taxonomy): Eukaryota > Metazoa > Arthropoda > Insecta > Hymenoptera > Chalcididae > Chalcis > Chalcis sispes. Next base: position 58,062,780 of record OX465097.1, on the reverse strand, counting down.
GCTCGAGAGTAGCGCGCCAAAATGTAGCTAAGAAAACGTACTCCATTCACGCCCCACCGAATACTTCTCTCTTTCTCTTTCTCTCTCTCTCTCTCTCTTTCTCTTGGGTGTACATATCCGACTGCGAATCGCACGTGTTCTCCCGTCACACCTTTATCGCTCGCGCTGGGGCTATCGGTCGACACAGATCTTCTCCCTTCTATTCAGCTAGCCATCAGGCTATCAAAGCGCTGATTTAACGCCGAGCGCAACGGGGTTTCTCAAATTTCTCATTTTGGTTTCTTTCTTTTTTTTTCGAGACAGAAAAAGAGAGAGAGAGAGAGAGAGAGAGAGAGAGAGAGAGAGAGAGAGAGAGGAAATTCTGATTTAGGAACGTTTGTTAAAAGCAGATGGCGGATGAATTGAGGTAAAAGTCTAAAATTTTCGATTCATCTATTTGAGGCGTTGCAAACTTCCCAAAGTTTGACTATTTTTAACTAAGATAATATGTATAGCATGATACTATATTATGCTTTTCGAATTATCCTCTGTAAAATAAAACTATTAATTTCTATTGAAAATTTTAGATTAGCATTTAAAAAAAAATTTAATTTTCTTTGATTTATCCATTAAACGGTACAATTTTTGGATTTATTTATTACTCGTTAATATAATATATAATCAGCATATAAATTGTTATTTTTTCTTCAATTCTTAAATTTCAAACAAATAAAATGTTTTATTCACATATAACTGCTAATTAAAAAATATTTCGTTACCGTTGTTAGATAACGACTAAATTAAAAAGTTTGTTTTTAACGTTCTACGTGATGTAAAATCATCTCAATTCTTGAACACGCAAATGTTTGTTCTATTTTTCTCTCAATTTCTAGCAGAAATCTGAAAACAACATTAAATTTGATATTCTCAAGGCACTCGAAACTACGCTTAAAACAATAATTCGCCACTGAACAAGCGAATTAGTATTTCACCACTCATATATGCGTGTGACATCTTGTACGACCTCAAAACTTATCCAATAACTAATCCAAACATCATCCGCAACAAAAAAAAACAACAAAAATAAAAAAAAATAGAGCGCTTGTACACTTCTCTCTCTCTCTCTCTCTCTGTCTCCCTCTCTCGCTCGCACTCCTCCAAAGTTTAAAACGAGAATCCCCGTAACTATTATTATACGAGAAGAACGATTGGTGTATATATCCTCTCTCTCTCTCTCTCTCTCTCTCTCTCTCTCTCTCTCTTCGAGTACGCGATATTAAATTCAACAACAAGAACAATAGCGTAACAACAACCGGCACAAGGACAACGTCGACAGGGCAATATAACGTGCGCTTGGGAGCTGCTACGCGACATGATGGATTCTTCATTAAAACTTGCGACCCTCGCGCATAAACTCCTCGCTTGCTCTCCTATCTCTCGAATTTTTGCCTCTCCCCGCTCCCTTCCGCAAAAGAGAAGGCGGAAAGATATCTATAAAGGCAAATGGCCAAAAGGAGAGCCTGGGCTATAACCGTTTCTACCTACTAACCCTAGCTCCCTTCCGTCAGGAGAGAAGCTTTTCCGTTTGTTGTTCTTGTTGTTCGCTTCGCCTTCCATGAATATTAAGCGCGTTGGCTTCTTCTCTCCCTCTTCTTTATCGCGATGGCTTGCTAATTCGAACACGCTGAACTTTTTAAATCGTTCGAGTTCTGCGAAATGGCTTATTATCCTTGTGCTTTTTCCAGTCTTTTAATGTTAAGCTCGAGAGAGCGTCGATCTTTTTTACATATTTGACATGCGAAGTACTAAAACTTTTCAACTTTTCCAAATTGAAAATTAACTGTAAAGTGAAAGATCATGCGTTTTTTTTCTTGGCAAATATTACAATATTGAATTTCGAGGTTTTTAAAATTTTTTATTACAAGTTTAATTTTGAAGTCAATTATTAGCTTTTATTTTAATGAAATGAAAAGTTTCTTAAAAGTAAAAGAAAAAAATTAAGTTTATATTTCGCTAGAGAAATATAATTTTTATCTTTTGGAAGTGGAATTTTTTTTGGAAACGAGAAAAAGGGACTTTTCGAAGTATAAAAAATCAAAAGAAAATAAGGTCAATAGTCTACATTTTTTTTTTTTTTGGCTTTTTCAAAATATCCTATAAAAAAATAAAAAACTATTTTCATATCGAATTTTATAACCAATTTTTATTTTTATTTTTTTTTTAAATATCTAAGTTTAAGTATACGTTCAACACCAAATAAATTTAACAAATCCTTTGCTAGCAATGCAAATAAACCCAATGTAAAGGAATAATGCACTTAAGAATCATCCGCAACGAAACATTTATATACCTTTACCGTCCTATCTCGTCCGCTGTTTTATCACACCCTAAAAAGCAGCAGACAACAAAGCGCGTGTTTATATCTTCGCGTAAGCACGCACGTGTGTTGTTAAACGCGGGACAAATATGCATTCACGTACCTACCAACTCACACATAAGCAAATATGCGCACGTCCAACGTTACACTTACACCTACACACATATTCGTCGTCTATACTTCGGAGATAACCGAAGAGTAAGAGAGAGATAGAGAGAGAACGCGAGACAAAGGGTTTGGCGAGTTTCGATTGGCTCGTAAAGGCGTTTATCGCCGATCCGAGCGTCTAATTAAGGCTTAGCCGGTGCGCACTTACGCGGAGAAACGCGAGCTGGCTTCGGCCTCTCCGCAAGCCCTTAAAATCCGGTATTCATAGTTCAGGAAAAGCGAGATATAGAGAAAGAAAGAGATGAAAGGGCGCACGGCGAGCGCTGAAGTCCGCTTTTGCTCGAGAGGTGCAAAACTCCGATGATATATATATATATATATATGAACGTGAATGTATACACCTACGTACTATAGAAGAGTGAACGTAATCAAACACTCGCACGCACACGCAGAAGGAGGGCCAGCACCACACAGGGTACATATATAGAGCAACCACGAACTTGTTCGGCCGTGCATAAACGCGTTTACGTTTATTACTTCGCATTGCCCCGTCGTTTCAAGCTCAAGCGCGAATAGAGGTGTAAAGGGAAAGAGGGAAAGAGAGAGACAGATAGAGTTGGTGGGATGAGCATAAAGAGCAGATATCGGTACGTAGGTGTGTATGTGTGAATTCATCGGCTAACGCTGCGTCGTTAAGATGCATGAGCTATTTTTCTATCGCGTACTTATCGCGATTTCAGACTGGACATTTATATGCTTTCGCGCTAGTACGCAAATTTACAGATAAATATATACAAATACGTATATACACACATATATATATATATATATATATATATATATATATATATATATACGCGTAAACTATGGAATCGACTGTTCTTATAAGCTCTTGCGTAACGTATGTAATTTCTTCGATAATACGTTTGTATTATAAATAATAAAGATCATAATGAAATAGAACAAAATAAGCCAGAAAACAATATTTAATATTAAAGGAACATTTAGATTAATAACAAAAATTTTAGAACTTCTATGATGAAATTTTCAAACCTACAATAATAATACATCCTCCACAACCCCATTTTATGCATCCAAGCTAACAATTTCTAAACCAGTCGTCTATAAGAACAGATAGCATGTACACAGAGCGCATCACGAGAAGCCAAGAAAGAGAAAAAGAAAGAGAGAATGAATACGCATACGACTGTACGCGAGGAGAGAAAGTTTAGATAAAACGAGATGAGCCATAGGTGGCCTGTTTAACGACTCGGTATAAATCAGCGTAAAAGTGGAAAGTCAACCCGTTCTCTCTTTCTTGCTTACGTTCTATCTATCTCGGTGCTCAAACCAAGGCTAGTTACGCGGGGATACGAGTGTGACTTTACTACCGTTAAAGCGGATACGTTCTCGCGAGTTTTTTTTTTTTTTTTTTTTGACGGCAATTTTTATTTTGTTACTTCACCTTGCACCCCGGACTTTACGACTCGACTTTGGTACTCGGGAATGAGCTTGCAAATCCGTCGTTAACGCTGTATTTCCTTTATTTTATTTTATTTTTTTTTCACTTTGTTTTATTTTTATACTTTTTTTCTTTTCGAAAATTTTGAAAACTTTTGGAAGGTACTTAAGAAAGAGAAAGAAAGTTCGCGATAACTTTTTCGGCGAACTATAAAAATATATCTTGGGGATACAATGCAAGAAGTCGAGTACAAAAGCGGCAGTGAACGTAATCCTCTTTTATAAAGTTTATCAAATTCCAATTATTAGAGTTTTTAAAACTTAAATTTTACAGTATTTTATTGTCTACTGTATGTGAAATAAGTAAGGACAATGTTATTTTAAACTTAAATTATTTTTTTCAAGTACTGTAATAATAAAAACGTGATAACAATATATTTTTTCATGATTTATGCGTTATAATAGAAATTTAATTACGATTCTTTATAACTAAAATAATACTTACATTTTCTTTTTATTAATATAAAACATTATAATTATAAATGGGGATTCAGAAAATTTGATTATTTTTTAATTTCAACAATTTAAAAAAAAATTTTTCCTTTCTAAATTATCACATAAATTACTCTTTCAAAAGGATAACATCTTATTTTGAAGGAAGTACAAAGTTATCGTCGCAGCTAAATTACCCCGCGATTAATATGAAAATTCCGAAACTTATAGCACACATTAACGAGTACCTTTGATAAATGCATATTACCGTTATATATCGTCAATCTAACACAACTATGATACCGGCTGATGATAACAGTCTCCAAGTAATCGCGTAACGGCCTAATTAATTCGTAGCGTGTCAAAGCTCTCTTATCAAAATATAACGAACCTCCGGCTAATATCCGATATACGCTTGGAGCTGACTAAAAATTTTTTTTCGCTCCAACGTATATTTAACCTTTGCCCCGTATGTACTATATACGGTAAAATTCTCGAAAACATTCGGCGTGCATCTTACTCCTTTCCCTCCCATTTTCCCGCGCGTCTACCTAGCGAATTGCCTGTGTGCTACTGCCACGTAATATCGATCATCAACTCGACTCCAGCTCTCACGTATACGCAGAATATCGGATTAGCCGCGAAGTTACGGACTCGCGATCAATTGGCAATTAACCTTCCGCACGTTGCTACGGCAAACCTCCTCCTTGCGCTCGGCTTGATTCTCCAAGAGAGCGAGAGATAGAAAGAGAGAGAGTGTGAGAGTGAGAGAGAAAGAGAGAGAGATGAGGCTCGTAGATGTTGAGCGTCTGGCGAGCGGAAAATTTGAAATTCAGGTAAGGGAGTGTGAGAGAATTTAACTCAGGTTCGATCCTTCGGAAAGATGAGAGGATAAGTGATAGTTGGTCGGGCGTTTCTCTTAAGCTCGAATTTTTCGAAGGAATTTTTGATTTTGTACGAAGGGAGATTTATTAATAATAATATTGTAAATAAATGCTGTATACTTCTAAATATTTGTTTAATTCAAATAATCTAGTTATTTTATACATCACTTTATAAATATAAGAGAAAAATACAGTTTTAAAGAGAATGTAAATGCTTAAGGCATTGTAAACGAATAAATTTTATTTTTAAAATTTAGTAGCTAATTGTTTCATCGAATTATATTCAATGATCTTCAAGACTTTAAACCAATATTTTATAACCTCATATTTTCACTAATTTGACTTATATTTAACTTATATTTCCATCTACTTGTATATTATTTTATGCATAAACACAATTGAATTGACAGGTAATTGCTTTCCCAGTTAAGAATTAAACAATATTGAATTCAATTTATTGTTAAATATAATTATCCTCTTTGTAAACATTATTGATCCCCTTTCAAATGAATTATGAATGTTGAAATCATCATAATTCATAATTAATTTAATCATTTATAAATAAATGTCAAAACATAAACACTAAAAGGAATACATTTTTAATAAGAAAATCTTACCAAACAAACTTTGTAATTTACTTTTAAAAATTGACAAAATTATATCTTTTTTTAGTATAAAAAGCAAAATGATTTTGTAAATTGAGGTTATTTGAATATAAAAAAAATTAATTTTTCACGGTTCTTAAAAAATAATATACGAATTTTTAAGTAGTATAATACAGTTATGGTCAGACGCTAAATTAATATCACCTGTAATTTACAAATGAATTCCGTTTTCATCAGAATAAAAATAAATTAAAATAAACCGTTAAAAGTTAAAAGTAAAAAAAAACTTAAAGTTCTTCATTCGCAAAAAAAAAAAAATAAAGTCGACAGAAGTAGAACCTCTTTAACGTTGGTCAGTTTAATAAAAGTAAGACAAATGAACTCGCTGACGATCCAAGAAGTAAAGAATAGTGCGACATTGCACCAGCTGAAAGGAAAACCCATAAGTAAAAAAGAATCCGGCTCGAAAAACAGCTCAAAGAAAGGAAATATATAGAGAAATCGTTGTCGTCGAAGAAGAATAAGAAGAAGAACACGAGCGAAGCCGATAAAAAGAGCGAGATACAGTGAGCGATATCGATAATAAAAGGATAGCGGAGAGAGAAATCGCCGCGCGACTGGCCGCAAGAAAGAACGAAAGAAGAAGAGAGGTAGGTGGGACAGCTCGTGTAAAATGGCGAGCATTCGTCAAGCATTGAGCGCCAAGATAGAGACGTATTGAGATAAGGCGTCGCCGGGAAAAGGGTGCGGAAAGACGTGCATGTGTGTGTGTGTGTGTGTGTGTGTGTGTGTGTGTGTGTGTGTGTGTGTGTGTGTGTGTGTGTGTGTGTGTGTGTGTGTGTGTGCGTGTGTGTGTGTGTGTGTGTGTGTGTAAAGTGCGAGTGTATTCGTAGATATAGAAATGGAGAAAGAAAGAAAGCCATTGTCGGACCCTCGAAGGAACGACGAATTTTCTTCTCTTTTTGTGATTTCGAGGAGAAAGAGGGGAAGGTAGCGCGCACGTGTGCTCCGCGTTGTACACGATTTTTCAATAACCGATAAAAAGTAGGAAGGAAGAGCTCTCAAATTTTTCCTCCCCGCTCATGTTAGAGTAAAAAAGAGAGAAAGAGAGGTAGAGAGAGGGAGAGAGAGAGAGAGAGAAAAATTATCGATATATCGCATAATGCAACGTATGCGTACGTGTATAGTTTATGTCTATACACCGGGTATTACGGCTCTTTTCTTATACTGGTAAAAAAGTCACGTACGACGTTGTGCATTTCATGTCTCGAGGATATAAGATGGAGATGTATTTGTATGGATGCATGAATCTGTGAGAATTTGAAAAGAAATAATAATAATAACAATAATGACAATCGAATCTCGATGAATTATTCGTTACGAAAATATGATATCTCCGGGTAGTTTACCGGATTTATTTTGTTGTTGCTATTATTGTTATTGTTTTCTTTCCTTTTTTTTTTAGATGCGCAAGTACGTAAATCAATACGACATTGCCGAGTATTCGTTGAATTTATGGGATATCTCGCGGTTTTTACAAAATTTATTTTTCAAATTTCTCTTTTCGAATTTTCCGAATCGCACGGTGTGTACTGTGTTTTTGCCGTTTATACCCGACGATATTTATGCATGATAAACGTGATTTGAAACAAATACTATGAATATCGTTACCTTCGTATATGCTGTGTTATTTGAATATTCGTATAAAATTTATGAATTTTAAAATAAATTTAATTATATGATATGTTATCGCGATTTATTTCGAAAAATCGCGCATTGCATTCGACTATTTTTTATTATTTTCTATCGATACATTTTTATTACAAAAATTGGACAATTTAATCTTTAATTATTTAAAAAAAGGAAAAAAAAAATTTTTATGATTTTTAATAGATACACAGAATTTATATCTACAAATTATAAAAAAATTCTTTTGGATATTTTAATATTTAACATAAACATCCTTAGTACAAACATACTTTAAACAAACGTATAAACAATACTCGAGAGCAACTTTCTCTTTTTTTTTTCTTTAACCCAATGCATCCATCAATACCAGTGTCAAACGAAAAATATTTGCTCTCAACGCATCGCTGTTCCACCGCGCGACATATTTTACCTCACGAAATCCAAGACATATATGTCAACTGCTCCTTATTTACTCTTTTTCTCTCTCTCTTTCTCTCTCTTTCTTTCTTTCTCTTTTCCTTTTTAAACGGGTACACACAGAGCCAAGAACGCGAAAGAACGAGAGAAAGGATAGGAATCAAAATAAGAAAAAAAAGGACAAAAAAAAAGAAAAAAACGAATAAGGATCCTTGCGCTTTTCGACTCGAGGCAATGTTTTTAAATGAGGCTTTTTTGCCGAGAGTCTTCGCGCGCCGTGTTCTTATCTCGCTTAGCGTTGGGATCGTTTTTTTTCGCGCGGGAGGGGCGTATTCGTCTCGCTCCGATTCTCGTCTGGCAACCAGAACAACCGCCGCGCGCTCTGTCCCCTCACGATTCTTGCCACTTTTACTCACGTACGCGTATGTTTGTGTATGTGCAGACGAAAAAACGAGGAGTAGCGAGTAAGAAAAGGCGAGGTGGGAAAGGGATGCGAAGGCTTGGGAACTAAACAGCGCGAAATGCCAAAGAAATAGTAGGAAGGAAGTTTGAATTAGATTAGGTGGTAATGTCGTTTCCGACGATTTTTTTAGATTTCTTTTTATTTGCCTAACTTTTGGATAACTTGTCTTCTTAAGTTTTTTTTCGAATACGATTTATATTTGATTTTGTAACGTTTAGCCTTGTGTTTTAATCTCAATGTATTTATTCGAGTGCATGATAAATTTAATCAAATTCAGCTAATTATTTAATTTTCTTTTATTACTTATCAAGTGTTACATTTCCTTTTTTATTTCAGTAAAATAGTATTTATTTAATAGTTTACACAAAAATATAATCGTAAATTTTAATTTAATATTAAAAATAATTTTCATCTCCATGCATAATACATGCTTTAGATTACCTTAAGTTTTATTATATATTTTATCCTTTTATGTTGAATGTAAAAGGTTTTGTTTTATTAAAATTATGATGAGCGAAAAAGGATTTTTTTGGCTAAAAATTTTTGAAGAATGATTCATAATATTCTGTGAATTACAAAACGTATTAACATATTTTAATTAATTATTATCGCATTTTATAAACAAAAATTTTATTCAATTAAATTAATTGTTGGAATTTTTAAACTTTATTAGAATTTTTATTATACAATTAATATTAAAAATACATTAAAAAAAAAAAAAAAAAAAAAAAATTGATGTAAAAATTCATTAAAACGAATTCCAATAGTTTCATACAACTTTTAATACGTTTTGCTCCAATTTTGTAATCGTTATCTTCATTAATTTATCTTTAACAATCGAGATAGAAAAAAAACCTTTAACATTTAATCAAAAATCGTATCGCTGTCCCAAACAGTAGCTTTAAACGTCCTCTCACTACATACAAATAGACACCCATGAAAACAACTCCGAAATAAAATAAAAAACAAAAAAACAAAGCCAAAAAAAAAAAAAGAATAAAAAAAAGGAGGAACGCAGAGAGAAAAACGAGAAGCGAATAAAAACAAGAAAAGTAAAAGTACCATAGAAAGACCCGAAGAGAGCACCGGTAACATCGGACCACCAAGGCGAAGTTGGTCGGTCCATTCGCCGCGCGGCACCCAATGTCCCGATACATATATAGAAAGCCGTACAACCGAAGCGCAAACCCGGAAGCCCGTTCGGAAGAGAGAGAGAGAGAGAAAACGGACAACTATTAAGTTCGGTATCCATCACTGCCATCGGCGCTCTGCTCGCGTAACGAGCGAGTGAGGAGAAAGCTTTCTCTCTCCGGAAGGAGAGAAAAAAAGAAGAAAAAAAAGGAACGAGAATGGGAAAGCCGAGAAAATCGAGCGACAAAAAGCGCGAAGCGAATCTTTCTTTCTCTCTACCTTTTTTACCTTCTTCTTTTTTTTTTCTTTTTCTTTTTTTCCTTGCCAGTTTTTTGTTAGAGCTGAGGGAAGAAAAAAAGATTGGCGATGGATACCCGATTGGTTAGGATTGTGAGGTAAGGTAATGTTGGAAACTGAAAAGTATACTATATAATGCTTGCTTAGAAGATGGATGTATATGGTTTCGTGGTGGCTGTAATACAAAGAACGAAGGGTAATGAATTTGAAAGATTTTTTTTTTATTCTTTGAACTTCTGATCGATATTGATTGGAGGTTGTAACGATTTTGAGAAATGATATCAATCGCTCCGGTACGGAGAATTTACAACTATATAGACAGGTAATAATGTGATGATAATAATCAATTTTTTACGAACAATCTTTTTAATCTCGTAGATGATTATTTGTGTCATATTTTACGTTATACTTAACAAAATTTTAAAATAATTCATTATATTAAGAATACTAACATTTTTTAAGAATCGTCTACCCTTTTTTTTTAACACTTAATAATAAATTATCATTATCTTTAAATCTCTATATTATTTAGGAAAAAATTATAGAATTTACTATGTGGATATATATTTGAAATAAAGATGAGAATTGCAATTTATATCTGATTATTTTATGAACACACATACGCACGCTAATACACGCATAAATATAACACGTGACTTAAAATTAAATATAAATTGATTTAAAATTCAAGCCACTTTATTTTTTTATTTGATCCTGGCGCAAAGAAAAAGGTGTGCAACGGACGTTACTGTCTTTTGTAAGCCAGAAATAGTAAGACGAGACTTCCGGTAAACGTGGAAATAATTGGCCCAAGAGTAAAAGAGAGAAAGAGAGAGAGAGAGAGAGAGAGAGAGCGAGTGAAAGGAGTCGAGTGCGGTAACGAATCGCTTCCCGTGACAGTGGCAATAAACTTCTGGAGTGAGTGTTTTAAGTGGTCTGGGTCATTATACTGTCAGACGAGGGGAAAGATTGGCCTCCTCTTGTGTATACGATCAGGGCTAGGATTTTATAACCGTGGTGTTGTCTAGATTCATTGCGAATCTTAGCCGCATAACTTAGACCTAGCACTTAAATTAGACGGATGAATATTGCTTCGGAGCTTAAAAATAACTGAATATTAATAATTCAAATTGGGGCTTAAGTGATTTTTCTTTATTTAAAATTTTTATCTTAAATATTTTTACATCATTGTTTTAAGATAATTGATCTCGATAAATTTTTTTTATTTTTATATCGAATCGATACTTAATTTTGTTATCGTTACCAAGATTAACGTATCATTTCAATAATTTCTTCAAAACTACATCTCAACTCCAACGGATACTTGAATCGAGCGCAATAGCCCGCAAATTTTTTATTCATATAAAAAAAGCTATAATTTCCGATCGATCCGTGGCAAAGTAGCCGCGCGACGCGAGCGAGAAAAATGCGCGCGATGCACGAGAATTTTTACGCGATCGCCTCTGATAAATTCACGGATGGCGGTCTCGCGTATATATAGTAAATCGCGGGGAGCGTCGTCATCGTCGCGCCAAGCGACCGATGAGGAAATACGGTTATCGTCCGCAATTTCCTTGGGATTTGGCTGCCCCCCGAGAACGAAATCACCTGACGAATGGCTCTTCTTTTCTTACGCGCGTTAAATCGAGCGACCAGCGAATATGCCGCATAACATCTCGTATTTTTTCATTTTCTTTTTTTTTTTTTTCAGATAGGTGCGAAAAGGGCTTTCGGAGATCGATGTATTACACACACGGGGCTTAGCTGTCGTATTATCGAAAATCCGCGAATGAAATGATAAAATATACGAATCTTTGGCTCACCCTCTTGAAAGTTGCAAAATTTTTTAAAGTCGACGTTTGTCGGATAAGTTATCCGGTTCTTTTACATTTCAAAAAAAAAAAAAAAAAAAAAAAAAATGATGAAAAGACATGTGAATATAGATGTGGAAGTATTTAATTAAAAACGATCAATTTTTAAAATAAAACTATCGATTATCAATGTATATATTAAAACTTGTTTTACTGTTTTTAGAAGTATTTTATTTTAAGCAATTACGTAAAAATTTTTTCATAGTACTTTATATGAAACTGATAAATGGTTGTAAAATTTATGAAAATATTTTATAATTAATTGATGAATTTTTATTTGCAATTTTTGAAGAGAAAAAAATTCAATAAATTTGATTTTAATACCAAATTTTATTAATGTAGAAAAATATAAATTAGTTACTTTATAAATACTGCACTTTAATTTATATTTAATTAAATTTAATTTGTAAATAGTTTATGAAATATTTTATCATTTCAAAATTAAAATTTGTATTTATAAAAATACTGCAATTATAAGTTTATAAAAATGATTTGTTAGTCTTCAAGTTTATATTGTTAACCGCTTTATAAAATTTTGAATCTTTATAGTTAAATTAAAGATCATATATCATTAGACAAATTTTCTATTTGAAAATTAAATGAGAATTTCATAACTCTATTATTCAATTACTGGAAAATTAATTATCGATCGCCTATTACTGAAAATTGACGTAAACTTTAAACTATAATCGATTTTATTTATATACAAATCATTATAAAATATTGATGATAAAAAAAAATTTGTGTCACATTCTTTTTTTTTTTGTACCAACCAAACATGTAGATTATTATATACGATGCGTACGGACATTCGCGAAGTGTAATTATAGAACCTCGCATCTTTGCATTGGTTTCTATATCTAATAAGTAAAGTTACGTCGAAAAAAAGATAAAAATAGCACAAGCATTTCGCATTCGAGCAAAATTCTGTGCATGCGAGCACGCGCAGAAAGAGAGAAGGAAATATTTATTTTGTTTAGACAAAAAGTACATTAATTAGGTATTTCACAATTATACAAATAATTTTGTAAAAATCGCTCGTCGATAGAATTACAAATATGTGTAGCACATAAGTCACAGAAATATAAAAGTCTTTTTAATACTTATCAGTTAATACAAATTAATAAGTGTATGTGCGTATATATACAACTAATAACACAAAAATAAATAAATATGACTTGCACAATTTTTATCATTCTGACGTTGACAAATTATTGTTATAATATATCTGTCACGAGTGTCTTGAATCTAACATGAAAAAATATTTATAGACCGCCGTCTTAAACGATCTTAGTGAGGCTAGGTAACGAACATGAGAGGGAATTCCATTCCATAGATGTGTACCCTGGAACGAACGAGGACCTGTTTCCGTACGCATCTGAGGAACAGAGATCTCCCTCGCTTCACCCCTGGAGGAACATCTGGACTTAGGTCTGGTTAATAATTCCGAAAGGTACGGAGGCTGTTTAAGATTTATAATTTTGTACATTAATATGGCTGCAAAGTGCAGCCTTCGTCATTACACAATCAATCAATCAAGACGCCTCCTATAAGAGGTTATATCTTCGTCTCTAGCCACACTAAAAACGTGAAAAGAGAGAGTGAGAAAGAGAGAGAGAGAGAAAGAGAGAGAGGAAGTGAGATAAAGCAATTCGGAAAATCCAATTAAAAACCAGGGACACGGCAAACGAGCGAACGATATATATTTGCGCGAAGGGTCGCTCTCGTCACGGGCAGCTCCTCTCGCGGCAAAGTCGATGGACGATGAAGCGCAAATGACGGATGGTTATACTCCACCCATCCATCGGCATGTCCATCCCGGAGGTGAAGGGAAGTACGAAGGGAGAATGAGAGAGGGAGAGAGAGAACTGATAGCGGGAGGACGAGTGGACGAGTTTGGAAAATTGAAGCGAGCCTCTCGAAAATCGAAGTGAAGCTCTCTATCTCTCTGTCCATCTCTTTCTCTTTTCTTTCCCACGCTCTCTTTCTCTCACTCTTTGTTTTCCCTGCAAGCGTGGACAGTACAGTGACATATATACGTTACTTTCATCCTTCTCTCTCTCTCTTTATCTCTTTCTCCCTCGCTTTCGTTTTTACGTATATACGCAGATGTACATAAAATATGTTCACGTATATATGTGTACGTATATGCATATGTATATGTATGCATATATGTATATGTATGTATGCATATATGTATATGTGTATATATAATGTATGTACATATCATGCGATGAAGAAAATAGTGACAGAGAGATATAACGATAGAGAAAGAATGAGAAAACAGCAGAGTGCGAAAGAGAGAAAGAGAAAAAGAGAAGAGGAAACGGTTTGTTATTGACAAGCGGATGAAGTGTAGTCTAGTGGCGGGATCTTCGAAAGATTGACGTCGGAACACGTGATCGTGTGACGGTCTGTCGTTATGTATTACCGTGCTATTGTGTGTGGACGTTATTTCTCTCTCTCTCTCTCTTTCTCTCACGTTCTCATTTTATCTTTCGTTCACCTCTTTCTCTCTCGGGCATCGGAGAATCGAGATGTCGAGGGACAATATGTCGAGTGCCTCGGAAGTACTTTTAATAACGTATAAGTTGCTCTTTGCCTTGATTCATTCTATATACTCGTATGGCTATATTTTTTCTTGATCGAATGATACACTTATGTATTTTGCGTTTTATTAAAATGTGCATTAACTATTCAATTGCTTATTTTTAAAGTGTAAAGTTTATTTTTACGGAAGTATCTTTAAACGAATGTTTTCAATTTTTATTGTTTCAGTCATAATTCATTTTTTTAAGTTAAAATGTAGTATATTTTTTTGTTGGAAGAAATTCTAATTTTGTATTGAATCTATTTTGTATTTAACGTAATATCTCATAAATCACTCTTAAGTAATGATATAAATTTTATATAAAGTATAATCATATTGATACAAACAAAATTTCTGAATAGAATAGTGGATTAATAGACTCGTACTCTCTCCTATCCACATGTCTCTATCTTTCCGTAAGTCTGAGAAATCAAAGTGAAACTTTTTCACTCAAATTTTATTGAGAAAATGGATCAGAATTCCAATAGTTTTACTTTATTTTATATGTTATTAATCTTGTTTTAATGATACTAAAGTGGAGATAATTCTGTATAACGATATACCTATTCGATATGACTTATTACTCGATGACTTTTATCATAAACTATTGATAATAATTTTTTAATTAATTAAGTAACAGATTGAAGCGATTTTTTCTTTCATAAAAATTTTCCGTTTTCTTGACATTGGTTTTCTTGATATGAAAAATTGATGTGATTGATGTAATTATCAAAATCTTGTATTTACATAATTTTTGCAATTAAGTAATTTCTAGCATTTTTATATATTTTTTTAATAATTTTTCAATATAAAACTTTACACAATAAGATAAAAAGTTCAAATGCTAAAGAAAATGTTTATTAAGTGAACTAATAGTTTCAATTCTTGTAACAATCCTATTAGTATGAAGTAATTAAACTGACACGTAATCTGATTTGAAATTAACTAGTCGGATAATAATTCTGTCATCAATTTCCAACAAAATTTCACAGTGCACTAACTTAATTTTAAGTTAAGAATATTACTTGAGTAAAATTATTGGTAAAAATTTTATTTAGTTTTTTGTAAATTTTAATATTCTTAAGTTTTATAATCTTTAGAAATTTTCAGTTTTTTCATAAGCATAATAAATTATTTTAATTGATTAATTTAAAAGTAAATACGTAGCATTATTTTGACGAAAAAAATTGAGAAATGAATCTTGAATAAACTTTCTCACTTGGTCTGCGATTCTCTAGTTTTTTTTTTACTTACGCACGTCTACTTGTTTTAGAACGAACAAACAGATTCCTAAAGAATGATAAACAAACGGACGATAGACAGTCAGATAGAGCGAAAGCGAACGGGCGAGTGAAAGAGATAGAGACAGAGAGAGAATGGTATAATATATAGAGATATAGAAGGAAAGAGAAAGATATAGAGATCTAGAGAGAAAGACAGATGTAAAGATACACAGGGAAAGAGAGATATATAGAGATATAGATAGAAAAAGAGAGTGAAAGAGAGGGATGGAAAAGAGGGAGTGAGAGGGAGGCGGAGAGAGAACGAGCGTGAGAAGAGGAGACAACTCGGTAACGCGTTGATTAGACGACGCTTAGCGGCTGTCAGTCAGAGTGTACCGAACGGACAACGGGGTGACACATATACATTTACGCACGCGCACATGTGCACCTGCACAAACAGGCACAGGCATACAAGCGCTCGCATGCACGCACTCACGATTACACGGACAAGTTGGTGTGTAGAAGGGAGAGGAAAGAAGCGATCGTCACACGGCGAAAATAATCGAGAGCACTCCGTCAATCAATCCGCGGACCCTCCTCCTACGAGAGAGGACGAGAGAGGATGAGAGAGAGAGAGAGAGAAAGAGAGGTTCCAGTACACCCAGGGAGTTGTTGGACGAGACGTAGTAAGGGGGGTAAGGGAACACTCACTTTGTCATTGGCATGATGTCTCCCCTCTCTCTCTTTCTCTCTGTCGGTGACGTTTATAAAGCCCTTGCCTTCGTCCGTTCGCGCGTCAGAGCATCATCGGGGCCTTTCGTTCCGGTATATATATAGATACGCTAGAGTCGATTTTGATATGGGATCGTGTTGTGGTGTTACGTACACTCGCACTCGTGTCTATGTTTTTGCGCGCGTATGCGTGCGAGAAAGCGATGATGGAGAGCGCGAACGTACGAGGCTTGTAGAAGCTTGACGTTGGATATGGAAATGAGGTACGTGTGATTGGGGGAGAGTTAGGGATAGACTTGGTACTTTCGAGCGAGCTTTTGGATTACTGAAGGGGAGGAAGTGTTGTTGATGCTGGAATGCTTCAAGGGATGTGGTTTGTTTTTTTTCCGGCGATTTTATTTTTTTTTTTTTTTTTTTTTGTTACGAGGGGATAAAATGGTTTTGTTTGAGGGTTGGATTTGTAAGAGATACGGGGCTTGATTAATTAATTGACGGGGAAAAATTAGGTAATGGATCGCTCGATTTTTGAGGGATTTGTTATGTCGGCTTACTTGTTAAATGGTGATAATGTACAGGATATTACTGTCCCAAATGTTTTTGAGACTATTTGCATTATACGTGAAATAATACTTTTAAATATTTTTGAATACATCATCAGTAATTAATATTTGCGAATTATTAGTATTTCGTTGTAAAACATTTATATGGTAACTTTTGAAATGAAACAATTGTTTTCTAAATAAATAAGGTTAATGCAATGATCACCAATAAATTTTAGCTTTTTTTTTTTTTAGCAGAAACTTTTTTATGTATCATAACAAGAAGCCAAAATAGTGTAATAAAGAATCCATTTCGACCAGTTCCTAACATTCCTAATATTCCCTTACTCTCGTTAAGTATTACATCTTTCAACAATATACCACACGGTAAATAAATTATCCACGATTACTTTAAAAGATCCACGAGATCTTAAAAATTATTTAGTTTTACGAGCTCGTACACAAGGAAAAAAAGGAAAGAAACTCACGCAAGATCTTAGTTTTTTCGACCTACCTTGCACTAACGAAGACTTTTTATGAAATTACAAAAAAAAAAGAAAAAAAGAAAGAAAAAAGAAAGAAAAAGAAAACCTAAGCGGTAACTTCCTGCTACGTGTGTCCCCGGTGACAAGTTAATTGACAATTATTTCCGGCTTCCAAGATCGAGGAAAAGGACCATTCCCCTTATTCTTTTTTACCTTTCGTTTTCTCAAGGGAATCGGTAACTGTTACTTCTTCCGTAGATGAAAGAGAGAGGATGGTGAAGGAGGTAGAGTCAAAAAATTAAATTTTAGCAAGAGTTGTGTGGAATACCAAACGAAAAAGTACGGTATGATGCTTTTCTTGCCAGACAAACCCTCCACTTATTTTCGCCTTTCTCATCCTCATTTTCTCGTGTCTCGTCGACGTTAACGTGGCTTTTTGTTCTATTTAATGTCTATGCTGCTAGTATATTTTTTTTTCCTTAGCCAGTGCTACTGCTCCGTCGTTATTTCTTTCTTTTTTTTTTTTTTTTTTTTTTTCAGGAGACCTCGCATAAAGAATTTTTATGGTTGTTACGCCGCGAACGTGTTTAGTTAGTCGTTACGTAAGCGTACGTTGCTTGGGAAATTTTTAACGGTTTTTATGGGACGATAAAATTGCGTAAACGCGTAGAGGTGAATTATTGAAAATGTGTGATAGGGTGTTTTGAAAAAAATTTATTTGTATTCAAGTTTTATATGGGATTTTATCTGTAATTTTAATTGACGTTTTTTTTTTAACGAATATATTATTTAAATTAAACAAATTAACAATAATTTATGTTAATCTGTCTGCGTATGTATGTACTGCATGCACACAAAGCCTTATAATTATACAAACGAAAAGTAGATTAACGTAAATTTATAAAATTTGGGTAAAAATGTTTTTCGGATTATAAATAAATTACGATTAAAAATTCAATTTTATTTATAATTGAATTATAATATTTTTAAAGTATAATATTAATAAAATTAAAATTAATACTAAAAGCTTTTACAATAAATTATTAATAAAACTCAAAAGTAGATTGAACTAAATAAACAGTAAGTAAACAAATTTATTTATATAGTATGTAGATATTATGAAAAATATCAATATTTTTATCATTAAAATCACTCAAAATTTTAGTCGGGAAGCATGAAAAATAATATCAAATGTTTCGCATTAATTTGAAACGTTATTTTAACTTTTAAAAACATAATGCTTATCAATTCGAAATATCACGTACATTGTTAAAAATTCTCGATATGTAGGTCACATCGATAGCTTAAAAAATGTTCGCGTCACAAAGCTACAGCGTCAAATCCAAAAAAAAAATTTTTTTCACGCATCTGTACGAAAATCTCGGATATATAGCAATTTCCAATACGGGGACATATTACTATACACGGGGCTATACGTACTTGAGAGAATATGTACTTTTAAAATCTTTGTCGTGTACCAACCAAAAAAAAAATAGAACAACAAACAAAACCAGCACTGGAATAAAAAAGAAAGAAAGGACGAAACGGAAAAGAAAGAGCCCAAGTTCGAGCGTAGATCGACTGTAAAAAGTCAGAAAAAGGAGAACAGAATCAAATAGAGAAAAAGTACGCCGAGAGGAATAGCAAAGCAGCGGAGAGAAGAGTGCACGAAGTGATCGAAGAGACAGAAAGAGAGACTGCTGCGACTGCCGAAGAATGAAGAACCCTGACAATGCCATTCGAAGGAAGGACTAGTCTCTCGCGTCACTATTACCTCGAGAAACTAAGGGAAGGATTTTCGTCCCTCTACTTTTATCCCTCAGGGACTCGACGTCTTAAAAACGCGTTCCTAGTTTTTCCATTTTCTTTTTCTTTCTCCTTTTTATTTCTTTCTATATCTTTTTTTTTTTTTAAATATCGCGGTTAGAAATCGCTCGACATTCTTAATAAAATTCTAATTTTTTTCCTCCCACGTCGATGCCCTCACCGCTAAAGATTACGAAAAGCTTCTCTCAAAGGAGTTCTCTCTTTCGTCTTCGTCCGTGATTTTTCGCCCGCATTTTTTTGCAAAACCGACGAGCCACTGCGTACAAACCGAGCAACGTCTGCTGTTTGCACGGCGATGAGTATAAAAGAGTTCTCCTTTATTCTTACGTTGCGACTTTTATCATCAAACGAGCTTCTTGTTGTGCGAGAAAAAATTTGAAAAAAAAAAATGTTTAATGTAAAGATGTTTTATTTTTTGTTTAATAAACGACGGCGCGCTGTACAAATGGGATGAGGAGATGCAAGATTAATTAACTAAATAGCAAAATAAAATATTTTTTATTTTTTCTTATTTTAAAATGTTTTTGAATTTAATAATTATAATTATTATTTTTAAATATAACATAATAAGGATTATTATTAAAATAAATTTTAAAAAGCCATGGAAAAAATTCAGAAATAATTATCAGTTATGAATTTTATTTTTATGAAATAATTTTGTATAAATTATTATTTAATTATAAAATTACTCACAAAATTTCGTTATATTAAAAGTAACTCAGTAACATGAGAAATTTTCATGAAAATTAAAATATAAAAAAATAGATTTCGATCGACGTGTTGAATATTTTGATTATTTTTTTAGTTACTAAATATTATACAACTTTTTTAATCATAATTGTATAAAATTCTGAATAAATCTCGTTAGTAAAAAAAAAAAAAAAACAAAAAAAAAACAAAAAAAAAAAAATTTCACACTTATTTTTTTTAATATACCAGCCACGAATACAAAATTATTAATTTTTCTCCCGTCGAATCTGCTTACACCTTGACGTGAAGGGTTGTCATCAACCTTTCTCACTCTCTTTCTATCATCGCAATTTCTCCATTCGAAGCAAGGAAAAGCGTGCGCATTCCCACCGCAGGATCTAATGAGCGTTTGACGCGCAGCTGCCAGACGCGTAAGTGTCGCGCGTATCAATGAGACGGAAGGAAATCGCAAGAAGAGAACGGAACTCACGGAATCTTCCGCTCCGCGTGTGCAAAGGGAACCGATCGTTGAAAGCACTTTGTTCGTGTCTTTATGTAATTACGAGCAAATGGATGGAGATCGCGGCAATCGTAGATAGCTGCGGTGCCCTTCTTTCTTTAGCTTTTTTTTATGGGTAAGTACAGATGTTGTCTTGCTTTGACGTCCTTGCCGATGTCGACTTTGTGATAGAAAGAGGGAGAGTGAAAGAGAGAAAGAGAGAGAGAGAGAGAGAGAGAGAAATGCTTCATTGAATTAAATTGAAGATTGGTTGTAATAGTTACCTTACTATAATACTACGATCCTGATAACGGTTTCTTTGTAAAAAAAAAAAAAAAATAAAAAGAAAATATTTATCTGTGATATTCACGATTAAATTTTATAAATACAATATTTTCTTAATTTTACAAATATAAATAATTTGTAAATCTAAAATGTTCAATGGCTTTTGAAAATATATTTTTATTTAATGAATCAATTCCAACATTAAATATATTTATCAACGAACGTCTTTCATTATATTGCCTATTATCAATCAATCATGTATCACATTAATGTATTAACAATAATTTCTAAAGAAATTAGTTACTTTTCCCGTACCAAGCTACATTTCTGTTAATACCATCATTAAAAGTTCATTTTCCCCTCCCACTTTAATTAATAAAATTTACCGAATATCTTTCGGAGCGCGCAGTAAGTGCAAAAATAACCGCTCATGCACCCACATGCACACGCGCCATTTTGTCCCTTCGTCTCCGCGTGTAAGCTATTATACAGTCCTAACCAAAGCTAGAAGAGAGCGCAGGTGCGCGCATTTGAGGTAAACTGCTGTCTTCCTGGCCTCAGAGAGATAGCGAGGGAACCGCCGAAGTGAAGTGAATGGCGCCCACTGCGTCAGAGAAGGGTAATGAAGTTACATCCTTCGCGAGAGTATGGAAGAGAGAGAGAGAGAGAGAGAGAGAGAGAAAGAGAGTTGCCAAGCTCGAACTTGACTATTACGCTGTGATCAAGGTGGAATGAGGAGAAGGACAGCCAAGAGTGGGCGGAGAAGAAGGAAGAAGACGCCCGAGTATCCAAGCCTCGCGCTAAGTGCACGGCTAATTGCTCGTAATTGCGCTCGCGCGCCCACGCCTAGGCATCGAATTATCGCGCCTTCCTACTATCTTCCCATCTAACCTTCCCCCCCCCCCCTTTCTTCCCCTCTCAGTCTCTTCATCTTGCTTCAAACCTTACCATTACCATTTTCTACCTCTCTCCTTTCGTTCCTTCTATTTTTTTCAAAAAATACAAGCTCAAAGGAAGGCACTTATGCAATCCCTTCCTCCTCACTACTCTTCCTTTATACGCGTGCGAGCAATTTGCTCGAGCTAGCGTCAAAATCGCTACGATAATTGTATCGGCTGATGTATGTGTGCCTGCGCAAGAGTGAGAGAGCGCTTCTTGCGACTGCGAATGGAGCGGAATCTTGTTACCGAAATTTATTAGCGTGCGCGGGTTGAGAGTGCCAGCGCTGTGCTATTTTCAAAGTGAACGTTGCGAGAATTTCCTCTTTTTCTCTTTGTACCCTTTTTTTTTTTATAGTCTATTTTTCTAGAATGTAATTTCATACGTTTACTGTATAGGTAAATTTGAAAATTGAAGCGATATTATTATTATTTTTTTTTGTTTTGTTCTTTTAGTCCCAAGTAAATTTAATTGATCGACATTTTGAATATTTTTTAATCAACTATTATTATAACGATGAATGGATAATTTATTTGAATTTATTTCATTGCCTACTTCTTAAATATTAATTGAAGTATGTAGATTGCTTTAGCTTTCAAGTTTAGATAATTTTATACGGATAGAATGATTATTTTAAAGACAAATGTTTATTTTTGTCTCAAGAATTTCTGCTCTTGGTTTTAATATTCTTGCTTTGAAATATCACCACTAAGTAGCTACAGGTTTTCTTTTTTTACATAAGAATTTGACGGTAAAAGTTATATAAGAATACCTTATTGGCACTAATAAATAATTTTTTTTCATTCAATAAATTATTATTAAATAATTAAAATTAAAATTATTTTATTAAAATTTTTTTAAAATTGAAATCATTAAAAATTGAAAAAAATATCTTTATTCAACTTATCGATTCTCTCAAACGAAAATATATTAATTCTTAATAACAACCTGTTCAAATAATTTCTTTCATTGGTATATGAATAGTATTATACCATATAATCCTATAATCGTTAAACATTTTAATTTTTTTCTTAAGTTATACAAAATAAAGTGAAGTACAAATTGCTTTATAAATATTCGAAGAAAGCAGAACGAGTATTTTTTTCGCTTATTTATAATTATATAAAGTTAAAAACAAATAAATGTAAAATTATCATATTCGAAATAAAATGATACGTCTCAATACCTTACCGACTGTTACGCGTTATTTCAAGCAAATAATAAAATTCACCTCTCCTTCTCCATTTCTTTTTCGCTCGAGCTATTTTACATATTCCCTCAAAAAAAAAAAAAAATAAAAAGAATGTAGAAAGGCAAGAAGTCGACAGAACACGAAGACTAAAAAAGAAAAAGTAAGCTTCTCTTTGGAGCCGCCATTTTGAATGTCAGAGAGGAGAACTAGGGATTCTTTCATCGCGCGACGACGACGTAAAATATGCGCGTCGCACAGACGCGAACTACTACTTCACCCGAGTCTTCATCCCTCGCGTGCTCGAGCATCCTCATGTGTGCGCGCAAGAATTTGCGGCTCGAGCGATTTTCTCCGCGAGGCTAGCCGAAAGAACGCGCGGATTTCATATATATATATATATATATATATATACGTATAACAAAAGAAAAGAAAAAAAAAAAGTTAAAAATGCCTCGCAGTTTGCCTTAAAGAACTTGAGCTTGGACCCGTGTATTCCTAAGATTAAGTTTTAAAGTTGGTGGTAGGAGAAGCGCAACCGACTGGGACTGATTACTCAATTTGGATGATGGACGAACCGCGGCGTTAGTATAGCACACGAGTGAGCTTGGATAGATGGATGCGCTTGTGTTGTGTTTTTACGCTAGTTCGATGGATTCATCCGAACGAGAAAGCGCGAGAAAGAGAGAGAGTAAGACATATATAGAGAGTAAAGAAAACAACGGTTACGATCTCGAAATTCCAGTCGTATTATTGCGAAGAAAGGGCTTTCGTATTTTCGAAAGATTCGTTGGCAGGTTTCCGGTACTCGTTTCGTTCTTTCTTTACGGTTCGTTTTAGTTATCGAGCCTTTCTGAAGTGATTGAATGATGAATAATGAATGGGCGCCGCTGGCAAAGGAGGAATTTATTTCCTTTTGATCGATTGGCAAGGATACATCATCGTTTGTTTGCGAATTTTATAATTGAAGAATTTATAACGATTAACATGAATGAATATATACAATGTATTGAGTATTTTTTATCTGTTATTGAAGATTTAAAAATATATCGATAAGTCATTTTTTGCAAATCCTAATTTTTACGTTACTTTAACAATTTAATATTATTTCATCTTTTGCCATTGTTTCAACGAAAATAATATAAATTCTTTTCTTTATAGACATAAATTTTATATCTACGCTGTAGCTTAAGTTATTCGGTATTACATCAAGATTCTCGACATTTTCTCAACTAACCCTTAATTCGTTAAAAATTCACAACAATAAAAATTAATAGTAAAAAAAAAAAAAAAAAACAAAAAAAGGAAAGAAAAAACCGTAAATTTCCCACTTGATATCACGAGCGTATCCTAAGGAAGAGAACAATTATGAAGAAAGCGTATATACAGGCCAGCTCTCTCTCTGGCTTATATTCACCATCAACGAGCAACAGCGTTAACGGGTAGGCTTACATCGTCGGTTTCAACCTTCGCTCCTTTTTCTCTGCTCTCGACTACTCGGAATTACAACGAATGAAGTCCTTAATCTTAATAAACTTCAACCCTTGTTGTTTTGGAGAAACGAGAACGGCGCGAGTTCAAAATCCAGGGATATGTATAAGGGAGAGCAAAGTGAGCAAGAGAGAGAGAGAGAGAGAGAGAGAGAGAGAGAGAGAAAGGATGCGTAGCAAATATGTATATACCTGGGTGTGTATATACAACCACGTGTACACGTGTACCGAGGAAGGAGTAGCAGACACGAAAGAGAGAAGGGCAAAGCTGTTGCCGGAGTTTACCGCGGGGAGAAAGAGAAAGAGAGTGAAAGAGAGACGAGTTATGAACATTCCGCGAGAGAGTCGATGCAACGTACTGAGTTTTGACCGTTTACGTGTGCGTAAGCTCAATACAATTGCTGTTATACTTGATGTTATAGAAAAAACCGTGAATGCAGTATGTGCGTGTGTACGCTTGTGTGCGGATGAGTCTTAGGTCGAAAATGTCTCTAAGTATGTTTTAATTCGTAAATAATTTACAAAATGACTTTCTTCAATTTTAAATATTAGTATTGCAATATTGCTGAGAAAATTTGATTGGAATGAGTAAGTAAATTTTTTAGTTTGCTTGTTTCTTCATTGAATTAAATATTAATTGTATCCTAATATTAATTAGGATACAATGAGATAATTAACGTTACGTTTTTCTCAAAAGTAAGATTAACTTCAATTATTTAATAAAGCATTAATCGTTGAAAAGAAACGTAAACATGCATCTTTATTAATACGCAGGATCATATTACGAATTTAAAAATACTCCAGAGTGAACGAGAACGTCTAAATTTTCAAAAAAAAAAAAAATACCAGTAAATGCTAAGCCGATTTTCGTTTACGAATTAGTAAATTACTTCTCATAATAGTGCGTTTCATTTTTCGAAGCGTTGCCACGCGCTACCGCTACGGAGGATTCGCTTAGCTGATGATTATCACCGTGTATGCACACACATATGCTCACATCTCGCAAGTACAAGTTGTTGCCGAGCTCGCAAAGTTTCTTTCACGGGGTCGACTTTTCGGTGCACATATTATACGCGTTAGTTGGGATTTTACGCGTCGCCGAGGTCTGCATGCTTATGAAAGAGAAAGAGGAAGAGGAAGAGAGAGAGAGAGAGAGAGAGAAAGATAGAGAGAGAGAGAGAGAAAGAGAAAGATATTCTGCTTCTGGATAGTTTTGCATGAACGTTGCTCTATACTTACATATAACTCGCTATATTATGATATGTTACACTTGAAGTGAGAGAGAGAGAGAGAGAGAGAAAGTAAGTGAGTGTACGCTATATAACGTCTATAATTGTAATACGCACAGTCGCACGAGCTAGATATATATGTATACACGTACGTACGTACATATGCCACTATTTCATAGAGCTTCTACAGTAAAGTTTAACTCGATGATGACTGCCGCTGTTGCCGTTGCTCTGCTGTAGTCGAACTCGCGAGTGGCTTAACGGAAGAAATGGAGATAATTGTACTAGTTTTGAAAGTTTTGTTAACGCCGAGAGATGATTTAGCTTCCGTTGAAATTCGTATTGTTGATGAAGATATGCATAGTTTCGTTTTACGAAACACTATTGCTTTATAGCTTTGAAACTTTTGTCCAAACAATTATATTAAGAATAGTAAGTTTCTCCTTCTTTTTAGATAAGATTATAGATTATTATCTCGATTATGGTTATCAAAACGCCGACAATCGTTGCTTTAATCGAAAAAGCATGAAATTTTTTGAATTTGTTTGTAGTAAGAATATTTTTTATACATTATTTTATATATAAATAATGTTTATCTTTGTATATTCAAAGATTTTTTTAACTTGCACGAATAAACGATCAAATATTTTCTCCTCTAACGTTGCACCTTTATAATCGTCGTTTCTTCATTTCCCATTCGCTTTCTCAAACTCATCCTTTTATTATTTCAAAACTCTTTCCTTATCTCTTTTCCTTTTTCAACATCTCTCCATTATCTACTTCGTTTTCCGACGCTTCACGTTTTCCATGCATGCCTATCACCCTTTTCATTCCTCGATCTGTATTTCTTCCTCTCTCTCTCTCTCTCTCTCTCTCTTACTATCTCTCTTTCTCTTCTTTAGCTTTTCTTTCGTAGTCGAGCGATTTTCATTTAAAGCTCAACCGGTGCTTCCCGTCGTCGTAGTCGTCGTTTTAACGGACTGGCTTAGAGAGAAAAAGGGTGAACGAAGAGATTGTCTTGAACGCTCGAAGCTCCTCTCTATGTACGCAAAAGCTAGAACGGAAGAAGCGCAGCGACAGGCTATGAAAAAGTAAGCAGTTTGGAATGAGCGAGAGCGCCGGAGTAAAAGTAAAAAGGGACGAATTTATGCGTTTTGTTATCCGTGCGAGTTGAAAAGAATCTCCCGTGCTTTTGAATTTTCGATTAAGACTCGAGCGATGAGCTTCCTTTCATTAACTAACTCATTATATTATTAATAATCGACTCTCGAGCGAGTTATAAACGTATTCGCTTCGAGATCGCCTTGATATTTAACGTTAAAATTGAAAAAGTTTGATTTGAGCGCGTACTTAATACTGTGGAATTAGATTAAATAAAAAAAAAAAAGGAAAAATTCCTCTTAATAAAATACACCTCTGTTTGAATATTTATAATTTATAACGGATGTTAAATAAAGTATCGATAATATATACTTGTAAGACATAATTATTAAACAACAAGTTAGTAACATGTTTTTGTAAAACTAAATTATTAATCGAATAATATTTGAACTTATCCACCAGTCTGATGAAAACGCTTAATAATTAATCGACATTTCTTCGTAGCTTATCAAATATTTGATTAACACATCTTGCGCGGGCACTTTGCCGCCAAAGCAAAACGAATTAATAGGAATTCATTCTTGCAACGCACGTTTTGTATTTTTGCAACGCACGTCTATCCGATTTTATTGTAAAAACATTACAAAAACCCATGGATAATAACAATCCATCAATAATCCGTCAAAAACGACTTTAGTCGCTTCCCGCTCAAGGTGTGAAATCCACGCAAAACGACTTTAGTTGCTTCCCGCGCAAGATGTGTTAAAATAATTTTTAATATTTAGACAAGTCAGTCGACTATGATAAATAAGTAAAAGTGGAAGCCAAAAATGTCAAAGCGATCGGTGAATACAAATCAAGTATATAGCCTCTGAAACATAATGTCTAGACAGACTCGATTAAATTTTGTGGAAGTTTGAGACCGCTCAACATCGTAACTCTCTTTATCCGCGCGGCACTAACAATTTCATTCGTTAAAATTTACGACGAAGAGAAGAAAGAAAGAGAGAGAGAGAGAGAGAGAGAGAGAGGAAAAGAGATAAAGAGGAAGTAAACAGAGCCCGTCAATTTTGCCATTTTATTACCCGAGTCGTGAGGGCGGCATCGCGGTTACCGAGACTTATGTTACCGGAAAGAGCAAGTCGATACTTATTAGAATTTAGTATAAAGTCGGACACGGCCGCGACTATTACTAAGGCAAAAGCACTTCCGGCCTTGACTCAACTTCCAGTAAAAATATATATATTTTTATATTCTCTGCTGCTACTATTACTGCTGCTGCTATTTCTATCTCACTTGCTACATCATTTTACTCTGTTCCTCGTTGTATCTACCTACTCTCTTATATTACAACTATTTTTTGCCTACTCTATTTTTACTTATCTGTAAACTATCCTTTTCTTGTTTTCTTCTATTTTTTATTTTTTCGTATCGTTCTGTATTATCTTTTTCCTTTCTTCTTCTCTCTCTTTCCATTTTTACCATGTACACTTTATAGCGCTCGCTATTCCATTCAAACATGTATACACACAGAGCCAGATTTATATTTACGCATACACAGAAAAGTTGCGTAAAGATACAAGGTGTTGGTCATACGAGCGGAAAAATACAGGAGCAATAAAAATGTGCTGCGTGTGCACACGACGACAATGAAAATAAAAAAAATTAAAAAATATATATATATATATATATATATATATATAAAGAAAAAAGAAAAGAAAAGAAAAAAAACAAAACAACTAACGCGTAAACAATGCCAGCCCTCGAATTCGCACACGTGCGCACACAGGCTCTTTCTTTTTCGTCCATTTAATCCAAAGAAATCGTGACTGCTCGACTCTACATACAGCTATAATTCCTCGACGGCTCGAATAATTATGACGCATGGCTAGTACATAGCGGCTAGCGTTATCGCAAAATCGTCTTCCTTCTCCCTCCTCCCCTCCCCCCCCACCCTCCCCAGGCGACGCCGACAGTTTTCGTGCACGCGTACCTTTCTCACGTGATCTCCTCTCCTTCTTCCCTCTCGCGCGCACGTAACGCGAAAATAAAAGGTAGCACATAAGGCCTCCTCGTAAATACGTCCAGAGTATTACGAGAGTCGAGGCTTGCCCCCTTTATATGCCTCTCCAAGTTCTTTACTCTGCCTTAGCGCTGGATAAATTGCCGGAATTAAAACGGCAATTATGCGAGCGTACCTTCAATAATCCACGCGTTCCACTTTTTAAAGTATGGTTGTCGTTGTCGTTGTCGCTGCTCGCTGGCTTTGATTTATAATCGTGCGAGTATCGCTATCGGGGATGCATACTTTGCGTATGTACGTTTTCGAAATTGATTTTCTACGTTCTTTCGCGTTTTTCGTGCATCGACGCGCACGCGCTTTTTATATAGTACGAGAAAAATGTTTTGTTTTTCAAGTTGTTTAAAAATTTTATCATTCTTTTAAAGAAACGTTGCGTTACTTGTCTAATTTATCTTATACATTGTCAAAATATATAAGTTTTCGTTTTTAAAAACTGTTTGATATCTTAATTAAAAACATTTTGACAATACTGAGCCGTTATCCGAATTTTATTATGCATTAAATGACCAGTTACAGCTTTTACGTATCAAATTTTTTTGCAATCGCACCAGCCGTCAACTATTAAAACCATTTAAACTTTTTTTCCCACAGTCAATATTTACTCTTTTACTTTATATATCAAACTAAGCTTTAAAAGCTTACGCCGACGAAAACAATTCCATCGACTCGATATTTCAAAATCGGTCCGATTAATAACGATAAAAACTCATTAAAAACCGATCGCGTAATCCATGCTAAAATTTTTTGCAAGTTCAACTCTCTCCTTCTCTCTCTCTCTTTCTCTCTCGAGAATTTCCGTAGCAATCATAACGCGAGCGCGCGGCCGCGCCTAATCCCCGATTAATTAACCAATAAAACCGACGGATTTAATTTAACGAGCCAATTTAACAACGCTCGACGGGCCAAAAGAGTGCGAGAGAGAGAGAGAGCCGTTGAGAGAGGTAGCGGCCTTCGTCGTCGTCCTAGTCGTCGGGGTGGCGGCTGCGGTACTCATTTACCCGCGTAATTGCTAATCAGATAGAGAACGACTAATTAGCGTCTATATAGATACACGTACGTGTATATACATGTTCGTGTATGTGTAAGCTTGTATATATATATATGTATATATATGTATAACTATAGACAGACGGTAATGCAGAGTCTAAGCTAAAGCGTAGGAAATATCGGCGTTTCTCGTTATAAACTGTGCGCTGGGCCGAAGCCCCCATAAATTCGACGATAGAACGAGCGCTCACGAGAGCTCAAAGAGAGAAAGCGATACTCTGTGCGCTAACGCTACTTATGTTACCGCTACTGCTACAACTACCACTACTACCACTGTGGTATTAACGATGAATTTCTAATTTTACGTTAGCAGGATGGAAAGAGGATCGTTATTGCGATATACCGTTTCTTGTGCGAACGGATTGCCAGAGTTCTATCCGCGACGATTAACCAAGGGGATGATTTATTACAATTGTCCGGATTTTCCGGGACTGATTACAAGGCTCGTTGTTAAGTTTGCCCCTCGTCCGCTTCGACGAAGTTAACGCTTGATAAGAATTTGAATATAAAGAGACGCTTGTTAAATTATGACGCTATTTATAATCCGTTATTAATGACAAAAGTGGGAATACTTTTGCAATTTCTTTTTTTTTATTCTTCGTAAATTGCAATTATTTTAGATATACATTTAGCTGCTATCTACAGATGTAATTTTTTATGCATTAATTTCTTCGTCTTGTACTAAAAATATCCACGCACGAAAAAGATGCAATTAATTTACCAAATTTAATTTAAGGTTCTCGTGAAAGCTTTCGCAGAAAGTTAATTTTTATGCTTCCATTAGATCAAATTTTTTTTTTACATTTATTAGCTTATTAATTTTAAATAGAGTTTTATATTGATATTAATTATTACGATACGATTTGGAATAAATTAAATTTATTCATGCTTTTCCATAATATAATAAATTCGAATAAACGAAACAATCCTTTATCATGATGTTTAATCTTCTGGCAAAAATAAAGAAAAAAAAACACGATAATAAGATTGAAGCATTCGTTCATAAAAGCTGCAAATTAATCAGCGAGTATAAAATAATTAACAATATACCTGATATAAAAAGAAAAGAAGATAAAGAAAAAAGAAAAATCAACGGAAAAATCTTTTCTTTCTTTATCTTTAACTTCTTTTTTCTCCTCTCTTTAAAAATCTGGTACCCTTGCCCCCCCCCCTCCTCCACACATACGTATACACACACGTAACGAAAGAAAGCGAAGTAATCCGGTTACCGTCTACGCGCGGCGTAACGCGCAAACTAATGCTCTTTTTATTATGCGCGCGAGCATTTTACGTACACGCGTGCATACTTGCCGCTATAAAGTGAGCAGAGGGAGGAAGTGAGAGAGAGAGAGAAATAGGAAGAAGGTAGGAGAGAGAAAGTCACAGAAGCGAAGAGAAGAAACATTGAGTGTGGAAGAGAAAGTAGAGTGGCAGAAAGGCTAGATTATGAATTAAATTTCAGGCGCGCATATATACCGTTGCCTTTCTCACTCTTTTGCTCTCTCTCTCTCTCTCTCTCTCTCTCTCTTTCTCTCTCTACAAGGTAGAGAGAAACTTGCCACTTAGAAGCTGCCGGTGTTCACACGCGCCGTTATATATTACCAGTCTGGATTGCTCTCTCGGCTTTTATATCGCGCGAGAGCGACGTGCGCACCCGTCGCCGCGAATCTGCATAATAAAGTTTCGGTTCGTGCCGCCGACGTCGGTCGCTCGCGATCCTAAAATGCGGAAAATACCCGTGTTTCTCATCTACTTTCTCTCTTTCCGTCTTTTCTCCTCCCTGTTTGCTACCTCTCTACCTTACTCTCCTTTGCTTTCTTTCTTTTCTTCTTGTTCTCTCTCTCTCTCTCTCTCTTTCTCTCTTTTTCATTCACTTTCTCTTTTTTCGCCAGCTCACCGCGTTACTCGACAAGTTCCGTCGGGAGTCGAATTACAGCGTGGTTTCAACACTTGTGGCTTGACCAGTCGTTGAGCTTTTAGACGGTTTAACGGTTTGTTACCGCTGCCGAGTGACCTCCTTTTTTCCTTTCTTCTCTTTTATTCGTCCTCCCCTCATAAATGAACTTTCGCAGTTAATTATTCGTGATAAAGCTGGGAGAAACGGTCGTGAAAATATGTGACTACGTTAAATTTACTTTGAATTTTTGGTATAAAATATGCTTCTTTCTTTATTCTTATTTCAATAATAGGAGAATTTTTATTGACGTTAGTAAAATAATAACATAATTAATAATGGCGTATTATTCACGTTTAAATTTTTCATTTATTTATATAACCTATCAGAAGAATTTCGAAATAAAAAGTCCTCCAAAAAATAATTTTTCATTCCATTTACAAAGACTTTCGGTATACTTTTTTTACCTTAAATTCTAAATTTAATATCCTCATCTTAATTTCTCTTCTCGTTTCTCTATTCTTTTTTTTGTTTTTACTCCAAACAAAAAGAAAAAAAAAATTGGACACAAAAACCCCGCTAACAGTACAGCTGACCGAGTACCCGCAATCTTTTTCTCTTCCATTTTCTTTTCTTTTACTCATAAAGTCTCCATCGTTTTAGTTGCTACTTTGATACACGGGATCATTTACGCGGTAGCGGCTCTCGCCTTGAACACACACACACACACACACACACACACACACACATATATATATACAAGTAGAGCTTTTGAGGGTGCGAGAAAATAGTAGGATAGGCGGTTACCAGGCTATGTTTCTCCCTTTCTCACTCTCCGAGGCCTTTAAACTGGATGGACTGACGGAAAATTGGGTCGCGCGCAATAAAAGACGTTCAGCGAAAGGCACAGAGTGAGTGAGTGAAAGAGTGACGTAAAGTGTCCACGAAACTTCGCCCCTTAAATGCACTTAAACGTTACTCACTCACCCTATTTTCTCTCTCTCTCTCTCTATCTTTCTCTTTCTCTTTTCCTCGTAGAAAGGAGACCTCGTTTCAAGGTGTCTTTGAAACATGTCGATATATCGACAAACAAGTTTACGAACGTGAACGCGCGTCGTCGTCCTCGCCTACCTGACTACTGACGTTGATGTAGAGTCAAAGGATGCTCGGTTATTGCTGCTTGATGAGTAGCAGAACTTAGAGTATGCTTCCCCTAGCTTTTTCAAAGCTATTTTTTTTCTTTTTTTTTTTTTTCTTTTATTTTTCATCACTTTTAACAGTTTCGAAAACAAAAATTCGTTTATTTTTATAATTTTATCTTGATAAATAAATGTTCACTTTAACTATACATTCAATTTTTAATTTATTTCATAGAATATGTACTCCTTAAAAGTCGAACTTTGAAAAAAAAGAGTCCACTCATCAAGTCACGCGCTTAAAAATCCATTCTCGATCGATCGTAATTCACGCGAGCTCACCTACTCGTATCTCTCTCAACAAATAGTACACACACACCGAGGTCTCATAATCATCGTTCCAACGACGTCGATAAGAAAAGCCCTAAGAAATACCGACAAAGTAAGCCCGCCTACGTCACGCCACGCAATGTCGACAAGAACTATATCCCACAGT
The DNA here is from genome assembly GCA_949987625.1 of Chalcis sispes. Classification (NCBI taxonomy): domain Eukaryota; kingdom Metazoa; phylum Arthropoda; class Insecta; order Hymenoptera; family Chalcididae; genus Chalcis; species Chalcis sispes. The sequence goes on along the minus strand of OX465097.1, from coordinate 58,029,532 downwards.
CACAAGGGTAGGTAGGTACGCAGGAACGAACGCCAACGTGGTCTAGTCGTTTCTCTTAGGATTGTAAAAAGTTAGCCAAGCCGCGAGGACGAGGATGACGCCTTGGCGATGTAACCCAGGGCGTGTTTCTTGCACGCGGAATATGTATTCCGGAGAGAGAACGAAAGGAAAGAGAGAGAGAGAGAGAGAGAGAAGCCAACGCGAGCGCGTTGGGGGTATATGATGTCTTTGTATAGGTATACACACACACACCTATATATGTTATGTATAAGCACGCGTCTCGTTCTTAGTGGGTGGCTTTAACGACGGGAAAGGCAAAAACGGTACAGGCATCCGAGCGAGCGATGCCTATGGCTTCTTTGCTGCCGCCCGTATGTATAATGCTGTGAATATTTCATGCAAAAAAGATTGATGCCGTTTTGAGGAGGGACGACGCGTCGGAAGACGACAGATTTTTCTTGGGACACTTTTTTTTTTTTTTTTTTTTAATTTTTTTATTGTATTCTTAAATTTTAACTTTTTTATCGTTTTTATTAGTATATACTTTTTGAAAAGTAAATGAAATCTTTTATTTTTCATGTTTAAAAATTTAAAAAGCTTTAAATTTACAGCACAATTATTGGGTAGTAATGTGATTTTATTTGAAGGTTTAATAATTTTTAGATGGTAAATTTAGATTAATTAATGCTGACTAATTAAATTCAAAATTTATATTATAATAATTCAAAATTATATAAAATTATGTTTTAAACTAATTCATTATTGACTCTTTAAAAAAAAAAAAAAAATGTGTTAAAAACAAGCATTTTCTATTTTTGAAAAAAAAAATAAGCATGCAATACCTAAATGACCCCACCGAAATCTTTTTAAGCGAAGCAAAAAAAATTTCCTCGTTCACAGAGTAGAGTATCTCAAAGCTCTCTTAGTTCTCTCATCTCCAGATGAGCGAAGACACAATTATGTGTATCTCCCTGTCGCGTAAGACGAGTCGGCTGGTGCCGTGTCATCGGAAAATCAGCTTAAGAGAAGAGCTCGACCACCATCACCGCAGACGGTCTTGTTCCCAAGAGGCCGCGAAGAGGAGTATCGAAACGATGAGAGAGTATCACAGAGGAAAGTTAAAGAAAGCTCGATGGAAGAAGAGTAGCGGCGCGTTGGAAAAAAAGCGTATACCAGCTGCACCGGATAATAAGGATATAACACCGTACCATCCGCATTATAAGAGAAGACTCGAGGTAAATATCTCTCGAGCTAGAAAGACGAAGAAGAAGAGAGAGAAAAAGAGAGAGAAAGGAGGGCGTAGTACAGCACGGCGGAGTAAGATCTCGAGATGCAACTCCGCGGCTGCTGCCTCGGTCCCCGAAGAGCCCTTAAACTCTCTAGCTTCTCTCTCACTCTTTCTCTCTCTTTTGGCCCTTCTACGTTCACCAGCCACACGTTCTCATCTCTCTTTCTCTCTCTCTCTTCCTATCCAGAAGTGCTCTTGCAGGCAGCCCCCGGCATGCAAATATTGACTAGCTTCATCTTTTTTTTTTTTTTACGCGACTACCGGAGAGAATTGGATACGTATATATACGGATAGCGAGATAAGGGCTGCCGAGGCTATCGGTGTTCTTCTTTCTTTTTAACAGCTGACTTTTAATAACAACGCAAGGAACGCTGTACCGTTATAAAAAAAAAAAATATATATATATATATATATATATATACACATAGCGCAAGCACAAGAAAAACGTGTTTGAGATGCACGGGGAAGTTAGTTTGTTGCCTTTGGCTCGAGAACGAATAAGATTGCGTTGTTTTATAATTTACGCGCATTATTGTTACCCATGCTGCTGTTTACTTATTGCTAAGCAATAAAAAATTAATTTTTAAAAAGTAAATGAGCTCTTCCTTTTTTTTTTTTTTTTTGTAATTTTAAAAAATAAACTAAGCATTTTATCGATTTTTTAAGAATCCTATTAAAAATTTATCCTCGTTTAATATTGCGATTAGCGGCGAGATTTTTCTTAATAAAATAATGTATTTTTTTAAACACTTGATTATAATTAATTCTGATTGATATTTTAATTTAAACCATAAAAAGCCATTAATTTAAAAATGAAAAAAAAAAAAAATAAATAATTCTTACCAAGAACATTTATTAAGTTTAATAAAGAAAAAACTGTATCCATAACTAGTTAAAAATTCAAGAATATTTACGAGCAAAGTAGGATGAAATATGCTCACTCTAATTTCCTTCAGTGTTGTAATTTTGTCTGAAAGTCTTTACTCTCGTATATCTTAACTCTTATCAAGATAGCCATTATAATATAAGTACTAAGTACCAACACTTTACAACTTATCGCGATAAATTTTTTGCCCTTGACATAATGTTGATCATTATTTAACTAAATATGTTTAAAAAATTTATCATATTTTTTTTTTTTTTTTCTTTTAACAAACATGTTCTATTAAAGACAAAAAGGTACATTTTAGTAGAGTCATTTTTTCATTACTTTTGAAGCCATCGTTAATAAATTAAAACGATGACGCACAAAATATAAAAATTTTTACATTCTTAATTCGATCATCGGGTGGACCATAAACATAGTCCAGCGCTCGTTTGCACGCGCTACTTCCGAGTAACTCGTGCTTCTTCATTATAACCCGTAGAGAAGGAGAAGAAGAAGTAGTAGAAGAAGAAGAAGAAGAAGAAGAAGGTCGCTTGGGTGCTCTTCGAAAAAATCCCCCTGTGTCTCTCTCTCTCTCTCTCTATCTCTTTCGCGCTTTAGCGAGGTAAAAGGTCGGAGCTTAAATTTTAAATATGGGCAAACGCTCGAGCAAGGAAGACGGCGCGATTAAATGTTTTAAGTCCCTTATACTTTAGCTCCACCTCCCCATAGACCCTTTCCCTGCCCCTTCTCTCTTCCTCTATTCTTTTCTTAAAACTGTAAGGCAGAGTCTACCAAGACCTTGGAAATTGTCCGGGAAGAAGAGAGGATATGAGCGAGGTCCGTTATTGCGCTATGCATAGAAAATTTCATTCCGCTCTTTATTGTATTGCCGTGTAAACGTCTTTGTTTCGTTTTTTTTTTTTTTTTTCTTTTCATGTCCTTGGATTGCTCAATTTTTTTAAATGCGACCTTTGCCGTATTCTTCTTCGAGTTATGTTTGTCTAATATCTCGTTTATTCTAAACGATTTTGTTGCACAGCTAAGTTATAAGGTCGGTATTTTTATACTTTATGAAAAATAAAATTTTGATAACGAGTATGTGTGTAAGGTGTACATTCATTTTATAAGAATACGTGTATAAACTTTTACAGTGGGAAACGAAAAAATATTAAAAAAAAAAAAAAAAAAAAAGAAATGTAAAATATAAAAATTGTAATTGTTCGAGTATATAAAAATAAATTAACAAATAAACAACATAATTTTTTATCGAACATCACTATTTAAAAGCTTGAAGTTTTTATTTAATAAACCTAGTTTACGATTTTTCGTGATATTTTTCAAGTAAACTATGGGTATGTAGAAATATTTCAAAAAATTATTCCAAAATTTTTCATAGATTATATTTAAAATTTTTCACGTGCTTAAAGTTCTAGTAGCATTTTATCGTACTAACGTTAAACATGCAATTAATTTACATTCACTTTATTGAAGTTTCTGAATAATAAAGTGCATATTCTGTCACAAAGTACATTATGAAACTTCTTTTTTTGTTTTTCATTGCGCGCTTGCGCATCTGAAAGTAAAAAAGCCGCGTTTGTAAAAGTTTCATTCATTTTATGATATTTTGAAGTAACATAAAAGTTCTACACGCTGTTGAAAATTTTCTTTGGCATTGTGAAAAAATTTATTTTCTTTACTTTCAGAAAAAAAAAAAAAATTACGTTAAATATTAATTAGGTAGTCAATTTTATTATTCTTTGTAAAATTTATTGAAAATAGCCGCTCGAAATTTTTCCAGGGCATGAAAAAGTAAAAAAATATTTAAATTGCTTATAGATACTTTGTGTAAAAAGTTGAAGTGTACTGTAAAAGTTTTATTAGTAATAATGAAAAAAAAAAAAAAATCAAACATAATATCTACCAAGTTTAAGTCTCAAAGAATACCTTAGAAAGGATATTGATATCTATGTATTATTGTCATCGTCATCACTCATGTATATATGACAGATTGAAAGTAATTTAATCGTCGCTTTCATTGTAAATTCAGAAGCTTATTCATTTTTAGAATAAAAAAAATTCTATATTTATCGAGCAATATCGAGATTTATGATTCATTTATTAAATTAATAAATCATGTTCACATACACCGGCTGAATAATTCTTCGCGCGATTAAAAACAGATAAAGAAAAAGAAGTTAGCGAATGATATCATCGAGATTTTTTTACGTCTTTAACTGTTTTATCGTCTTTTCTTTCCTCTTTTGATCTCTCTCTCTCTCTCTCTTTTCTTACTGGATACTTTCCCCCTTGCGCATACGTCGAGTAGAAAAAGTTAGTTTTTTAAAATTTCAAGGAAACATCAAGAAGAGAGAGAGAGAGAGAGAGAGAGAGAGAGAGAGAGAGAGAGAGAAAGAGAGATAGAGTCAGAGTTGGTAATCGAAGGATCCGAGAAATTCAGGCCAAATCTTCTCTCCGAGTGGTGGTCAATGCTTTTTACAAAGTTAACGCTAGCTCAAGAAGTAAAAGAAAGAAGAAAAACTTGCAAAAAAAGAGAGAGAAAAGGAAGGCGAGCGAAGAGAAAAAATATAAGAAAAAAAAAAAAAAGAAACGAGAGAGCTTGGTGAAGTTTCGAACGGACGAGACACTCTTAAAGCTCGAATAAGAAGAAGAAGAGCTTATACTCTCACGGCGAGATAACTTTTTGAAATCGGACTGAACACTTGACCGAAATATATACATTAGGATCGAGCAGGAACTGCTGCCGTTGCTGGTATCGAGACGCGGGAAACATCCGGGACTTGTTCTACGGAAATGCGATTTGCAAGTTCGGGGCCAAAGTATCGCCGAACGAACAAAGTTTACACGGCGGGTAAAAAAGAAACGGGGGAATATTTTTTTTTTGCACAAGCGAGAAGATGGAAGGGAGAAGAGGTTAACGCAAAAAACAAATATGTAAAAAATTATGGAATATAACGGATAAGTGGATCGTGTTGAAAGTTTGTAAATTTTCGAACGGATGCTTTTATGGGGGAATAATATCTTTCTTGGATTCCTGCATGGTGAAAAGTTAATTTTTTATTTTCATTTTTGGTCGTTAAAAACTTTGGTTACTCATAACTTCGAAAAATGCGATACGAATATGTTTATCTGTTCTATATTCGAATTTGATAATTCAAATTTTTAAGTTTTTTAAATTTTCAAATTTGTAAGTTCCAAGTTGAAATAATAATGGTAAAAAATACTGCATCGTTTTTTATCGAGTTTCATACAATTTTTACGTTTATTTGAAAAAAAATCTTAATCTTGTTAATATATTTAAAATTAAATGAAAGTAAAAAAAAAAAAAAAAAAAATGAGTATTCAACGTTTTTTATACGAATATTTTTATTTTCGCCGCTTATTAAATAGAAGTATGAATTTTGTAAAAAAAAAAATACGCATTTTTGTCGGAAAATATTATCGAATAAAGTATTCCGTTACTTCAGAGGAAAAATTTACGGTATAAAAGTTTTATTATAAATTTCAAAATGACCATATTTTGTTTGGATAATGTGAATATTGTGAATTCAATGCGATGTAACATATTTTATTTTCATTTTACGAAAAATATGGTCGTAAATGATGCGATTATTTTAATACCGAAAGAATATTTATATTTAAAATACATATATCAAAAATATTTTGTTAAAAAAAAAATAGATGTTTCATATTCTAACAGTATATTTTGTAGAAATTAAAAAATTCTCGTTTACGTTAATATCAATATGTATTTTTTCTAAATGGAAAAGTCAATGCACTTTATATTAATAATTTATTATTATTTTTGAATAAATATTTGTTAAAAAATTTTGAAGCATAAATTAGTAAAATATACCAACCAACAATATGATGATTTTAAGATTAAAATTAATCGCATTAACTCCTGAATGATTTAATAATCATTCTTGTGATAATTTAACATAAACAAAATTAAATTTTTGCAAATATTTAGGCAAGCCAAGTTTTGGTTAAACTTTTATTTAATTTATCTAACGATCGATATTTCAATGTTTTGTGAAACTTTATTCGCTTGTAACGCTGTAACAACAATTGCCATATATCCAAAATATCATTACGTTACATACTGCTTACAAAATTACACATAACTTCTCGGCTGCAGTAATTTTCAGTAAGGGATACCCGTGCACAGTTTGCAGGCGCGTTTCTGCAGCGCTCGGTAGAAAATGTCCTGGACAACCAATTTGGCTATCCTCGAACATAGAGCGAGCGAGTATGTGTGTGTGTGTGTGCATATGAGAGGAGGGGGAGAGAGAGAGAGAGAGAGAGAGAGAGAGAGAGAGAGAGAGAGAGGGAGGGAGCGAGTTCGAAAAGAGAGAAGGACTGCACACGTGGCGCGACGTTGCGCATACACACCTACACAAATATATGTGTATATATATATCTGGGAGCTCTTGCTGCTGCTTAAAATTCACTCGACGCGTCCGGGGCAACTGTGTGTGCACCACCCGTCCTTTTTGGGGATGGTGAGCAAGCGAGCGAGCCAGTGTACACTATCGTTCTTTCTCTCGCTAACGGGTCCTCCCTCTTCTCTCTCTCTCTCTCTTCTCTATCTTTATCTCTATCTCTCTCTCTCTCTCTTCTTTCTTTTTTTTTCGGTGTTTGTGTACGTACACCAGCAAAAGCAACGGGTAGGAGGAGGAAGAGGTAGGAGTGCAAAATTGAAAATCCGATTTCGCCGCTTTGGATTTCTCGTCGAGTTAAATCGCTCGGCTCGTCTTTCGCAACGGTAGAGTATGCGAGGGCGCGAGCTGCGCATCTCCGAAATGACGCAAGTGTGGCGTGGGATTCAAATAAGCCGCCGGATGCGATACTTTACTCTGACTTTCTTTCCTTCTCTTGTTTTTTGTCTTCTTTGCTCTTTATCTCTATCTCTGTCTCTCTTTCTCTCTCTATCTTTCTGTCTCCTTTTTCTTACTCGGTTTTGTTTGCGTCGTTTAGGGTGAGGAGCCAACGGACATAGACGCGATTTACAGATGAGGTGAAGGCTACGGGTTACGGTTCGTGAAGTTTTTTTAAGTAACGCGATATTGAACTTGAACGTGCGATTGAAGAAAAATCAAAAAATTTAATTAATATATAATTATTAGCCTTATCAAAATTTTTTGTTTTTTATTATTGTAAATTTAATGTAAGTTTCTATTTTTTATTCGTAAAATTTTATTTTGATAAAATAATTAATTTTGAAAGATTGATGATTCGTAGATTTACAGATCGATTAAATGTATCTTGAAAAATTCGTTGACAGATTCTGTCGTTATAGATTTGGTTTTAAATATTAACGGTAGAAAAAAAACAGGTTAACTAACTTACATCGTTTGTCATTTGAAATTTATACGTGCCTTTATTTTTATTTAAAAAAAAAAAAAAAAAAAAAAAAAATATGATTTATACAGTTGTCAAGTAAAAAAGAATCAACGAACTTAAACTAAAAATAATGCGCGAGTGAGCATGACATCAAAGCAATGAAGCTTTAGTTTATTCATTAGATTTTAAAAAATGTCATCTATTTTTAACGTTTAATCAAAGAAGAAAAAATCGAATACAATATGTCCATGTACACGCACGTGTGGACATTATTGCGAAAGGACTAACGAATCAGATTAAAAAAAAAAAGGAAAATGAAATAAAACTGCGAAACAAAAAGAAGCACAGAAGTGGAACATGAAATTTTTAATAAGGTAGACGCATAAAAGCTTGCTTAAAATTTTAATTTGGAAAAAAGGAATCGCTTAAAGATGGATCAAAGAAAATATCGAGCTAATTATAATGAAAATCAATTCATTGAAAAAGTTTAACTTTTTGTAAAAAAAAAAAAATAAAAAAAAAATTTGGTAATTTTTATTTTTATTGAATAAAATTATTTATGAAAAGTCGATTTGAGAATATTACCACTTTCTTCTTTTCATGAATTTTCGAGTTTATTTTATAAAATTTTAAATAACTTTTACTAAGTAACTTTAATTAAATAATTATTGAATACTTGATGTTTTAAAGAAGTTATTAATATTTCTATTAACTTAATAACGAAATTTTCGTTTTGCAACTAAGAAGCACACGTTTTCAAATTTATTTGGTTTTAAAAATTATCAAAAAATTTTAATACGTTTTTTATAAAATTCGATAATTAAATGTTAATAAAAAATTTCGCGAATAATTTAAACGACCTGAAAAATGTTCATAGCACTTTTTTAAATAAAAAAGCAAAAAAAAAAACTCAATATTAAATTCAGTAAAAAGGCATTTTTCAAATTCGCCTTTGAGTGATAAAGCTAAAGATTTGGTCAGGCTTGATCCAGTGGGTCAAAACTTTTATCCTCTTAACGAACTCAAGAAGCCGTATAATCTACATATGCATGTGTGTGTGTGTGTGTGTTGCCATTATATCTAATATATTCTAAAAAAATCATCTATTTATAATATTTTTTTTCGATTTACGTTCAATTTTTTTATACTTTATGCACCGAACATGAAATAAAAGTCTCATCGTGTTAAAAAGAAAATCAATATCTGTAGAAAAATTACGACAGTGCAAGCAACATTTATTTTTCTTGATGTATCGAAATGAATATGCTGATGTAAAAATTTTACAATAAAAGTTCAATAATTATATGTATTACATCCATTTGAATAATGTAACCAATAACAGACGTATTAAAAACGTTGTATTTTTCCAGAACATTCATAATTTTGTCACTATTGCGGTAAAAATTTTTTTTTAAACTACGAAGGAAATATTTTCTAGTAGAAAATTTAATAACAATAGTACAGATATAATTTTTCAACATTAAACTGTGTATAGGTGTATCTATTTGCTTAGTAAGACAATATTTATATTCGATATAATAAGCAATTAATTAATCAAGTAACTGAAATATCTGATATTGGAAGCTAACGTTAGTCATATCTAATCAATATTGTTTTAATACCGTTAAGTAACTATCATCTACTTTTAAACAGTTGCGTTTATCTAAAAACTTGGTTAAGCACTGCTAACACACGGATTTAAAGTAAGCCATCTCTCCATTTCCAACATTCTTAATCTCAATAAAAATCCAAAATTATAGGCCAACATGACTGGCTTAATACAACAACAATGACCGCGAGAACATCGGCGTTACCGATCCACGTGCGCATACGCGAATGCTGTACGTGTATGTGTGTATCTTCCGGCGTGCGAGAAAACCACAGGAAATGGAACGACCAATCCTCCCTCCTCCTTCGCTCTCTTCCCATAGGGAATCGTTGAAAACGTATAGCGGTATACATCGTTCGTTCGCAAAAGGGAAAGGGGGGGGGGTAAGTGGGAGGGAGGGATAGCTCGGCGTCGATCTTAATTAAGCACCGCTCGCAATTGGCCGGCCCGCCGGTGGCATTATTGACATCGCAGCACGTTCCTGCGGCTGGCTACGAACAATACAACACCACCGCTAGTATTCGGCCTCTCTCTCTCTCTCTCTCTCTCTCTCTCTCCCTCCCTCTTGCCTCTTCCTTCTCCTGCGCGCTTGCTCTTCGGGAGGCAGGGATGGCCAGCTCTGACGCCGGGTAACACGAAAACGGTATTCAATTATCCCGCTCGAGTACACCCACACATATAAACGCGTATATGTGTGTGTGTGTATATATATATATATATGTATACGCGCATGCAATGAAATCGTCGCCGTTTCTCGGCCAACGTGGTGCCGCGCGTGCGTGCGAGAGAGAGAGAGAGAGTGAACGCGTTTATTGTTGTTGAACACCGGATTCCGAATTTACGGTAACGCGGAGACCCGCTTATACTACTTCTACTTCTACCGTTCTCTGAATCTCTATCCTATCGTCAATGAACCTCGTTTTCGGCTGGATAATGATAGAATTGTGTGAAGTTGGAATTCTGCAGGATTATGTTTGCGCTTAGCTGTTTCCTCTCTTCTTTCGATGTTGATGAATTTAGTTTCGATTTTAATTTTTGACGGTTTATTAATGAAAAATGAAAAATCATTACCGATTAATTTTATGTAACCGGACAAATGTTTTAGTTTTATTCTAATTAATATTGGGAAATTAAAGAAAACACACAAAAATCGAAAGCAATTAAAGCTTATGAAAAAATAAATTAAACAATTTCAAACTAACGAACAAAAGGCTTATTAAAGGAAAAGTCGATGATGTCAATTCATACTAAACCAATATTCTAACGCATTAAAGAAAAAATAATTTTTCTGGTAATGATCAATGGCGCGTTTAATTATTGTTAAAACAATGGGAAGTTAGCTGCTTTGTAGTGAAGTGAACAGTATGTACATAAAGTGGCATGTGTAGTCATAGGGATTACCGCAAAGTTTGGTATTGATTTCTAAATGGCTTAGTAGATTGGAAACCACAGTAAGTTCGTATTGGTGCATATGATTAATGTATTACTAACAGAGATGATTATCCGTGGAAACGCGGTTTATTAGATCAAATTTGTAATCAATTGTTCCATTATACCGAATACAAACATTACTTTCAGGTATTAATTTCAAACGTTGAAATTTTTTCGTTATTCTTCATCCAAGAGAAATGTGTATCTGAATACCTTATTTAGTTCTATTAAAGAAATTCTAGTGAATTTCAATAAAATCACTTGGTATTTGTATAATAAACTTTAATTTCTGACAAATTATTGTATTATAACGGTGAAAATTTTGTATATTTTTACATATTTTTGCAACATGATCGTTCTTTTAATTTTCGTAGCCTCAAAAAAACAGTATACGTAATTAATTTGTGACTTTTCTATCATGAAAATTTAAAACATCAAATACATAAAAAAAAAAAAAAAAAATCGTGCGAAAATATTTTTCTAAAAAAATCTCGAAAACAAAATAAAACAAACGCAACGATACTTTTTTTTTTTTTTTTTTTCATTCTAAACCCATCGTCATTCACCACCTATTTATCTCAACGTTCGGTACAGAGCTCGGGGTAGCTTCAACAGAGACCCACAAAGCTCGCTGCCAACGCAGCTTCATAACGAGAGTGAGAAAGAGAGAGACAGAAAGGTATAGGGATAAGGTGACGCTCGCGCACGCGGTAATTGAGCGGGAGAGGCGGTTCTCAAGGCTCCGAGAAATGGCGAGACCCTCTTTCAATTAACGGCAACTTAGGACGCCGCGCTTCTCCGTTCCTTCCCCATCATAATTGAATTTCATTGCTTTGAAGAGGAAAATTATTCTGGACGAGCGACTTTCCAAGATGTCCTATACTATCCTCTGCGGGTGCTCGCGATTCTTTGCATTTCGACGCTCGTTTTCTTTTTTATACTTAATTCTTTGTCGTTACTTCGTTCACCTTTTTTCATGTTTGTACGTTCTACTCTTAATTATTTACATTAGCTGCGATTTTTGCGAGATTTGGGTTTTTAAAATGACAATGTTTTATGCGATAAATGATTTGTTTAGTTAAAAAAAAATTAGGTATATTGTATATAAAAAAGTTTTCTAAAATAAGACTGTTTTACGTTAGTAGAAACGATAAAATCTGCACGATAAAGTGGACAAGCTCAATATTTAGTCAGACACTAAATTTGTGTTTATTCTTATGTAGTTAATAAATTAATAAATTGTCAAAAGTTTTATTTGTTTGTCAGACAAGGTATATGGAAAAAAAATACACTGCAAAAAGTAAATACGATGCAAAATATTTTAATACAACGTTTTTATTTAATCCTTTGTAGAAAAATGGATGATTTATTTAAAAAAATTAATATTTTATGTAATTATGTAACGGTAAATAAAATTATATTTAAAATCAAAATCGTATTTAACGCATAATCGAGTAACGAAAACATTTTACATTTAAAGTGGTATGCGAGCGATTTTCACTTTCGCCAGCTGGAGTAGAGGAGGATTTAAATAAAAAAAGAAAAAAAAAAAAAACGAAACAAATGAAATTTTAAAACGTGGCCATAACCACGAGAAGCTAATAGGAACGGTAACAATTCATCGTCGAGCAACGCACACAAAACTATTGCACGTTAAAGAGCTGTTTTATAATTGTAGCGATATTGCGAAGCTGTTGAGTGTAGTTCGGTTTAAGCATCAGAATGACCATTGAGAGCCTTTTGAATTTGAATGCAATGATGCATTCACCGGAGACGCGTATTCGCTTGCTCGCGATATTCATAGCTCAACGCTTGGCTTTGGTAACAATATGAAATATTCATTAAACGCAATTAATAATGTGATTCTCCTGTTATAAAATTTTGCGACGTCGACGAATGACGCGATGATATAAAACGGTTGCAAAAAAAAAAAAAAATATGTATATATATATATATATATATATATATATATGTGTATGTATGTGTGCATACGATGAAACTGTGATGAAACTGTGTACGTTTCATGATTGCGAAAAGTCGGAATTGTGAATTATAAAATACTTTTTATTGTCGTTTAATTAATTCGTTTAAACGAATTTGAATTAACGAATGAAAATCTTATTTTACATGGAAAAGAGAAAGGGGCAACGTTTGAGCGACGTAATTGTATCAAAAGCAAAGAGAAAAGGAAAAATAATCCTCGACTTGAATATTGTATCCAATCCACGCGTCACAACAAAGAAGAGAGAAGAGGAGGATTTTAATTAAAACCGCGAACCTGCGACGCGAGTGAAAACCTCGAAAAATCGCCGCGTGTACAAGGCGTCGAGTACCGAGAACGAAACAAAAAAACAAAAAGGAAAAGAAAAAAAAAATGAAAGAAGAGAAACGAAAAAAGTGGCCAAAGCAGAGTAGCAAAGGACACTTCACAAACTTAATATCCCATGGTTTTAGACAACTGCGAAACTTACCTTCGTTTGCTGTTTCTCTCCCTCTGTCTTTCGTCAGAAGCCACAACGGAAAATAGCGAAAGAGAAAAAGAGAGAGAGAGAGAGAGAGAGGGAGAGGCGAATCTTTCATAATTGCGAAACGGTTCCCGCCGGCGATATTCTTCTCTATCCTCTCTCTCTCTCTTTCTCTCTCTCTCTCTCTTTCTCCCTCTTTCTCTTTCTTGGCGCGACCTCCTTTTGTCATCAGGCCGCTCGACACTGCGACGATATCTTTTAGGGCGACACGTCCGAGTTTTGCGATGAAATTCCCCGAGGCAACTCGGCGATGAAATCGACGTTGCAATTCTCTCTCTTACTATCTCTTTTGTCGAATCTTTTTTATTTTACGGTTTTTCGCAGCCTTCTTTCTCGCCTCACCCCCACTCTCTCTTTACCTCTTCTCCTTTTTCTCTTTTTATTTGTTTTGTTTTTTTATAACCTTATTTTGTTGTTGGAGCTCGTTTAAGATACACTTTGATGATGTATATATGATTGAATGGACGATATTGTTTATTTTTTGTTTTTATGTAGACGTAAGCGGTAAGTAGAAACTTTAAAGGCTAGGCGTGAAAAGAATGCACAGAATTTTTGAAGAAAAGAATGATGATCTTCATGACTATGAGAAATGTAATAGTTCTAAAAGAAACGTTTTTTCATTTCAATTTTATTGAGTATTTTTTATTGAGATTTTTATTAAGTTTCTTTTATTGAGATATAATTATCGATTCATCAATATATGTCATTAATTATGACACTTTTCAATTGATAAATTTAACGTTTAATTTTTTGTGATTAATATTGAATATTTAAAAGAATAAGAAATGTATATAAATTATAGTAAATATCTTATCAATTGTTTTAATTCTAAGTTGCCAATTAGCTGTTTAGCGTTTTACCGTTTTAGCATCGATAAACTGACAATAATAAAAAGTTACTGCTATTACTGTAATTGAAAGTAAATAAATTAATTCATCAGTAAAATAGATAAAAAATTAGTTTATTAAATTAATTGATTTTCTAGACTTTCAAACTAATCATGTTTATTCTATTATCGTTATTAAATTTGAAGTGATTGGCAATCTTAAATATTAAATTTACTTTAATATATATTTAACTTGCTTTTTTATTTGTAATCGATTGGGTCGAACAAAATTAATCGCGAAATAAATAAATTACTGAAAACTGTGTAAATAAAAAAGTTAATTACAAAATTAGATTTAAAAACAACGAAGCTTAGTGTAATCACATTTTTTTTGAGGATTTAAATAAACTTATCGAATTGCATAATAATATTTTAAATGAATTTATTTGTTTATAAATTAAAATGTAATTGAATTAGTAAAAAGATCCTTGCTGATCTTACATTTAAATATTAAATTTAACCGAATCACGTTTTTTAATTTCTCATTTAAATCTTAATAATAAAAATATTATATAAAATTGGAAAAAAAACAATTCAATCAAGCTTACAACAGTTAAATTCTAACTTTTCATTGGACGAAAAAAAAACTCTATTCAATTTGGTATATTGAAATAAACGTAAAACCAGGAAAAAAAAGAAAATCATTTTTTCATCGATTATCGCTCTACGCGCTAATAAAAACATTCGTTAAAACCGAATTCCCAACAGACCGCTTAATTAGTTTTTCCCCCGAAAAAAGCGAAATAAGTAAAAGAAAAGAAACAAAAAGGGGGGAGGGAACAACGAAAAAATTTCAACGTCAGCAAATGCGCCGAAACTTTACTATTAATCATCATTTCTCAAAACTTCCAAGTAGACGCGGCGGGCACACGTTTTATTAAAAATTCAAAGAGACTCGCGTCCCTGAAAAATTTTAAGCACGACGTGCCGTCGCCCTCGTGAAAACTCGCGCGATAATTCGCAAGGCTTAAAGTTATCCGCGCGAGTGCGTTCGAGTCGAAGCGAGAAAGACGCTTTCACGAGCGCAAGTTTTAACTGTCGTTTTAACGGGCGCCCAAGCTTACGCCCGATCGTTTAGTCAGATATCGGCGTCATCGGCACATAAACGTAAGCGCGATCTTCTTCCTTCTCTACGCTCTTTACGCTCTGGTCTATTACTTTCGTCCTGATATCGTTGATATGGTTTATCTTTCGTGCTTGATGAAATGAGGAGAAGGGGGGAGAGCTCGTTAAGAGCCAGCGTATGATTTTATCACGAATTAATTATCTCGTGATTTACTTCATTTTTACGGCTTGCTTTAATTACCGAATCCAAAATAATTTTCTGCGGTATATATATATAGATATACATACATACGTACATATATATAATTTGCGAAAGAAGTTACTACGTGCTTTGGAGGTCATCGAGTTTATTAAATATTCTAGCTAACTTTAAAAAAATTTAATTAAAAATCAAAGGATTTTTTCCTTTTTTCTTTACAACAAAATACGAAAGTTTGTAAGGGATGGAATTTTTTTTAAAGATTTTATCTAACATTTAATTATTTCGAAGGATGAAATAAAATATTAAAAGATAAATTTAAAAATTATAAATTAATAATTTTATTAATAAATTTTTAAAATCTTTATCATTAATAAATCAGATTCTATATTAAAAAAAAAAAAAAAAAAAGAAAAAATATTCAAAGAAATTAATTCTCCCTTAGAGCATTAATTTTAAGCAGAACAAGCCCGTTTACTAACCACGACATTATTAATACGAGTGATCAATATAAAATGCCTTAATCTTTTACTTTATGAGACTCACCCTTGATTCCATTTCTTTTATGACTTTATCTTCTTTATTGTCACGTAATCAATCATTCAACAATTATCGGCTATTGTTACTTGCTCGCTGTATAAGTTAAAGTAAATACACTTTCTTTACTACTTTTTTTTCTTTCTTCACAGTGCCTTCGTATACATGTTTACTCACACACACTCTCGAATTATCCCTCGTACCTTTTCGTCTTTCAAGATTTTACTTAAACTCATGCGAAGGTGTGTTACCTATACATACGCGTAGTTGGATATATGAACTCAAATAAATACTGTTTAATCAAATGGTGAGTAATTTGGGAAAGCTTAAAGATATTTACGAGAAGTTTAATCATTCGGCTATATTTGACTTTGCTGTTTTACTAAGGAATATCAACCAATTTGTTAATTTTTATTTTTCGCGTAACGAAATTTCTTTGTAGACAAACTATAAGTTGCGGTGCTGGAAACTAATTAACGTTACTTTATAAAAAGTATCGTCGTGCCATATTTCATACCAATTATGAAGAAAAAGTATCGTTGATAAATATTTAATTATTTACGCAATCGTAAAAAGTAGTTTCTTGATAAGTAATTAAAACAAATATACGTCGAGTACAACACATTTTTTCCTTTCCAATATCAGCTACTAGTCACGAGAGGAATCGATTACCTCACCGACGCTATTACAGCAGTAACACTTCTGGTGTTCAATAGTAACCCACGGTCTATCTCGCATCACGCTCGTGTCTCTATTTATCTGCCCATCTAACTTTCTCTCTCTCTCTCTCTCTCCTTTTCTCTCCAAATCTCTCCGGAGAAGCTATATAACAACAAATATACCAACCGATATATACAAATAGATACACGTGGATGCAGAGCTTGTATACACGTACACTTACAAGCAACGTGACAACCAGAGTGTGTAAAAGAGAGAGAGAGAGAGAGAGAGAGAGAGAGAGGGAGGGAGGGAGGGAGACTAGTACAGGAACGTCGGTTGCTCGAACCTCAACAATGGGAAAGTTCGCTCATTGTGTCGGACGCTCAGTTGGACATGGGCTGCTTCGCGGAATGGTATTGTCGTGGACAGAGAAGTGGGAATAGCTGGTTAAGGGGTAGGAGGTGGAGAAGTATAGTACGCGTGAAATATTCAGTGGACAAAAGACGAGAAGAGAAAGAGAAAGCAGGGACGAATGAGGGTAATGAGGTGGCAGAGAGAATGAGCAACAGAGAGGGAAAGGATTTATTGTACACTCGGCGATTAATTTAATTTGATTGAGCGAATTTGCCACGATGTTGGAGGTGACCGATGCTCTAAAATGTATTTTTCGCGGCGCGCTTGACGATTCATTGAATTTTCGATGAGTTGTTTACAAAGTCGTGAGAGAAGAGCAAGTGAGTGGGAGATAGAGAAGGAGGATGAAAGGAAAAGTTTGTGGTTAATGATATTATAGGTGTATTGTGAAAGAGATAGTAAGAAAGAGAGAGAGAGAGAGAGAGAGAGAGAGAGAGAGAGAGAGAGAAAGCGCATATTATTATTAATGCGGAAGTGTATTATTCATACATTGAAGTCGGATACATGAACTCAAATAAATACCGTTTGATAGTGCATTTATGTACGGTAACACGGTGAAATTGTAAATTAAATTACAATGCATTTATTGTTGGATGGATTTGTTTACACTTTTCCTTCAAGTCTCTCTCTCTCTCTATCTATCTATCTCTCTCATATCCGAAATCGAAGACTTTTGATTAACCATGCGTTGTAATCGCATTCGCGTGCTCGATTATGTATACAATTTGTCGAGCCTCTTTATATATATATGTATAATATATACGAGCATATACATAGATTAACGAAAATACGAACTGCGCAATCGCCTATTTTGCTTGTGTAAATATTGAGTTTTATGTTGATTTGATCAGTGCATTAAATCTTTTACGGCGTGAAAAGAGAAATTTTGCATGATTATTCAAAGAGTTGGTGAATTTATTATTTAGTCAAAGTACTTTCGAACATTTTCATTTTTATAGAATAGCTAATCAGCAATATATTATTGTAATTGATATAATTAAATTATAATAAACGAAGAATAAACTTTTTTTTTTAAATTAAGGTTCTTTTATGTTACTATACTTAAAATTTTTTTTCGTTGAGGTACAACCATAATTCAGTTATGATAAGAAAGAGATAGCACATGATAAATTCAGCTGTAAATGTTTGTGCTTCAAATGGTAACATACATATAATGTTTTATTTATTTTTAAAAATTTTGTAATCTAACCTTTTATTTCAATGGTATTAAAAATCAATGAAGCGATAAAGTTTGAAAGCTTGCCAATCGCTATTTCATCGCGTAAATTTAAATAAATTCAAAAGTAACTTATTAAACTATATTAATTAAAGTAAAGCCAGTAACGTTAACGTTCCCCGATTATACTGCATATGCTATGATTTAAATTTTATACCGATACGGTACAGTATATACTCGTATAAACATATAACACTTGTACAACGCGCAACAAAACACTCCAATACAAATTCAAAATCTAATGCATAGATAACATTTCCCCACATGCTAATATTAAATTACCATTATATATATATATATATATATATATATATATATATATATATATATATATATATATATATATATATATATTGTTTTACTGCCTTACACATAAATATAATGTATCACGAATTTGTGAGACACCGTGAGAATTTTGGAAAATTCAAATCCTCCCTCCCGCATAGTTATATGCACACCTAAAATTCAAGAACGCGAAGTGGAAGATAAAGACGAAAAGCATAAGAGAAAGAGAGAGAGGGGGTTAATGCACACGCAAACACCATAAGTCGAGCGACTTAACCTAGAATAATAGACTATCGATTTTCCCTCTCTACCTCTTTTCGTTTTAAGCGCTTCGAAGCTCGAGAAAAGAGGAGGGAGAGGAAGCAGAAGAGCGAAGAATCATCGCGTTTATTTACTGGAAAATTAACCGGAAGTACTGCGCGTGCCGCCGCCGAGATTAGAACGAGCGACGCCTTTACGCACGAGATTCCCCCCGCCCTTTTTATTCTTTTATCTTTATTTTTCATCCGTGCGCCGCGTGCCTTGGGGAAGAAAAAAACATATATTAATATATATATATATATATATATACATATACTCAATCGTTATCTTTCTCTTTCATTTGAAGTAAACGATTCTCTCGCGGTGCTGCCGTATTTTCATTTCTTCTTCTTTTTTTTTTTTTTTATTTTTTTCCGCTTTCTTTTTTGTCAAGGAAATGGAAACAAAAGAATCGGTAAACAAGAAGAGGATGATGCAATTTGTATCGGTAAATGAGGATGCAGCCCGAGATAAAGAATTGTGAGAATATTTGTTCGACGGAGCGGAATAGCTTTAATAAAATGCGCTTGAACGAATGCCGGATTAATGCATAAAATGTTGCTTCTCTTGGAGAATGAAAATTTTCTTTTTCAACGAAACGTTTGTTCGTAAAATTATGTTTGTATTATATTCTTGTAGCCTCTTATAATATTTTTAATTATGTCAATTTTATGCAATATTCATTTAGTTAAAAATTGAAACGATTAACTTCTAAAATTTAAAATCTTTCATTTATTCATTCTTGCTCATTGGCATTCAAACTTCGCAACATAAACGCAAAAAAATTTGGCTACACCGTGAATAAATCAGGATATCGAGTCGAAGAATAACAAAGAGGCGTAACGATACGACAAAAACTCGGAATTGATTCGCGTAAAATCAAGCAAATAATCCGCTATACATATTTCCCATAGTTTTTTACTCGGTCTCACTAGCCGTAACGCGGAAGAAGGAAATTCGATCAGCCGCAAAAATGTGTAGTGATTAAAGTTTAAAAAAAAATGGGAAGGAGGAAAAATTAAAAAAAAAAGAGTGAGAGAAAAACAAATAGACACGACGAATGACAAAAAAATAATAAAAAAAAAAAAAAAAAAATACACGCGCAACGATAACAAAGCAACCCTAGGAGGCTGCGGCATATGTATACATAAGCGCGAAGCGTTACGAACTGTTTCCGATTTTTGCGATTTGATATCGCTGGGGAAATCACTGAAAGTGCGAACGGAAAATGAAAATAGCGCGGTGAAAAAAGAAAAAAAAAACAAAAAAAAGATCGGGAGAAAGAATGAAAAGAAGAGAGATAAAATGCGGAAGAGAGAAAGAGAGAGAGAGAGGCTGGAATAAAGGAAAAATAGTGCGAGCGCATTCAAGCAAACGGGATTTTTAACGGACGGAGAATGTTTTTCGTTTCGTTATTTAGTTTTGTTCGTTTTTGCATTTTCCTCTTGCTTCTCTCTCTCTTCCTCTTTCTGGCTTCTACCTTTTTATTCTCTCCTGTCGATGTCGCTATGTATATATGCATGTGCGAGTGAAAAAAAGCGCGAGCTAGGATAAATAAATAAAGAAAATCCGTTCGCGGGTATAAAAAGAGATAGGGGGAGAGAAAACGCGCATTTGAAACTCTGTCTGTGTAAAACCGGGCGGAATAACGAACTTCGATAAGAGGGAAAGAGTAGTTTAATATCGCTGATTGCTCTTTGGATGTACGCGCATAAATCGATCGAAATAATCTTTTATAAACTTAACGCGTGATTCTGAATTATATTTTTATTTTTTAATCGTTTTCAGCGCATGATTATCAATCGTAATAGGCGTAAAAATTTTGTCGCTACACGAGTTTTTATTCGCGTAAATTCAAAGAGAAACATCGTCATCTACAAATATTTACCGATTGGATTGAAATAATGAAATTTTCACAGATATTAAACCATAAGAATAACTTTTAAAATCAATAAAACTTATAATTTTGCGAATTACAAATGGAAATATAGAAAAAATAGAATTTAGGGTTCTGAAAAATTTGTAATTTTCATCTTATCTCATGACGCACAGTTACATAAACTTAACTACATCTTAAAGTAATCATCAGTACAAAATAAACGTCAACTTTCCTCCCATAAACCACTGAAATAACAGATAACAACGCGCAAATCGGAATAATTTAGGAACTCAGGCGAATGTCCAACCACAGTTGCATTCGACACAAAAGACTCATTTTCAGAAATTGAAAAAGACTTGAGGGAAGGAAGAGTCGCAAGAAAAAAAGAACGAGGAAATCACTCGGGAGAGTAATTTTACGCCACTATAACGCGACGTTATATATATATATATATATAAGTATATGTGTGTGTGTGTATTCGTATATTGGATCGGTATTGTGTAGTGGAATTTCAACCGCAGCCTTAAACGCGTGAAAAGACGATCGATCGATTTTCAAAGGTTGGAGTGTCGGTGAAGCGAAGCCGAATAATTGGGACTTGAATTTCGTCGGGTGATTTGAGAATCGATTCGAGCGAGTACTTTTTGTAAAGGAAAGGTTGTTTGATGAATCGCATGCAGTGGATTATTCATTCGGATTCGATTTCATTGTAATTAAGAGGTTAATAAGATTTTAACCGATCTTTTATACACTTTTGATTGATTGGTAATATAATTTTAGAATAAATTTCTGAATTAAATAAATTTTTTTTTTAATTTAATCAAGAAATTAGAATTTTAGTAAAATGTCATTGACCCGTTTTATTATAAAAATTTTATCAGTTTATCGTATTGATTAAAACCGACGCTTATTTTTGGAAGAAAATTACATAAAGCGAATTTAATCTATTATTTAAATGTGCAATAAACAGTTAACATTAAAATAATTATTCCACATCATGCCGAGTATAGATTCATATATAGATTTTATGCTTAGTTTAATTGAAATCGAGACTTCCGTATTTCCGAGGTTAACTTCATAACATCAAGCGTAAATTCATTTTGAATCGTTTCAACGATGACGACGAGAAACTTTCATAAGATGACATTAATTTCTACTCATTAACGAAACTTATATATCTACATGAATTAGTATCATTGAACTAAATTAATTTTACTCTCAATTTGTTTACATCTAAATAACAAATATGATACTCTTGTACAGCTCGAAATTATCTTTCACAAATATATTCGCAATTTTAAATTTCATTTTTTAAAACTACGCAAAATTATCCTAAATTAATAAATTTTATAAAGGCTACCTTATGCATTTAATTTATTTGAACAACTATATGCAGTAGAAGACCAGAAACAATTTCAAATGTTATCGATAATTTAATTTTGAATCAACTATTCTGCGCATAAAGAATTTAAAGAAGCTATAAATTTCAATACCACGAATATCATAACTCAAACCTCAAGCGCCAAGATTTTAATTAATCCGTCAAAAATCTAGATCCAAAGTCGTATATTGAACGACCAAACGGTGGAAGCATCGATAATTCACAATGCTCTCATATATAATACAAAAACGTTAAAGTTGGTTGCAACGATAGAGACGTAATTTGTTTTCCTCGGGCCTTTCGAATACATTTGTTCGTTATATATTCAAATTTCCGCATCGATAGTTGCGCGCGCGAGCGCTACACTATTCACGTTAATGATATCCGATGGACAAATGTGGGGAAATCGTACGCGTTTCTGTTCTACCCTCGAGTTTCGAGTGGGTTTGCGTTTCCCTCCCATTGTTAATATGAGTGAGTGAAAGAGAAACAGATAGAGAGAGAGAGAGATGCTTTTATTTGCTTAAAAACGTTATTGTCCAGCGAGTTTGTGAAATGAGTTTATGAATTTATTCAAAAATTTTATTTTTCTAATTGGATACAAAGAGATTAAATGTGGTGAAATATTGAGATAATAAAATATTTGTTTTTCGACAAAGTTGATTGTGAAATATATTTTACTATTTTACCGTGCTGCATTGTTTTAAAATACGTTTAACTTGATTTTATTTAATTTGTTTAATAATTTACAATACTTGTTGTCTTAAATAAAATGTTTATTACGATGAACTGGATAAGTAATTATTTAAGTGTAATGGGAAAATAGTTTATTTTAATTATCACTTTTTACTTTTATATTTAAAAGTAAATTAACATTAAAAAAAAACCATGTACTAGCTTGAAAATGCTTTTAAAAATTTTACTTTATAAAATCAAGAAATTAAAGATAAAATAAATTTATGGAATATTCCGCATTACTTATAACCGAAAATTATTAGCAAACCATTAAGAAATTCCATAAAATGTTAACAAAATTAAATTAACGTTTGCGCTATAAGCCAAAGCTTTATTAAATTTTCGCGGCGTTATGCACATCTAATTTCCACGGAAATAATTCCCTATTTATTAGCGAATTAGTCGTCGACGACACTTTCCTTAACCGAAAATCTAAATCTAGCGCAGAGACGCGTGTCAAAAGAGAGAGAGAGAGAGCTCGTACGAAGATCAAATTTCACGGATAAATTCTGGACAAAGACGGAGAAAGAGAAAATCAAGCGTGATCAAACAGACGCGATACACAACGATAGCGCAGACGAAAGAGACGGAGAAAATGTACTTCGATTTAATCAAATGGCGGAGAGGTAGGTACACGCGTTCTCTCTCTCTCTCTCTCTCTCTCTTTCTCTCTCTCACAATTCTGAACTTAAATTCACCGGCGCACCGGTAATCGTCTTAGACACTCTAAATTAATGTCGTTTTCTCATCTCCTTCTCCCCTTTCCTCATCCTTTTACTATTCCTGTCTTCTTCACGTCGCGCTCGAAAGTCGAGTTAATTCGATTCGCCGGCAATGTCAAACCTATGGACGACGAAGACTATACGGAACGACGACGTCTCTCGACGATTATGTAGACCAAAGAGAGGAAAGAAAATCGCCGTTACTTTTATCGCGGGAGAAAGAAAGAGAAGTTGAAAACTTTATTAAAACGGGACGGACACTTCGACTGATGTTTTGCTAAAAGAAAGCCTTGGTGCTCGTGCTTTGATTTAATCGGAGCGTTTTTTATCTGGATAAGTGCGGCTACAGATGAAATACGGTTGAAATAATTTTTCTACTTTTTCGCTTTGTAAAGTTAATTTGAGGTTATTTTAAGTTTAAAAATATATGATTATTTATTTGTAAATATTTATAAAAATGTATTTATTGTAGTTTTAAAACATTTAATAAAACATTAATTTAAATTGCATTATAATTCTTAACTTTTGAAAAAAAAAAAGAATAATAATAATAATATCGAATTTAAAGCAAAATTAATGTTAAGGGTAAAATACAGTGCTTCGTTAATTAATAAATGTTAATCGTTCAGAAATTTAACGAGAAGTAAATTATTTTTGATTTAATTTAATGTAATTGAAACGCATACGTTTTGTACGCATTCGTTTTAAAATTTAAAACAGTTTATGGTGCCAATACATATAAAGTTGTTTTCCAGCAAACGGAAAATTTCCACTCAATTTCGAACATCGAGTAAATTACATTTATATTTATAAACATTTTTTATTATATAATTTAAATGATACGATCAATAAACATCTTTTTAGTTTGACAAGATAATTAATTTATTGTGTACGAGCAATAAATTTAAAGTTAATGAGTTCTATCTTAAATGTATTCCTTTTCATCATAAGAATTAATTATTTATTTTTATTATATTATAATAATATATCTTAATGAAGTACCTATTTAAAAATATTCATTCTATTAAAAAAAAATCAATTATTACATTTAATCTAATCATTACCGTAACTCACGTATCGTTTGTGATGAAAAAAATTTCATGTTACAATTAAACGATATGCTAAAAATATCTTAAGCATAAAAAGCCACGAATTTTCCAACGATAATTCGTATTCTATGAACGAGAAAAAACAACGTTGAGATTAATTCGTTCGAAGTGTCCAAAGTGGTTGAAAAATCGACAAAGTAATAATTAAAACGCGCATCAAACACAACGTTAAATTAATCGCACACAAACGTTTCACAACGCGTCGCAAACCCAGTGCGTACGTACAATACATAACGTACGTACATCTCACGCGCACACAGGTAAATTTAACCCTATCTCTATTTTGTTTTTATTCCCCATTTCGAACGGTGGTCCGCGCGCTCTTTCGTGCAAATGCATAATCGCAGGGAATGTCACATCTGCTATGTCACCGTATAACCGATGGAAAATAAAAAAATATACAACTCCGCAGGCGATTTATTCTTTTTATCGTCAAGTCCGATTTTTTTTATCTCTTGTTCTCTCTCTCTCTCTCTCTCTCTCTCGATGTCTTTCTCTTTCTCTGTTTTGCGTTGGCATGCAAGATTCAAGCACGATTTAATCCAAACTCTTACAGCTCTTTTTCTTTTTATCATTTTCATTGTTTTATTTTTGAAAGTGTAGCTGAAAATATTTACGCTTCTTCTCTCGCCGTGAAATTATCATTCTTTGTGTCTTTTGTAGCGTGAGGATTTTTTCGGCAGACCAAACTGGTATGAAAAGCTTTATTTGATTGCGGTTTTGCGGAGGTTTGTTGAATTTACGTTATTGATTGATGTTATACGTCGCAATTTTTTTTTTTTTTTTTTTTTTTTTTTTTATTCAGTGTTTGTATTGTTCGGTCGATAATTTTGAAAAGAAAAATGAATTAGTTGCCGTTTCGTTTTCATTAGAACTTTTAAAGCACTAATATTACGTAAAATAATTTATGGCAATAATTCTTTGCATTAAAAAAACAGGATCAAAAACAAGTATTATATGTCAAATCTAATGGTTTAACTCAATCAAAGATAATAATTTTATAAAAAAAAAAAAAAAAAGAAGAAGAAGAAAACAATTAATTGAAAAAGAAAATAACAAAATTTTTTATCAAGTACCCTTATGTTGTACGATGAAAAAAAATTACTTTTTATTTTAATTCTAAAAAGAATCCGATACAATTTACATTTTCTTTTGTTATAAATTTAAATATTTTACAGATATATTTTTACATTTAAAAACATACAGCTTGTTTATTTTCTTAGATGTCTTTCATGAATTTAATTCTTTAAATTATCCTCAATGTTTTTCGCTTTTTAACGACTTACATCTTTAAAATATTTCTTTAGTAATAAGCACTATAACACCAGATGCCAACTTAAATAATCGATCCAGAAAATAACCAACTTTTGAAAAATTTATCCATAACTAATGCAGCGAATAGTTCCAAAGCACAAAAAATTTAAATAAATCAAAAAGTTACTCCATTTACGATTTCCTTTCCTAATAACTTAGATTGCGCCGATAAACGAAAAGTTTTTTTTGAAAAATCGCTTAGTTTTATCTTTTGAATCGGTAGCCACCGCTATTTTTTGCGTAAAATATCGTCCCGCGTACGCTTCTCCACGGTACGGCTCGTTTTATTTTGTCCAAAGCTTCGTTATACCCCTTTCGTGTTTTTGTTCTTTTTTTTCTCTTTTCATCACCGTTCTTCGCTCTTTTTTTTTTTTTTTTTTTTTTATTTAAAATACATTTCCTTCCGTACATTTACGTATACGTGAATTTACTAGTCGTTGTCACTCCCGCATGAGTCTTTATTGCCGCGCGTAAAAGGCAAAGTAAGGAGAACCGTGAACAGTTGCGTCAAAGTAAACCCTTTAATTGAAATCGATGACGAGAAAACGATATTATCGCACATGGGGGGCTTTTAAAGCTAGAGAGGCAATTTTAGTTTTTTTTTTTTTTCTTACTAAGTGACAATTATTTGAATTCATTGATTCGATGAAAAGTGTAAAAATGAATGTTTTCTTAAGATTTCAGTGAGAGATAATTTTTTATGAATAGGATAAGTAATTTCGATGATTAAATAATACAATATCTTTTTAATTATTTGAAACAAAACTTAATAATTTTAAAAATATAAATGCATCACAAACTAAATTCATATACTCTTGTAACTTATAAATTAGGATTGGAATGCATAATTTATGTAATTGAATCATTTTAAAATTAAAGATTTGTTATCTTTGCAGGTTACATATAACATTTTATAATATATAATATTTATCATTTAAATTTATATTTAATAATCAGCTTAATTAATTTGAATGTTTATACTTTTAAAAAATAAAATAAAAATGCGTTACTTTCAGTAAAATATTAAAGTACAATTCATTGATAATTAATAATACTACTTTTTAAAAGTATAATATAAAAATTCAAATAAGCTTGAACTTGTGCAAATTGAGAAAGTTTTATGAAGTAATGCTAATTACTAATGTTACCATCCTTAAATTAATTGAGTAAAGATAGTTACTATATAACATAATAGAGTTTCAACTTTTATTTGGTGTACTTTAGTGACTTAGCTAAAAAATATTTTTTATGAAACTTGCGAACTTTTTTATATGAATATATAATCTTATTAATTATTAATTTCATAACGTTATAATATTTTGAATTTAAGATTCTTATAAAAATTAAGATAGCGGATATTTTTTTTATAAAAATAGTTTAATTTTTAAAATATAATGAAATCAATATTATATCCAATAAATTTTCAGTATTTAATGAAGTAGAAAATCGAGCAATTAATCTACCTAGTAATTGACAAGGCATGAGACAACAAAAAAATAAAACAACAAGCATGTCTATGAGAAAAGATTGTTAGATGGTTATAAACACTCACCGGCGTTATTACTGGCGTAAGTTAGATCCTTACCTGAAACAGAAACAAGATATCAAAGGTATATTCGCAGTTTCGGAGAATATACAGATGTGCAACGTGTATATAGGCGATGCGTATACAGATATATCAGGCAAAGGGGTGGGGGGTGGGGGTGGGGGTGGGGGGGGGGATAAGTCATTAGCGTTGAGTGCGTTTCGAAGGAGGAGGAAGGATGAAGCAAGAGGCGACTACTGCTCCTTACTCGCATCGATTTCAGATATCAGATATTATACGAAACGAGACGATGCCGGGTGTCGTCTCGTGGCTCGCTAGAAAGCTCATCCTCTTACAGGATTAATTACCGATGCGTGCATTCTCTCTTGCTCATTCGTTCCTCCACCCCCTCCCTCTCTCTCTCTCTCTCTCTCTCTGTCCCTCTTGTCTCTCGCGTCCGTTAAACCCTATTGACTAAATGCATACATACACGGACGCGTGCATGCATGCATACCGTGTATGTACGCGGAGACCGCATTGAGAGGACACGAGACAAAGATCATCGGGACCAATTCCTTGGGCAAACGGCTCCATTACATTAGGCATGAGGAATAGAGAGAGGAGAGGTAAAGAAAGAGAGAGAGAGAGAGAGAGAAACAGACAGACAGAGAGATAGAGAGAGAAAATTTTATAGCGGTCCCGATACGACTATTGCTCGATCATTATGACGAAGACGCTCGTATTAACACAACTATCGAATTTAACACTTTGCTGACCGACAATTTTACACAGAAATTATGTCATGTCACCGGCTATTTTTTTGTAATCGAATATGAAAGTAAAACGTTCTAAATAAACTCCAATAAATTTTATTTATACTAAATGAAATGAAATTAAACTTTGGACATATTTTTTATATAAATTTTAATAATTTATTTTTGGTACGATAAACTATATGTCAATCACCTGCATGTAATGGTACACAACAGATTTTGCAGATATATATCGTTTCGCTGCGCTTTCTTTTTAAAGAGCATACTCTACACCTTCTAGTTGGATTTGTTTTTATGCTATTGACTGTTTGTTCTAAAACGTGGTCGCTTAGTTTTCCTTAAAGCCTGGAAGGTGAATCTTTGTAAGGAGCCCTTTTAAAAGTACGAGAAGAATTGCCAGGTGGTGTGATGCAATCATTACAATTATACTAAAATTGTAATAAAAACCTTAATATCAAGGAAAGTAATTTTTTTGTTATAAAGCGAACACGACTAAAAACGATACGCCAAGTAATTCAATATTCTGTATCGCTCTGGGTGTCATAAATTGAAATAGATAAGGCAAGTGCAATGACAAGTTAACTCGTCACCGGTCAACAACGTTTGGG
Organism: Chalcis sispes; assembly: GCA_949987625.1. NCBI lineage: Eukaryota > Metazoa > Arthropoda > Insecta > Hymenoptera > Chalcididae > Chalcis > Chalcis sispes. Next base: position 58,000,818 of record OX465097.1, on the reverse strand, counting down.
CATGAAAAGACGAGTTAACTCGCCGGTCCGCAAAGTATTAATACGCGGCTTTGGTTTGAAGACTAAGTTGTTTATTATAACTATAGCTGGTTGCTTCAAAATTATAATTATATATAAATTGAATTATTGAAAAAATTCGTCATTGAATAAATATTAAATTTTATAATTGTAATTTGTAATTTCTCGAATATGCAATTATATATTCAGAAATATCGACAACGTAAGTGTGCGAAACTTTGTGAAAAATTTAAATCACAAGGAGAGCAAATCATTTTTAATGATGTTCTAGAAAGTAAAATTTACATTTGATTTAAAAATTTTCATATCGAAAGACAATTTTAAACATGTGAATAATAAATTTTTTGAATATCCTTATTAAATTGTTCTCGATATAGTTATAACATTTACACATTAAATTCTTTTTTTTTATTTTCATCATATGTTCATCACAGAGAATTAAAAAAAAAAAAAAAAAAAAAAAAAAATACAAAATAGTAAAGTTACAGACTAAAGAAAAAGAAACGATATTTCAGCCAACAAACTGTGAGGAAAAACTTCTCTTTTCTTTTCGCGCAAGAAATCATAAATTTCGTCTATACAAGGTGAACGTCTCTCGTGTTTGCTACCAAAAATAATATATATTAAAGGAGAGAGTGGGTGAGAGAGAAATAAAGAGTAGGAGAAAAAAAAGAAAGAGGTGAAAAAAATATCGTTGCACGTGTTTGCTCAGCCAAACGTTGGATGGAGGATGGAAGACTCATAACTCGAAGCTAATACACATTCCGCGGATACGTATTATATGTATTAGATGTATGAAGTGGATATTATAGTCAAATATAGAAATATCTTGTATTTCCCTCTATCTCACTTTCTCTCACTTGCTCTCCTTTACTTCCTTTATGAGAAGGAAGAAGGGGGTAAATAGCAAGCAGAGTCGTCAGGTCTAACTTGCGCGGCACACGCGAGAGTATTTTCTATGTGCATATATATATATATTCATAGATGCAGTATATATCTATGTATATACATGTATATATGTGTATATATGTAGAGGCAAAGAGGAGTCGAGAGAGCAAATACAGCGCACGTGACGCAAACATATTATGAGAAGAGAAAGAGGAAGAGCGAGAGGAAGGAGTAAAGCGCGCACGCTCGCTTCTCATCGTAAAATGCAAAGATTCCGCGCGTGAGCTAAAGCGCGGCGAGTGAAAAGCACCCTCTCTTTCTCTCTCTATCTGTCTATCTCTTTTTCTCTCTCTCTCTCCCTCTCTTTTTATCCAGGAGGATATCGCCTTACCTTATTGGGAAAATTTCGAGCGCCAGCTACGTACTCTATATAAATCCGAAATGGCTACTAGACTGGTTGAAGCTCGGGAGGCTTGCTTATTAGATGCTCGATTAGATTCGTGAAAGTGAGAAAGAGAGAGAGAGTGAGATGCATAGAATGCGTTACGCTTTTTGCTATTTTGGCGAGGTTTCCGTAAAGTGATATGTTATCGGTAAACGCGAATGTTTGCCGGTTTGCTTGGGTATGAAAAAATTGCTTTTTCTAATGGAATAAGGTTTTTATGATTTGTTTTAACGTTAAGAATTTTTTATTTTAAGATGAACATGTAATATATGCATATATGTATTCCTTTTTTTTTATACAAAGAAAAAATTTATCTTTGACCTAATTTTTTATTTTATAAATTAACTTGCCTTTTAAAACTCTATTGTTCCTATTTTAAAAACTCGGAATTTCTAAAAATTATACGAATCGTAATTTTGTATGGAAGTTTTACAAAATTAATTATTTTGTAATTAATTTGTAATTTTGTATTTATTTACAATTTGAAATTTTCAGAACAAATGTACGTTACAAAAATGAATGTACATATATGTAATTTAATTTGCTTGAGGATGGTGTCAATTAGTTTTCAAAAATTATTAACAAAATAATTTTGATTCTTTGAAATAAATAATTTTATAATTTATATATAAATATTAAAAAAAATATATATACATAAATGTATTTAATTTAAAATAAAAAATAGGAAGTTGATTAAATTATTTGCTTCTTTCCGTTGCATTATTTCATAAATGCTACTACTGAGAAGTCTGCTTCATTTATAATATTAACGTGTAATTCGTTATACGTTAAAATAACATACGAGGGAAATATTATGAAAGAAGCTTTAAAATTAACATATATTAAATGTTCTCGGTTAATAAATAAAAATATTTTTTATTATAATAAATAGAAAGAGTAATATTTAATATATCAAATAAAAGGAGTAATATATAATGTGTAAATAAGTGTACTCATAGAATATTTAAGTAGTACAGGTCAACGTTTGGTAATCCATCGACGTATACTTTGTCAAGTTTACATAACATTAGACGTCTATTTTATAAATCTTTTATCTTTCAATAAAAGCTTAAAAACTTAAACATTTTACCGAAGTAAAATGATCCTCTATAAAAAAATTAGCATACGAAAAGCCGTAAAGAAAACGCCGGGAGCTATCCACTCGCAACATTCAACCCAGAAAAAGAGGTAGAGAAATCGTCTAGTACACGTATACACACATACATATATACGAACGTACACGTGTGTGCATGTGTGTGTGTGTACGAATCCTTTATTTTCCATCTCCCGACGGTGCGCGGAAGGCTAGACAGCGCTAAAAAACGAAGTGAACGAAGAGAGAAAGAGAAAAGGAAAAGGAGGTTCATTTCATTTTTTTTGCCTGTCTCTCGGGCTCAGGCTCTCTCTCTCCCTTTTTCTTTCTCTTTTTCATTCTCTCTTTCTCTCTCGGCCATTCTTTCGCCGTCGACAAAAATCTCGCGAAGGGTCGTAGATTTGTACGCTTCCGCGGGGATAAAGCGGCGAGCTAGCGCTTCCTCCTCCAGGGAGGCAGCGGCAACTGGAGGGGGAATTGTGAAAAACGATTTATGGCCTGAATATGCGTATCCTCTGAGAGGCCTCGACCTCAAATCTCTCTTTCGTCTTCGGTAGAATAGAAAGAGAAAGAGATAGAGAGAGAGATGGGGGAAGGAGAGGAGGAGGGAGAGCGTACGTGTGAGAGAAAAAGTGCCAAAGGGAAAAATGAATTCAAGATTTTTCACTAGAGTAAGGAGCTTCACCAGAAGGACGAGAATGAAGAAAGAGAGGAAGAAGGAGAGGGTGGAGGAGGAGGAGGTAGACGATGCGAAAGTGCTTTCGAAAGCCTCTTCGCAGCTCTCCTTTTTCGAACGTTGCATTTCTCACGCCCGTTCGTTCGCTAGCTTTTTCTTTTATTCTCACGAGCGCATGCGTATTACGTACGGCGTTTTGAGATGATTGTTGTCACCTATTTCTTTTGGTTAAGAAAGGAAGAGATACAGAAGAAAGAAAGACACAGAAAGGTAAAAAATCATTTTGATTCGCGGTCAATGAATTATGCTCGAGAGATCTAGAATATTTTATGTTGATTTGGATAATAATCTGCGCTCGACATTCTGCTTTTTTTTTTTTTTTTTTTAAGACGAATGTGAAAAAAAAGACGGAAAATAAAAGTTTTACATAAATATTTCATTGCTTAATTTATACCAGGAAATTAATATACTTGTTCAGGTCAAAGTAACAAAGCATACGAGGTCTGGCTATTAAATAACGAGACTGGTTACGAAAAAGGGTTTTATTATAAAAATTATTCTACATTCGAATGCTCCCCTTCAATATACTCCCCTTCCCTCGCCACACACCTTTCCATACGTTTTTTCCATTGATCGAAGCAGTGCTGGAAGTCTTTAGTGAGGGCCTTTAGGAGCTCTGCCGTTTTTTGCTTTACCGCTTCCATGGACTCAAATCGGGTCCCTCTCAAAGCAGATTTTATCTTCGGGAACAAAAAAAAGTTGCACGGTGCCAAATCTGGCGAGTACGGCGCGTGTTCGAGCACTGGAGTGCGCTTACCGGCCAAATACTGCTTCACAGATAGCGCGTTATGGGCAGGTGCGTTGTCCTGGTGCAAAATCCACGAGTTGTTCTTCCACAACTCGGGCCGTTTCTTACGAACTCGTTCTCGCAGTATTGCTGAAACTGACAAATAGTAAGTCTGGTTGACAGTTTGACCCTCTGGAACCCATTCAGTCATCACGATACCGTTAATGTCGAAAAAACGATCAACATTGTCTTGAATTTTGATTTGGACATCCTTGCTTTTTTGATTCTGGGCGATTCAGGCGTCTTCTAATGCATCGATTGCCGCTTTGTTTCAACATCGTATTGAAAAATCCACGTTTCATCGCAAGTAATAATGTTTTTCATCAGTCTGGAATCTTTTTTTAACCTTTCAAGGAAATCTGAGCAGACCTGTTGACGCAAGAGCTTTTGGTCAGGAGTCAGGATTTTTGGCACCAACTTCGCACAGACTTTTGTCATGTGTAATTCCTCGTGTAAAATTTGTCTAACCGTTTCTTTATCGGCGTGTACAGCCTCGGCAATCATCCGGATGCTCATTCGACGATTTGCACGCACAATTTGGTTTATTTTGGTCACTGTTTCCGGAGTTGAAACAGTGACAGGGCGACCTGGGCGTTGGTCATCTTCAGTGCTCACTCGGCCCTCACTGACGCGCTCACACCAACTTAAAAACACGCGCACGAGATAGAGAATTGTCCCCATAGGCCTCGTGCAACAATTTACAGCACTCAGTCGGAGTTTCTTTCAATTTAACGAGAAATTTGAGATTGATACGTTTCTTCTGTTTTTCGTCACACATGGTTTTCGGCACGAGAAAAAAACACGTTCGTTTCAAACCGCTACTGCACAAATACAATAATAGTGACGAGAACGTATTTTGGTACGTGCATAGACAAGATATCTAGATACCCAACGCACTACTCGTTTTTTTCCCCACCCCTCTACGGTGCCCTCTAGGCGCGCAGTCTCGTTATTTAATAGCCAGACCTCGTAGAATAATAAAAAATACTTGCAATATTTATTACTTCAATAAATTTTACCGTTTTTTTTTTTTTTTTTTAAATTATTGATAATGTTTTTAGTAATCAAGATTAAATCAATTTAAGCTAATTATAGATGAAAAAAGATTATTTTTACAAAATTAAAAAAAGTTCTTTTTTTATTTTTACGTTCCATTCAATGATTGTAAATAATTTTAAAAACTTTCAAGCTGATTTTAAACACAAGAAAAAGTATTGCCATTCTAATAAATAAGAAAAATAAACATGAAAATAAAAATACAAAATGGCTAGCAATTTTGGCAAAAGTTTCAAGCATTTTTTATCAGCGAGTGCGTCCACGTCGTGCCAAATTTTGTAATTTATCACAGCAGCGAGTGAGAAATGAAAGAAACAACGTCATTACGTGTAAAATATATCGGCAAAGCTTTATTCACGCGTAAATATTCGTTTTAAAATCTTTTAACGCTTAATTGATTGCTCCGTTACTTTCGTAAACATGCACTACGTGATAGTTCGTACTTTTTAAAAATTATATATCATTTAAATCGCCAAGCTTAAAGCATTTATTTTTAGGATTATACAACGCGTGTGTACCTCGTATTCCTTTAACACGTACATCTCGAACGAGTTTAAAGTTATTTCGTTGAATGATTTGAAAAAACGCGCGCGTGCACGAAGGAGAAGTATCTTCTAATGTAACAGCAAGCTTTATTCCGAAACCTCAAAGATCAAAGTCGCTGAAAGTCTCGTATACACGCCGTTGTAAAAGCTTCTTTCGCCGAGGGCTTCATCCTTTGAGTCGTGATTCAAAGAACACTGAGTAAGAAGTACAGGAGAGTAAAAAGAAAGATTTTTTTTAGAGATATTTGAAATATTTCTAATTAGGTAAATTTACTATTGATACCTTTGGACTGCACGAAAAAAATCTCTCTGTGCGTACAATTTTTTCTCTTTTTTTTATATAAGTGTACGCTTATAAAATACGTTTTAAAGATCTTTTACTCAAAAGGAAATTTTCATTTATAACGTAAATTAAAGATACTGTACAAAAAAAAAAAATAAAGTTCAATGATTTTTGTAACTAAGAGAGATAACATATATGCAAATTTGTAAATAGAAGTTAATTATTATATATTTAAAATATAAAAAAAATTCAATTTAATTATCGAGCACTACACTTTTTTTAGATAACTTTAATTTTTTTTTTCTTTTGATTCAATTTAAACTTTCAAAAATTTAATAATAAATTAAAAACTAAGGAAATGTTAAAAATTAAACTATCAATTACAAAGAATGTATAAACAATCCATATTTAATCGTTAAAATTTAAAAAATTTTTCATTTTCACCTTATACTAAAAAAATGTCACGCTGATGTAGCAATGATAATTTAAACAACAACAATAAGAAAATGATTCTATAAAAATTAAAAATGAAAGTTTAAAACTCAATCCAATCAAAGGGAAATTTGAAAATCATAAACCTTTTTTTGCTTCTTCTTTTATCATCAATAGAGAAGACGAACGAACGAAAGAAACAAAAAAAAAAAAAGAAGAGTTGGATGCACTAAGGTAATTGTTTGGATGAAATTCAAGCAAATATACTTCTATGTAAAAAGAGAGGATAGAAAATTGATCTACGTGAGTGGATAAAAGCGCGCGCGTGTATCACTGCATACACACGCAGTATATGTGCACACGTTGAAGTCGAGATAGAGAGAAGAAAAGGGACAACGGGGACGCACCAACTCACAGAATACACGTATACATAAAATGCACATACACACACACACACACACACGCGCACGCACGTACACACGCACGCACGTACGCACGCACATGGACACACAAGCAAAACCCGCTAGAGATTCGCAACGGCTTGAAAAGCGGAAAGAGAAAGAGGTAGCGTGGAAAGCGACGGGGATGGGCACCGATACAAAGTGTCCAATAGCTGTTTTCGTTGGGTTCCAGTCACGAGTTACTTTATCTATGTATACACATATACGTATAGATGTTTCCATTGGTGCGCTTTCCTTTGTTATAAAGAGAAGGACGAAGCCAGCAAATTCGGCTGTTTTCGTCTCTTTCTCTCTCTCTCTCCTCTACCGCGCGTGGCTACCCGAATTCCTCGTTTTTCGCTTGATCTTAATGGGAAACGTCGGAGCGGGCGCTAACAAAAAATTCATGAATCTTCCGTACGCTCGTTGCAATACCGGTAAAGTCGAGAGAAATGTTTCCTTTTTCCGTGATTTGCATTCAATGTTAAGGGATGCGGTTTTGCTTCGGTATTATTGTTGCGAGTTCTTCAAGTTTCATTTTTAAACAGACGGTGAAATGTTGAAAAAAATTTTTTTTAAATTCAAAAACTAGATAAGGTTATATTTAAATAATTTCTTTTTCTTTTTGTTATAAAATCTATAATATCGGACAATATCTACATAATCCGTTTTTATCTTTTTTTTTTTTTAGATTCAGATAAATAAAAGCTGTGATTATTAAGTTTCTTTTTATCGTAGAACCACATAAATAAATAACTTTGCAATTTATTTGCCAACATAACGCTATGAAACTTAAAATATTGAAAAAACAAAGAATCCATCTTTTCCATTTTCTTTAAAACTCAAAGGAAAGAGGGTAAAAATTTTATAAACGTTTTTTGCCAGGGTCACGCAAGAATTCCTCAGTGGCGTAAAAATGCACGCGTTCTTGTGTAATATTTAGAAAGCGCACGAGAAGATAAAGAGAGAGAAAGACAAAAAAAAAGTGCGAGAGCGAGACGGAGAGAGGCGACGGAAAGAGATAAAATAAAGCGCGCGGAAAATATCTTCATCTCGTTCGCTCTCGATATAAAATAAAAAAGTATCATAAAGAAAAAAAAAAAAAGAAAAGAAGAAAAAAAATCAGTACCGCGCTTACTACGGTACAGCCATATTACCTTTGCCGTGTTCGCTCGCTCACATTCGCATCGCCCACGGCAATTGCAACAATATATACGAGTCCTCGTTTTGTCTCAACTTTGCGAAATTTCTCTTATCGTCTCTCTCTCTCTCTCTCTCTCTTTCTCTCTACCCCAGTCTTTTTGTCACTCTATTTCTCTCGTTCGCTCGCTTTCGTTTCGCGTCGCGTCTTTTCGATCGGAGGAAGTAACGCTCACGCGCACGGAAAAAGAGAAAGGAAGATGGGCGGGAGACAAAGTTATGGAGTCGTGATTGCGATACTCAGCGTCGTTTCCAGATGTACCATTTCTCCACTTCTCTATACTTTCGATCTCTTTTTCTCTTTTACTCTCTACCTTCTTCTCGTTCTTTCTTTCTCGCACTGTATTTGTCTCGCGCTGCACACACTTTTTTACTCAGCTCTTTCTCAACGTCGCTATCGTCAGTAAACAACACCGACGACGACGACGACGACGAGGTTGACGGTGAGGAAAAAAAATTAAAAGCAAAAAAGAGAAAGGAGAGAAAGTCGTAAACGAAGTAATAGGCTGTAGTAATGAGAAAGAAGAGAACAAATCCAAGAAGGTTAAAAGAGCGAGAGAAAATAAGAATGATAAAACGAATGAGGGGAAAAATGGAGAAAGACAAGGCGGAGGAGAAGGAAGGTGGAAAGGTTGAGGGAACCGTTGTGAAATCCATTCGAACGCTGGCTACATTTATCGAATCCCCCGTTGTTTCCCGAGGACCGTGGCGGCAAATTGCATTGGCATCGCATTAAGGAAAGGAGGGCTCTTGCTATCAGTCGATACTACATCTACTACTTGTACTTCTTGCGCTGAACTTCACACCGAATGCGTCTCGAAATAACAAACCGTCGAGCTCGATACCGTTTCTTTTTTCTTCTCCTTCTTCTTTTTTACTCTCATTATTCTCCTTATTTTACCGTAGAAGTTCGTCTCATTTTATAAATCAATTTTCGTCGCGAATGCGCGCGCAACATTACGGCGATACATACGAATTCGCGCAAAATTTTATTTCGCGTCGCGACGGTATGGGCGATGCGCGCGCGCGCGCTTTAACGAGTTCGCGTGAGGCTCGTCCGGAAAATCAGTAAATATTTCATCGAGAGTTGGTTTTATTATTTTTTTTTTTTTCTTTTTTCGTAACTCAACGAGAGATGCGCGACACGGATGAGGAGGACGGAAATTCACGAGCATATCGATTATTCGACCTTTGCATTCGTGCGCTCTATTCGCATAGGGATTTTTCTTTTATTTTTTTTTTTTTTTTTTTTTTTACAGCCTTGTTGGCGAAAAAAGAGCGATGAAACAAAGATTAAAAAAAAAAAAAATAAAAATAAAATGCGGGCAAATAGATGGGAAAATTTTTATTGTGTAAAATATTTATAAAAATATTTTTGTTCGCGAATTCCTTTTTTTCAGAGACAAAAACTTTTTTACATGAATTTTAATGACGTATTGATTTTATTCTCGTTTAAGTTTCGAGACAGTCAAATTTTAGTTTACGTTGAATGCATCGAGCTTGTCATAGAGGGATAAAACGTACTTTGAAAATTCTCTGTATGATATTGTTCTATTCGTTTAGATTTAAAAATTAATTAAAAGTTTTTGTTGAAAATGAAAAGCAAAATTAATTTTCCAATTGCATAAATTGAATTTATAAGAATTTATCTATGCAAAAGATTAAAATATATATTCAATATCTTTAAATCAACAACGAGAAAATATTTCATTTACAAAAAATAATAATTTATTAACGTGGCATTCATCTTACTGAAATGAAAAGAACACACTTGTTACCTAAATTTAGCTACGGGCTATTGATTCGTATAAATTGAACAAAAAGAAACTCATTTTCATCTTCTCTGGCGAGAGAAATTATTCTTTACATAAAGAAGAAAGAAGAAAGAAGATTAAGAGTCATTTAATGCATATTACAGAGCTGCATAAAAACACAATGAATTTTATTATTTTTTATAATTTTTTATAATTAAAAGTCGGATTGAATAAATATCGTATGTTTACAATGAATATTAGCTCAAATTATTTTAGTAAAAAACCAGCTTCTACAGTTAAAGAAAGTCGAGATTTCGTATACACCGCGCGTACCGCTGAAAACTGAGAAAATAAAGTAAAGAAGAAAGAACGGTCGTTAAATGTTAATCAAGAAGGAGCAAAGTTGGCAAAGGAGGTTAGCGTGGATTGATTGACCCTGAAATTGCAAACGCGTCTGGTGCTATTCGGAATAAATAGTCACGGTGCTATCTCTCTCTCTCTCTCTCTCTTTTTGCTCGCGCTATGCAAATTAATCCGATATCAAGTTATGAACTGTCGTTCGTCTTCTTATCCGAACTCCGAAGCTAAATAATACCTCGAAAACCTCCGACCGATCGTTGTCCTCCTTAGCGCTCTTTCGACGCTTGGAATTTTTTGTCTTATCGACGAGAGACCGAAGTCGAATATTTTAATAAGTAGATGGTGGGATCGATTATGAGGAATGGTATGTGTATATCGATTGAACGATGACGTCTGGTGGTTCGTCTTTCATTGCTTATTTCTTCTTTAAGGTGTTACGAGGGTTGATTGAAAATAAATATTCACCGACGCGTTGAGTATATATTGGCAGATACTAAATTTTTTAAAATAAAAAAAAAAAAAAAATAAAATAAGATACAATTCGCTAATTTCGATATGTTAGTAAACAAAATAAATCGATCTAATTATTTCTATAAAATTAAAAACCAATTTTTTATCGTGAATTTAAAATTTTTTCAAATTTACATTAATTTTGCTATAAAATTGAAAATTAATCGTAAGTTATCGTCCCTCGTTTATTAATAAAATGTAAAAAATCTTTTTATCATGGAAAAATGTAAATATAAAATTCGTTTTATTTTTGATTTTTAATATCCGATGGAGTTTATTTTAACATCTTTCTGGCCTTCGTCTACCTTTATGTATCATAATATCTTCGTCGATGCGCAAAAAATCTGCGTCAACTCTATTTTTCCCTCTTAATAATCCCTTTATTAAAGTTTTCTCGAAGAGCGTTAGCTTTTCTCTCTCTCTCTCTCTCTCTCTCTCTTTTCTTTTCTCTTTTCTCCTCGACCTTCGACGAACTTTGGAGGGAAAAAGTAAGTGAGTGAGAAAGAGAAAGAATTCGCTCTATTAAATTGGCAGGATATTAAAATGCGTTTCTATAACAATCCGGTGACTCGATACTTGCGCTCGCCTTTAGCCTATAGATATTGATATAAATCTACTTTATCCTGGAGATATTGACTATTTCACATAATATAATCTTTTTTTCCGTTTAAAAATTATAAGATTCGATAAGATTGATTAAGGAAACGTCTCGAATGATATTAAATAACGTCTTCGTTGCAACTTAACGTTACTTTAATTGATATTATGCACTTTGAAGTTAAATTAATGTTTTAAGTTACGAGTTTTCAATTTGAATTTTCATTCAAATATTAAGGATACTCTTTTAGTGGCATTTTGTTATTAAATTAAATTAGTACTTAAAAACCTTAATCAACCATAATTAGCCGTAGAAAATAATTTTCGTATTCAATAATTTAATCGATGCAATAAATAATTTCGCAAAAAAAAAAAAAATTTTCATCTAAAAATGGAAAATTTCCAAGAAAGTATAATACAACATTTCTCTTTATTAGCATACCATAGCCATAATTAAATTCAATTCTACGAACACAGTCGGTAATTCGCGAAAAAGCATTTTGTACTCTTACGTTTCATTTCTTATCCATTAATAAAACAGTCCATTAAGTATGAATATCACCAAGAGCTAAAAGAGAAAGAAACGAAGAGAGAGTGAGAGAGAGAGAGAGAAAGAAAGAGAGAGAAAGAAGGACACGAGACACAGCTTTACTGGAACACGCGCCGCGATATTTTCGCGGTCGCCCGCACGCGATCGTTGAATATATGGAAAGAGGTATATTTGATTCCACAAAGAGTTTCCAACCGTATCGCTTGACTCGACAGCTACCTACTGGAAGAATTCGCGGCTGATACAATACGTGTATATCCGTCGTTGTACATACGTCGCCTGCTATTCCGAGATGTATTAGTAAAGAATCGCGCGCCGTCATGTATTCGTGTTCTACTTGCGATACATTCAATTTTTGCGTATGTACAAAAGTTTTTTGCAGACGCGTGTATCTGGGACGCGATTTGAATTGAAAATGATGTTGGGGTTTTTTATTTATTTATTAATTTTTTTTTTTGTTTTTTCGGTACGCTATAGTAGCGTAAATTTTTTCTTTTAACGTATAAGTTAATTGGAAGTTTTAACCTGATTTAAAAGTGAAGGTATTCCTTGTTGGTGAATTAATGAGATATTAATAAGCTATTTAATAAAAATAAAAGTATTGTATCAAAACCGGTATACATTACTTTTTTTTAAAAGCTTTAAACGTTAGTTTCATCAATATATCGGTTTATACTTTGCGATCGAAAATTTTTCAGCGATAAGCTCTTTATCGTGGAATCACAATGCACTTTCGATATACTTAAATCTAACACTTGGTGTTCATGAAAATTCACGATATTCCGAACTTTTTTTTTGTTTGATTCTATTGACGCAAAAACCTTCGTGTATAACGCGATTCAACTTCGCTTCCCTTATTTCACCTTTCTGTTTTCTCGAAAAACGTTTTTGAGATAAAACGGAGGGAAAGAGAAAGGATAAGAAAGAAAGAAGAAGATAGAAGGAGATACGCGACGTGCCGTAGAAATTAATGGAGCGGGGAGGGAGGAGGGAGGCATATCCTGCGGGAAAAATGTATTTTCTTAAAAATTATTCGTCTCTCATTTTATCTCTCCTTACTTCCAGGTGATGCTTCTCCCTTTCTCATGTCACGATGCCATTTCTTTGCTTTCGATTCATGTTAGGAGAGTAAGAGCAAGAAAAAGAGAAAAAGCAGTATTTTTAAACTCTCTCGAGGTCGCCAGTTCTTCTATTACTGCGCTTCGTAAAAAAAAAAAAAAAATGTGCGCGCGCGCATACCGTCGTCCTTACGTACAGTACCGTCGAGGAATCTTCCTTTTCACATTTTGCGCATTTTGCGAAGAAATGACGCAAGAAAGCTGGATTCGTTCTCTCCCTCCTTCCCCTACCTCTCTTTTTCTCTCTTAAGTATTATATTTCTTGTCCTGAGGCGCGAGAAAAAAGGGGATATATTCGTTTTTATCTTTTACTTTATTCGTTATCTTTACATCTCGTATTTCTGTCTCTCCCTCTCTCTTTCTCTCTTATTAGCTCGTTTTGTTATTGCCTTCTTAGTTTTAAGTATTAGAGGAATTTGAATAATTGCGCGCATTTACAATTATTTATATCACTCCAACTCTCTATACAACGCTAATTTTTAGCGTAGCTCGTGCACCGTTTTATTTATTATTTTTTTTTTTTTTTCATCTTTTTATCCCCCTTTTATTACATTTAAGCAATAAATGCGTATGAAATAACGACATTTTTATATGCATACATACAGTTCTACGTAGAAATTTGAGATAATATCCATTTAGCCGATACAAATGCGAAAATGAAATTCGAGATTTTTAATTAATATTGTTGGAATTCTGAATGAAGCTTTTATTCTACATAATTTAAGCAACCAAGCCTTTCTGAAAAAAAAATTGCTTTTTAACTCGATTAATACATTTTTTAATTATTAAAAAGAAATATTTTTGAAAATTCCATACGTTTCCGCGAAGTAGTATTAAACTTTTACTTATTTAATTACAACCATTTTTTTGTCACGATGACACTAAAATATCCAACATTTTTTTTAGTATTTATATTTGTCATTTTGTTAACACAGCTAAAATATTAAAAAGGAATAGTTGGTAAATTATTTAGTTAATAGATCCCTTTAATCGCACAAAGTTAATTCGTTACGCGTGTCATACAATATTCAAGTTTAGATGTAAAAAGAAGAAAATAAAAATACCTTTCAACCTAATTTGCGTAGCGTTGCCTGAGTTGAAAGAAGCTCGGATGTTTAACATAATCAGCCTCGATTCTTCCGCATACTCTAGCGTATATACGCACACTCTTTAACAGCAGCTTAACACGCGCGAGATAAAAGAGAATTATTTAGCCGCCTTTCTTCTGCTGTCTCTTGTCTCTTCTTCGAAAAAATAGGATTAAGAATGCATGAGATTGTGCATTATTTCCCGGGGGACTTTTTCTACGGCGCTCAGCCGAAATAATGTCGTCCAACTATACCTTTCCTCCTTACATCCTTCTTTTTTCATCCTTCTCTCTCTCTCTCTCTCTATCTCTCGTTCTCCGTATAACTATGTTTCTTTCGGCCTTGTTTTTTGTTCTTTCTATTTACATACACACCCACACATACATGTATATGTATACATATATATATATATATATAGTATATATATCGACTCGTGCGCGATATAGTTTAAAATTTCAAATCCCTCCCGCTTAAAGAACTCAAGTCCTTTGTACTTTTTTTTACCAGGTCCCGCGTCTTTATTATCTGTATTTTTCACCGAGCCAGTGTAATCCTTCCTCACCCTCCCTCCTTTTTTTTTTTTACTTCGGGTAAACGGTGAATAATCGCCCGTGTATATATACATCCAGTACGTGTGAGCGAGCAACCTCCATTGTTTCACCAACGAACAATGCTAGAAGCCCTTTCTTTCTTTTTCCTCTTTTTCTTTCCCTTACTCCATCTCTATTTCTCTTTCTCCCTCCATCTCTCTCACTTTCTGTTTCTCGGTACAGCGAGAAAGGTCTGACCACACGTCGACCGTTACCACTCGGCTGGAATTTTTCGACCGCAGGTTCCACGTCGGGCGTTTCCTGCCTTTGGTTGAGCGAACAAGGCGTTAAAGCAATGGCACCGGTGACTCGTGTCCAGTCGTGTCGCTAATTAGACGCGACATACTCCGGCGAACGCTGAGGAATGCGGCTTTCGAAAACCGTGTGTAATATGCATATACGAGTGTTGTGTTGTTAACACGAGATACGAGTCTATATATAACTTTTGAGAAATTTCGCACATGGTCACTAAGTACTCCATCGAATGCTACTCGGCAATTGTACGAATTTTCTCTCTTTTTTTGGATACTTCCAGTCTTGCAATAAATTAAATTCGGCAGTTATTTTTATTGCTATTTTTGTTGCTGTTTATGACGAGTTATCATAAGTTTTTATGTGATTTTAATAAATTTTATCACGACTACGTAAGAAATTAAATGTAGTAGCACGTATTCGAGAAAATGGAAAACAATAACTTGATTAAATAGAAAATTAAAATAGGCGAGAAATCTTTTTTAATAAACATACCAAAAGTAAATTTTATTAAAACTAACAACACATTTACGAGTATTGATTTTTCGATAATTAATATTAACAATTTTTTGTTTTCTTTATAGAAATAATTTAAATAAATTTTTATTAAAAATTACAATGAAGATTAGTTTTATCGCAAAAACTATAATAAAGTTTCTTAGAAAGATTAAATAATTTTGCTTACATTTCACCAAAATTAATGTTGAATAAACGAGGAAACTCATGTAGTATAGGCTAAAATACATTTAACATTTGAATACAATTAATCTTTAGCAATGTCTGTGTAATCAGTAAGAATTAATAAAAAGCAAATATGTTGTTACGAGTCATGAACGTTATTCACGATCGTTCATTGACGATCAATGAAACACACTATTTTTAAATGAAACTAATTTTGCTAACATTTTATAATTAAAAGCTATCCGAAAAAGTTTTGGTTGCTAATATTTTAGTTTTTATAACCATCATTTTTCGTTTTCTAAAAATTTGAAAATAATTGAAAACGTGAAATGAAGCATAAAAATTATTCATTTGTTGTAAAAATTTCATTTCAAATAATTAATTTAGTGTACTTCTTTTACAAAATTACATATAAAAAATATAAAAAAAAAAAAAAAAAATGATCTTTTTATGAAGTAAAATAAATCACGTTGCAAGTAAAATAAATCATCTTTGTAGGGATTTCGATCGGCACAGTTCTTAAATAACACACTAAAGATCGTTGAAATTTAACATACATTTTCATATTTCAAACGCAGCGCACCCTTAACCCTTTCATTACCGAGTTTTTCCCGATGCTAAATGTGAATATTTTCCCTTTTATCCAACGAGGGCGTAAAATAAGCGAAAGAGAGAGAGAGAGAGAGAGACAGACAGACAGACAGAGAGAGAGAGACAGGGCAAAAGAGAAAGCTCATACGAGAACCGGAAGGGAGTTACGAATCGTCGCCAAATAAAGAGGAAGAGAAAGAGGAAAAAGAAAAAGAGGGAGAATCCAAAGGAGTACTAATAAAGATTTCAGCCCTCGTCAGCTAATGCGAATGAAAGAGAGAAAGAAAAAGAGGAGAAGAGAAAACGAGAGAGAGAGAGAGAAATGCGAAATCTCCAGGTTTTATTATATTTAGCCGAGGCAAACAGCGTGGGCTGTACCAGTAGAAGCTAATGTTACCCTTTCCCGTCGAACTGAGTGACTCCATTATTAGACCGAATACATTATACAAAAACGCTTGCCAGCTAGGCTAACCGCACCGCACCATTTTCCTTCATATTTTTTTTTCCTTCTCGGTTTTTCACTTTTTTACTTTTTGTCTACTGAGGTTTTCTACATCTAACCATATTTACGGTACAGAGTACCTAAAGATTCATACATATAGAACGAAGACTTGTTCGGTTCTAAAACGAAGAAGAATATTTGATCACTACGGTATTTCGTTATTTTTGTTTTTTTCTTTTCTTTTACACACAATTTAATCATTAAAATTAAGTTTTTATTTAATAAAGATGAAGATTTCTTTATAAAAATTCAATACCGTTAATCTTAACGAAAAAATGAAGTTATAAATTTTTAAATAAGCCAAAATGTAATTATTTTAAGTCATCATTTATTGTTGACAATTCAATATTTTCTAAAAACTAAAAAGTATAGAAAAGCCTGTTTATTTAACAAAGATTAAACGAAAATATCATTTATCACAATTTTATAAATTTAAAATTAACATTATCTTGCCATTGTCGCAGACACTATAACATCTTCAAAAAATATCTCCGACGACGTTGTCCTTGTCGTATATACTATGGCGAGTACGACGACGAGGGAACTAATAAAGACGCAGCAAAGAAAAGTCGAGGTTCTTATCCGCGCGCGCGCTGATCCAATATATCCGGCAGGCAGGAATAAAATTATTCGTCCAGGGGGATATTATATCGACATTCTTGCGAGCTTTGGTGAAAAGAGTAAAAGGCAAAGGATGAGTTAGGTTAGGTTCGATATCATGCGACGTCAAATCGGGTAAAGGAGATACGAGAGAAAGTAAAGCAGATGGAGAGCTCGAGTTATGAGCAAAATGAGAAAGAGAGGTAGAGGACGATTGAATCGTGCGATATTTAAATGAACCAATATCGTCTGTCTATAGCGTGGAGTTTTTTTTGAAGAGCCAAAGCTCGGGCTGTATATTTGATTTGAAATTAATATCGTCAAACAAACGTGGGAATTCGATGCTACGAAAATTAGATCGGTTTCCCGACGCTTTGAGAATTTTTTTTTCTGTCTAATGCGGTTGATCGAGTTTCATACGTTTGTGGCTTTATTTTTTTTTTTTTTTTTTTAATTTAAAATTGACTTTGACGATGAATTTTCTCAACCAATTTTTTTTCGATTGCACTGTGGTTTCATATCATAAATCAAGCAAATTTTTCGCCAAACATGAGGTATCCGGAATAATAAAGCAACGTGATTTATAGATCAGATTGACAATTGCAGTAATGTAATAATTATTTAAATATAGGAATAGATTTTTTTAGTAAATATATAATGCAACTTCACATTTCATAAACTTTTGTAATAGTAAACTTAAGAAAAAAAAATTTATATGAATCACGCGCATCAAGCTCGATAAAGCTCGTATTTCGTTCGGTCGCAGGCGTAAAAGTCTGCAGGAAAAAAAATACCGGCCGATCATCGTTATAGGTTAAGCTGCGCGTAATTCGAAACAGCCTTAGAGACTAAACCAACGCGTTATCTCTCTCCTCGTAACAAACGAGCCTCGTCGACGCTTATCCACGCCAAGATCGCATTTCTACTAAGCCACTCTCCTTCTCTTTCTCTTTCTGAAAGTCACGGTTCTTTTATTACCTCGTTTCATGAACTAACCCCACGATTTTTATCATCTTTTTTTTTGTTTTACAAATAATATATATGTATAAATCATAGGGTGTAAAGAAAAAGAATTCATAATGCTGAAGCATTTGCAGTAACTTTTGAGATTACCTAATTGAGTGTGTAATTTGGGTCTATTAACTGTAACAAAGTTGAATTCGGATAGGTCTATCAATCCATTTATCGATTCTCTTCTATAAAAGGCATTTGCTCCCTCATTCTATAAATATAAGATCTATAATTTTGTTTTCTGTGAAAACAAGATTATCTTGAATCAGGCAAACTGTTTTTTTAAGACGTTATTTTATTTATATATTGTAATTCAACAGTCAATATCTTGCTTTAAGAAATAAAATACATTACAAATTCTTCACGTTTCATTCAGTTAACGTTCCAGCTAGTTAGTTATATCATAATTCCAATATCACGAACAAACGATTTAATCAAATCGTTTGGTTTTAAATAAAAGTTTTAAATCGCATTATTTAAACTACATTAAAAAATTCATAAAAAAATCGAAAGGGCGAGTTATCTGTTATTTCTAAAGTACCGATCGTTCAACACAACTCCAATCCGTCGTTTACTCGCATATGGTATTATCCTATTCATTACGTGTGCATGATTTTCAATGTGTCAGATCAAACGAGAGGGAGAAAAGAAAATAAGGCAAAGAAGAAAAATAATGAGAACTGACATCTAAAGTTGAAAGTACAATAACCCTCAGAAACGTATATATGTTCACGTCAATGTTTTAACTTTGGATATCAGTTTTGGTATTTTTGAGGATCCTAAAATCTTAAGTAGCGGACTGAAATGGCCTCCAAAGTTTTTCTTTTCCCTTTTCTTTTGCTCAACTTTATTTTCCTCTCTCAAGCCAATACTTTATGGATTTCGCGTGAAAAATCTTTGCATCGATAAGATTATGCTTATATAAAGAAGATAAGCAGCCAATCTGATTATTCGTTTTTATTTAACTTATTTTCAGGTTCTAGTTTAAATAGTATATTCAATAATTAAATATAATATAGATAATCATGTTATATTATTTAATAATTAATAATTGGTTATTTTTAGCTCTTGAAGGCAACAAGATTTTATATCATTTATTTTGATAGTAACAATATGTTTCATTAATATATTTCTTATTATTATTATAATTATAAATAATTTAGTAAAATAAAGTTAAAAGATTATTTGGTTTCATTAGTATTTGTATTTTCATTTTTATATATACTAATTGAGCACAACTATAAAGTAGCTACTAAACTACGAATAAAATATACAAGTTCTGGTTCTAATTTAATTTCAACAGTATTTGAATTGCAGTGCAACCATTCGAAAAAAAAGTACACATATATATATATATATATATATATATATATATATATATATATATATATATATATATATATGTCAATTCAATCAGAAATAGAAGCCGCAGTATCAATTGTTCTTTAACAAAGTGAAAAACGTCGAATGAAACGAGGCGCGGAACATCGAAAACTGAATGGGATTAGCTTTGAGCTCCAGTGTCTTTTACCAGCGAATTAACTTACGAGAGCATCACAGAGAAAAAGAGAGCTCTCACAACGATTTCCGAACATTAGTATCTACGAATATAAACGCGTACAACCGAAACGGAATATACGCAGGCTCGCGACTCTCGCGCATTAAGTCTCATGCGCTTTTATGTGATGTTTAAACGGAGCATGCTTAAAGCACAAGACCGGGAAGAGAGAAACGGTTGTAGTAGCAGTAGTAGTAGTAGTAGAAACGAGCGTAAATGTACGACCTTAGTATCTAGGGACTGTCGGTGAAATTTTCTTTTTTTTTTTTTGTTCGGACTTTACCCCAGTGGAGAGTAAAAGGTTAGTCCACCGTGGGAAAGAAAAAATAAAACGAGTATGAAAAGTCGAGCGTTGATGGAATGAGAAAAGGAGAGACAGAGAAAAAGGAAGGAATAGAGAGAGAGAGAGAGAAAGAGAGAGAGAAGGCCAGCCCGGATGATGCATTGGATAAAAGCGGATGAGATAATCGTGCGTAAAGATTGCCTGATGCGGAACGGTGGAAAGCGAGAGGGAGCAAGAGAGAGAGAGAGAGAGAGGGGGAGAGAGAGAGAGAAAGAGAGAGAGAAAGACGGAATTTTGATAACGTTGATGTGGATACCATGAGCGACTAATTTATGAAATAAAATTTTATCCAGTAAATTTCGCTGTCACGCGTTATTTTTTATTTCTCCGTCTTTCTCATAAAAGTTTGATAATCTAGCGCTTGCGAGTTATAAGCCTTATATACAACAAAATTTTGAAACAGTGCAGCAATTATGAAAATAGGCTCGGTGATAATTTTATTATAACGTTAATGTAATTATTTCTAACTAGACAATCAACTCAACAGCCGCACCAAAAAGTAAAATCAATTTCCTACCGTGTATATATTTGACTTTCCATTCCGTCCTAATGAATTCATACAACAATCGCTTAATCAACGGATGACGAGCGTCCAAACGAACAAACAAACAAAACCCCAAAAGACAAACAGGCAGAGCCGACGATCAAAAAGCAAGAAAGAAAGATAAGATAGTCGCGCGTAAACATACCGAAGACCCGAAGAGCTTTAAAGTGCGTTTATATACATCTATATATACATCTATGCACTAACATATTTTTTATATAAGTCTATATAAAAAAAAAGGAAAGTGGGCAAACGGAGCACACGAAGAAACAAGAGTCGAGATAAGACGCCCGTAAAGTATATACCATATATATGTATATATATTTATATATATGTGTGTAACGTAAAGAAGAAGAAGAACAGGGTGCTTTGAACTCGTTGACGATAGAGTAGGTCGTAAAGAATACACATACACGCCTGCGCGCACACGCATGCGCAAGCGCGCGTGCGTGCATACGCGTAAGGGTGTACAAAAGCTAAAAATAAAATTTCTTCTTTTTCTTCCGTGAATGATTAAAAAACGAGCTTTATCGCGCATTCGTTTAAAATGACGTATAGGGCGACGAGAAAAAGACGGTAACTCGATACGCGCTATCAGAGATTTTACACGAGTTCTCTCTCTCTCTCACTCTCTTATTTCATTCTTCGATTCAACGTCCTTTTTATTCTGTCCGGTTTTCCTTGTGCAATTTTATTCATTTTCCCTCGGTGTTACAGCAAAAAGGGGAAAGTAGAAAAGAATAAATTGAATGAGTAAATTGTAAAGCGTAGGAGAGTAGTAAGAAGTTTTTTAGAAAAGAATGAACCTAAAAGAGAGAATTGATTCGTCGATATATGTGCGCTGAAAATAGTTTTTTCACCCAGAGTTGACGATCCTTTCGAGTTTGAGAAATTATTTTTATACTTTTTTAGATGTGTATCGATCTCTTTTTATGACGAATGAAGAATTTTAAAACGAAGCTATTTGATTTTTTTTTCCCAGTAACTACCGAATAAAAATGAATAAAAAATACAGTATGAAATTTCAGAATTTTCTGTTTCATGAATGTCGACAATAATAAACATTAACATGCATTATATACAAAAATTCAAGTTGTAATTTTTTTAATCCTTAAAAGCAATTTAATTATATTTTGCTCGACTAAATTATTTTTCTTCTTACTTTTCACTGTAAGTAGCAATAACACAAAGAATATTTCTTTTTTAAATCATAAAAAAAGTTCATTAATTAGAGTAATGCATTAATTTACCGCAATAGTTAAAAATCATTTTTATTCGCGAACTTAACAATAAATACACAAGAATAAACGTATAAATATAACGCGGCAAACACACGCAAAGTAAAGTGGAGTGGGTAAGCAAAATAAGAAAGAAAAAAAAAAATTAGTCAAAAGAAAGAATGGAAGTAAGGGAAATGAGTGAGAGAGAGGGAAAGTAAGTTTCAGAGAAAGTAAGCAAAGGGTTATTTGCTCTCGTTTTTTTTTTTATGGCGCTTATGGACATTTGCATTGCTCGTATTACGCGCGGAGATTAGAGCGCAAGCGACGATTTTATCGCGATCTGCGTTAGCCCGATTGCACGCGACGATGACAAGTGTGGCCTGTTTCTTGTATACGCACAGAGTACTGCCTTACTTTCATTTCCTTTATATTTATTTGTTTCTTTTCTTTTTCTCTCTTATTTATTTCGTTTTCTTGCGGTTGTTTTTATTTTGCGAAATTACCTCGCACGTGTGACTGTTAACGATGATGGTGAAATAAAAGGCCTTTCTTTTGTGCGCTTTAGAAAAATTGTTTTACCTTAAAAAAATAGCCTATTTTGAAATTATTTTCATTTGGTTGGATGAGAATTTTAAAACGTTTAAGTAGAACGAATAATGAGGAATAAAGTCAGATATAGCCTAGTTGTCAAATGCGTTTGTTGCGTTTGGGTATCTAAAGAATTTTTATTTTACATGAAAAATAATAAAATTGAATTTACGTACATTACCACGATGGTTCAAGTATGGAATAATTTTCCATTTACTCTCCACATTTAATTTAATACAAGCTAAATCCATTAAATCGATACTTCATAGTATCGATAGATGATTGCTTTCTCATACCTCGCTTATTACAAAATCCAAGCAAGTAAAAAGCAATCCTTCCATCCTTCCTCCGTAAGGAATCTCGCTATTCAAGCACCGGGTACTAAAAAATTAGCCCTATTCAAAATCAAATGCATCGAATGAAAAAGAGCCAGTCGGCATTCGTAGCAACGCCGTAATGCATTCCATCGATATCACGATTTCTCGTTTCTTCTCGTAAAAAAATAAAAAAATAAATAAATAAATAAAACGAAAACCGGAATTCGCGTTGCGACCCTCCCGAATCGAGAGCACGTAAAAATGAAAGATGCCGACCATTTCGATATATACGCGTCTCTCTAGTTACTGAGTGGTGTCACGAATTCGCAGTCACGTGCTCTCGTGTCCCTTTTCCATCTGCGCGTGACAAGAAATAGCAAAAAATTTGGAAAAAAGAATGAGCCGGAATCGGTGCCAGTGATCTACGTCATTTAGAGATGCAGCCATCGCTACTCTCTTTCTCTCTCTCTCTCTCTCTTCCTCTTTTTATCGGAACTATCGTTTTCGCTGCAGTAGATTACACCCGGAAACAGTCGGATGACTTTTTATCTCTCACCCTTCACCTTTTTTCTTTCCTATCCATCCGCACTTCTCGCGTTCATTGAAACTCTTTACTTGTTCTGTCATTCGTAACGTTCACACGAACGACTATTCTTCGCTGTACTTATGTACTAAATATAAGTATTTCATGTAAGTATATGTTAATGTGTGCAGATTTTCCACACAATCAAAAAAATTTATAAACATATGCAGCAGCTTACTCGCAATTTACACGCGAATCGCGTTCACGTCGCTACTCCCTCATTTTCTCTCTTTCTCTCTCTTTCACTTTCTACGTTTCACCAATACAACAACACGGTAAATTCGAACTCGTACTTATCGGATATCGTAACATGAGGCGAAATCGCGCTCGAAAAAGCGAGTTGCGCGTGCAACCAAGCTTCTCGTCGTACCTCACGGAAATCACGGGGGTTACCGGAAAGTTTTTAAATAATTACAGACCCTCCTTCGTAGCGCCACCTCTCCATTCTCGACACACAATTGACTCGATTCGAAAGAGCGGAAGAGTGAGAGTGAAAGAGTGAGAGAGAGAAAGAGAAAGAGAAAGAGAGAGAGAGAGAGAGAGAGAGAAGACACTGTCCTATAACGTACCGTAACCTGCGTACTTTTCTTTTTCTCTCTCTCTCGCTCTCTTTCTGCAACCAACGTTTGCTCGCTATTAATGGGAAAAGTTCGGCTTTATCTTTTAAACGGCCGGCAACGGTACTAATTTCTAACTTCTAGCGTTACTTCGCTCAGACCAGAGAGACGTTAAGGGCTGGTGAGTGGGAAACCATTCTCTAAGCTGAAGAGAAGGGAGGTGGTAGGAAGGAGGGGAGAAATGTATATATACATGCGCTTGAAGCTTCCAAGCCACTTACGGTATATTTTCGCCCTATAAATCTCTCGACTGGCTTTTATACCGTTGCGTGACGGGCTAATTATATTTCGTTCTTTCTCTACTCTCTCCGAGCGATTTCAAGGAGTTTGATGCGTTTTACTTGGTCGTTTATTCTTTTTTTTTTTTTTCCTTCTTTCTTCCTTTTTTGTTTTCAACTTAACGTGCTTTTTTTGCCCTTATGGAGATAGTGTGAAAACGATTTAACCGCACTTGAAATTGACGATTAAGATGTCTCGTCTTAATAGCTACTATTTTAATATTCTTGATATCTTTTAGATTTTTCATTATTTTTTATTATATATAAATAGCAAAAATAAAAAATGAAATTATGAAGTATAAGAGGACTATTAAATTAGTAAAATAAAAATTTTTATTTTATTTCAATTCAATTGTATAGATTTGAAATTGATAATGCAAATCATAATTTTGTTAAAGTAGTTAAAGACTTAAAAATCTGTGCTTTAACTGTAAATTTTAAGATAATTATTCTTGTTGAAGGAAAATTCATCTATCAAGTAACATATCACGGTATAAAAAGAATACATAAAAAAAATCTTTGAAGAGCTGCCGACACAGAAAATGAAGAATCAAAGCATACTGGAATCTCCCCTATCAAGAAATATATATATATATATATATATATATATATATATATTCATCATACACCTGAACCTCCATTATACAACTTGCCTACTGTGAATTTTAATCTCGGCCTTTAATTTTCAAGCGGCGCGTTCTCAACGCCTGCAGGAAAGGTTAAGGCTTAACGGTCGGTTAAACTTAACTGTCGGATTAAAAATGCCACGCTCGGATGCACACGGGGAAAAAAAGAAGGTTCGAGGAAGCGCGTAAGGGCGAGTAAAGCTACTTTCTACCTTTTATCCGTGAGTCCACAGCGCGAAATGTGATTAAATCCGATTTTACGGCAGTTTTAAAATGGCTCATAACCCCTTACCCATCCTTCTTGTTTCTCTTCCCACGCCTCTGATTTTGTATTCTCACGTTGCGCGTCGTCCTTCCCCACCATCGTCGTCGACTGTGAAAAGTCAAAAGCAAGAGAGACGAGCCGCTGCTCGCCCTTGAGAGAGTTTATTACGATTCAAACGAAAGGACAAGAGAAAAAAGAGAAAAAAGGATGATATCGTAAAGATAGGAGAAAGAACGTGGCCACTTTGGAGACTGTGGCTGACCGCGTTGGTATTCTTGTTTATCTCAAGGGAGAAGGGAGGCACTTGTCGCCCTCGCGACGTACGAAGCTTCGCTCGGGTAATGTGCGTGTATACCTCGTAAAGTGCGCTCAAGGGCTACACGGTTCGGTTTTTATGGATTGTAATTCAATTTTACTGAATTCTGCAAAATTTGAAGCTGTGCTGCCGTGCTGTTCTATGTACGTTCTTTTTTGTTGTTTTGCTTTTTACTTTCTTTCTCTCTCTCTCTCTCTCTTTCTCTCTCTTTCTATCTTTTTCTCTCTTTTTTCTTCTTTATTTCTCTCCTTCTTTTTTAGTTCTTAAAACAGCGCGTAAAAGTTTTAGGGCTGGAAAATATTTTTCTAAAGTGGAAAAGTTGGGAGTTGTAAATTAGTGGCAGATGTGGTCGTAAAATTTTTCTTATGAAAGATACTTTTTGTATGAACGTAATAAAGTTATTTATTGAATAATATTATTAACACTTGGATAAATCGATATATAGTTTTTAGATACTTGATATAAAAAGTTTCATAAAATTATGTTTTATCTAAATTTTTCCATAAATTTTTATATTTTCAGTAAAATTAATTTTAGGTTATGAAGTTTTTTATCGTGAAAACTTTACATTTTTTTAAAAAATAATTTTCAAATTGAATATAAAAAATGTCAAAATTTTCATATTAAGCTTGATAAAGCAACACAGGAAATAACATTTAACCTTACTTTCAAGTCAATTAAAAACAATGATAACACATTTGGAATTCTTTAGGAAATTGTGATAATTGCACTCCAATAACTCCATAATTTTTTCTCTATAAACTACAAGCGCACTTGCATTTATCCAACCGTTTCTCACGTCTTCTCGTCTTTCGTTAAGCCGCTCAAGAAGCTAAACTTTTAAGCCGCAAAGAAGAAAAGACGAACGACAGAACGGCTGCTCAAAACAAAATGTATAAACGACACAATGTATTCTTGCACAATTGAACATCGGCGTTTAAGCGCTCGTTAAGAGTCCTTGCTAATATCGCTGGTACTACCTTGTATGAAAGAGCAGACGCTTTGTAGTGTAGTTGAATTACTTGTCACGAACAGAGTTGACTTGTTTTACAGCTTTCGCGATTCGTGTGCTCTTGTCATTTCTACGAATTATATTATACTCTCAGTGAATTGTCTTGGAGTTTTGATGAAGAAATTCCGCTATGATTTATTATTCATAGTCGATAATCTTCAAGTTGAGTTAATTTAATAATAAAAAAATTTAGTGATTTTTTTTTTATCGACTACCAATCAAATTTGAAAAATCTTTTTTTATTAAATAAAATTATTTTTAAAGTAAGTTTTCAATAAGAAAAGAGAATCTAAAAGCAGCGAATAATATTAAAATAAATTAAACTAGCCTTTAAAAAAATTATAATTACGTTTCTATAAAATTAATCACTATAATATACAGCACAACGTTGCAATCTTACAAAAAAAACTAAGAAATAAAAGTAACTTTAAGAAAGATGGAAAGAAAAGAAAATAACACCAAAACAAAAAGGAAAAACTCGCTAAGAAAAGCTAGAGAGAGAGAGAGAGGAAGGGGGAGAGACGCTTGCAGCTTGACGAGCATAAGGAGAAAAAGGGAGGGAGAAAGAGTAGGACGGCGCGAAAGAGAGTTAAATTTCTTGTTAAAAAAAAAAAAAAAAAAAAAAGAAATAGAAAATAAAAGGAACAAAAAGTAGAAACATTAACCTTTTGTCTAACAATCCACCTGCGGCTTTCCTTTATGTGCCCGTGCATGAGTCTCAAGCACTCTGTCGCAACACCCTGTTTTTGTCTTAGTGTTAGAAGAAGAACGAGAAAGAGAGAGAAAGGATTGTTAAAGAGAGAAAAAAAGAAAAGGCTTTGGCCGTCGTTCTGGTAGTTTCATTCACCGCAACGCAGTGTTCCGTTAAATTTAAATCCTTCGTCGTTAACTACTCATTTTTTTGTTGCGTGATGTTTGTGAGTTTGGCTATGACTGCGTGGATTCGTAAAAGGATTATAAGAAATCTATAAAAATTTTAAACTTTAAATACATTTATCCAATATTTAAAAAGTTTGCCCTTTACATGTGGTTTTATACATCGGATTAATTTGATCAATACTTTTAATTTACCTAATATAC
Organism: Chalcis sispes; assembly: GCA_949987625.1. Lineage (NCBI taxonomy): Eukaryota > Metazoa > Arthropoda > Insecta > Hymenoptera > Chalcididae > Chalcis > Chalcis sispes. Next base: position 57,973,344 of record OX465097.1, on the reverse strand, counting down.
TCGTATTATAAAATTAATGGATGAAAAATATTTCATTGAAAGTAACAGAGAATCGTTAATTCAAGAGAAGTAATAAAAATAAAAGAAGAAAAATTATCATATCATCATATCCATTAAAACAATACCTTATCACCGTCAAAACATTTTCCTCCGACAAAGGAGCGACAATCTGCACGCAAAGCTCGGGTTTCATGGCGACAAAAAAACAAAAGTACAACCAATGCGCCATTTTCACAGCGCCGCGGCGTTGTTCGTTATCCGTAAGAGGCCCGAAATATTCTAGCGAATCTCGATTTACATGTACATGCCGAAGCCGTTTCTCACGCGCCATCCTTTGCTCGTTCGAATATCTCTTCAAAGCAGTGCAAATTTTCACTTTGCTGATGAACTTTTTGAGGCTTCCACGTGCGCAACGTCTAGTCCAAGCTTTAGATTTTGTTCACACGCGTAAGTGTGTGTGCATGTGTGTAAGGAAACCACCCAACTATGTGCGGTTTCTCTCATGATAAGTCCGTTTTTTATTAATATCTCGTTGTGCGATTACATTTTTTTTTTAATTATTTAATAATTTTAATAGTTTATTTATAAAAATTCAACAAAATTTGTATCAAATTATGAAGAATCATTCTTTTAATTTAAACATTACATATCATTTATGTTATGAAGTACTTGGTCGCAAAGGATTCGTTAAATTCATGCATTTCAATTTTTTATTTTCTATGAAAATTTAATAACATTATACGTTTATGGTATCAAAGAAATAAATAGAAAGAAAACATTTAAACGAAACGTTTTTAAAATTCAAAAGTATGAAATATAATTATAAAAGTGAAATATTAAAACCAATACCACAATTCATTATTATCAAAGAAAAGTAAATACTCGTGTATAATTGGTAGCTTTTGCCAGTGACTTTTACAACTTTTTCTCCTCTCCCCTTTCTCTTTTCCTTTCTCTTTCTCTTTTTCTTTCTTTCTCTTTTTCTCTCTTTCTCTTTTTCTTTCTTTCTCTTTTTCTCTCTTTCTCTTTTTCTCTTCTCTCTATAAAATACCTTATATTTTACTCTTTTAATCACCGACGCATAAAGTGCAATTAGCGCATCTCCGTGAGAAAATCGCTCGCGGGCAAAAGCTAAATTACATATTTATATACCTATATATCCATCAACATAAAACAGTCGCAAACATTTCATCGTTATGCCAGCCATCGAAATAGCCAACTTTCTCTTTTTCTCTCTTTCTCTTGAAACTATATCACTTTCTCTCTGGCATTCGCGGGCAAATATTATTCAGTGCCAACTGTCCCGGAAAACAGAGGAAGCCGACTTCCTGTGGAATTAAAAGGTAATACCGGCTTTATTATGACGAAATGTCTCCCTCCTTTCTCTTTCTCTCTCTCATTCTCTTTCTCTCTCTCTCTTTCTCTCTATATATAGTATATATTTTGTTCCTTTTTCTATTATAATCTTCTCTTCTCTTTACGGAATGAAACGAGAGAAACAGATAGAGAGAATATAGAAGAAGGCAAGAAAAAGGCCGAAAAAGCGCGCGCACTGAAGTACAATTCTCCAAACTAAGTAAGTTATGGATGGAGGTAAGTAAGACCGGTGGCGAAGAAGGTTTCTCCTCATCGTCGCCGTTGTCTTACTTGAGTAGGAGAAGGAAAAGGACAGAGAAAGAGAAAGGGAAGGAATAAGAGTCGTGAGGTCGGGCCGACCCAACGTCGAGTTATTCCACTACTACTTAGCGCTCAATACGTTCCACTTAGGACGACCTCCGCAGAGCAACGACTTTACTGCCTCCTTCTCCTTCGCTTTCCAACTCCTTCTTTGCTCGTATACTATACTCCCTTGATGTTACTACCGCTGCTGCTGCTGCTGCTGCTGCTACTGCTGCTCCTACCACTGCTGCTACTACCGAGTACTCGAGTTACGAGGCGTTGGTTCTCTCTTTCCCTCTATATGAGAGCGCAGCTTCAATGCCCCGCGAGCTCTTAGTTGCGGCCGCTGGCCATTATGAAATTATCAAATTATCTCATGTTTTACTTGCCCATGCACTCCTTGTATCGTATATATAGATACTTAATGAACAACTTTTTTTCTTTTTTATTTCCAAAAATTTGTCCTCGTTAACTTCGACTGGTGAGAGGCAGTAATTGATCTAGTCTGGTATTTTAAAGCTATATTTTCTGACTTTCGAAAAGATCTTTTATAAAATTTATGTTTCATAATTTATTTTTCCATTACAATAAAAATATGTCGTACATTAAAGATAAAAAAAAGCTTTTTCGTGACAATAAATTTATATTAGGAACTACAATTTTTCAAATAATAGAAGTAAAATATTCATACGTAAAATTTAAATTCATCATACGTTATTTCGATATTACCGAATGGTAAAATATATCAACGAATTTCTTTGATTCGGCTAAAAACATTTTAATAACATCGGTAAGTTCAAATTAAATACTTTTATCAATCAAAACGAATAATCTCTTATTTTTCGCTCTTCGTTTAACCGATCAAAACTTTATTAATACTCGGCCGTCTAGAAAACAATAAAAGAAATAAGAGAAGCCAAAGTACAACTAAAAAAAGAAAAAAAAGGGAATCCGAAGGCGGAATAAAAGTAATACCTAAGTAAACGCGAGCAATATGTTGCCACTTTGTTCACATACTTATGTGATACATAAACATGTGATACGTATACATAAACAAACATATGTAAGGGTATACGAGGACCTAAAACGCGGCTCCGCGTTGATGGATCTTTCATTGTGAAAAAGGTACAGCGGGAGAGCCCAAGGGTGAAAAAACCATCGTTCGGCCACCCGTCGCGAGAAACTAAACGGTCTTCATATGTAAATTTCCGGGACGTAAATCAGCGTTCATACGGTTAAAACCTAAGTGCTCACGGCTCTCGCCTTTGGTTGTTTGGTCTTACGCTACAACTCATGTATTGCTATGTTATGTGTGTGTACGAAGTCTTTTTTTTTTTTATTATAGCATTGGTATTACAGCGTTTTGCGAGGAATTTCTCATTTTAGTCGGTTAGAGCGAGTCTGTTAGACTCGAACGCGGAGTTTTCTTTACGATGTATTTTACGTATAAAAGTGAAAATGAATGTATAAAATTTTTTAGAGTAGATTTGATATGTTATAAAATGTAAAAGTTAAGGATTTAAACTGACTTTTTGAAAGTATAAAAATTAGCTTTGAAAAATAAATATGCGTGAAAAAGTCATATTAAATATTTAATAAATGAATTAATAATAACTTATTCATTAAATGAATTTCACATAAACAAACTTTATTATTATTGGCTTTTAAATGCAAACATCTGAAAAAAATCATAATTCTTCATAAGTTAATTTAGATACAAAAACAATTTTAATACTCAAGTTTAAATGAAAATAATTTCTTTACTTTGATAATTATATTTTAAAAAAGTTTTACTTTATTAAAACATTATTAATATATATTAATATTACTTATATTCATTTGAACGTAGAAAATGAAATTGAATTAATTAATTATTTAAAAATAAGTTATAACTAAGCTATAAACTAAATAAAATTATGCAGAGCGTTTAAAAATTAATTGCTCAATTTCAACTGTACTAATTAATATATACTAAAATATGTCACAAGAACGTTGATAATTTAAAAAACTAAATACAATTAAATGTTTTCAAAAAAATTTGTCGATAAACTAATAATAAACGCTAATTAGATGAACTTTTTTTTTTAAAAGAAATTATAAATAATTTCAATTACATCACGAACAAAAATCAATTTGAAAAATATGAAAATCTGAGTTTTAAGTACAAGTTTTCCTCCTAATTATCTATATTTTTTCAAATAAAAATCGTTTTTTATTGCTTTAAAGCATATCCAATCCAGAGAACAAATTACTTATTTACTATTCTATTCGCAGTACAGTATCGAATAAAAGAAGGGATGAAAAAAGAGAATGTTAAAAACAAGAGAAGATGAGAGAGTAACGGCGCATGGCGCAAAGAGAAGTAGTAAAAGATAGGTAGAGGTAGAGAAAGAAACGTATTTAAGTGCGATAAACAGTATTGGAAAGAAAACGAACGACAGGCAACGATTCTGTAGCAATCGAGCGGACACAAAAAAACGCGAAGTAAAAAAAGTTAGGGAGAAAGAGAGAGAGAAAGAGAGGGACGGAGCTTTCACTGAAGCAACGATGGCCTATAGTGGAGTATAAAGAGACGGCGATAAAAAAAAAAGAAAAAAAACGAGAACCGCGCGGTACGCTTTAATCTTTCCTCCCTCCCTCCCTCCCTCTCTCTCACTCTCTCTCTCTCTCTCTCTCTATCTCTCTCTGTCCCCCTCTATCTCTCTCACTCTAGCCTCGAATAGTCAGCAGGCCGGCATGCGTCATAAAAGCAATCGTAAACAACTACGGAATCGCTCTATATCGCAATAGCAAGCGAGCGAGGCCAAGCGCTTCGTCGTTTCCTCTTGCAATTTTCCGCGGATCGCTTCGCGACCTCTTCCCCTTTTTTTCCTTCTCTTCATCTTCATTTCTCTCTCGCTTTTTTTCTTCCCATCACTTCGATGTCTGACTTCGATTCTCGAATACGATCGCGCATCGGTATTATTACGACGCGCTATAAAATGGGTAGTAATGATGTCTGGATTAGAAAAACGAAGTCAAACGGTGCTGCAATAGTTGCTGAGTGAAATTGACTGATAAATTATTATTGACAAATAGTAAAAATGAAATAGAAGAATAAATTGAAATATTTTACTTTTTTAAGTATCATATTTTTTTCTTACTTTATCAAAACTGCCGAAGAGAATATGTGTAACGCTATTGCTGACCCATTAGTAAGAAAGAAGAGTACCATTAACATCAGATAAGTAAAAACGATATCCTATCGCAAAAAACCAAACTTCCATAAGTAGAAACTCAACTCTCTGAAACAGTCATGCATAATCGTTCCTCTCTCTCTTTCTCTCTTTCTCTTTCTCTCCCTCTCTCTTTCAACCTAACGAAACAATCAATCGCACTCGACCTCCAGTCATTCGAAAAGGGGAATAGTATATTGGCCCCATCGACATATTACAGCCAGACGCGGCAAAAGCACTCGCGCGCATACGCATCCACACACACACACACGCACGCGCGCGCGCACATACACACACACACACACACACACACACACACACACACACACACACACACACACATGCACACATACAAGAGAGAATCGAAATCGAAAAGGTTAACGCGGCTCCCGATGGATCGATCGGTCTAGCACTTTGCATTGGAACGAGGCTTTATTCAACAGCATCTCCCATTCGCCGCTTTTCTATGTCCACGCAAGCTTTACCACACTAGTCTTTTTCTTTTTCTCTCTCTCAATGTGAAATGTGCGTCTGATTGCTATTTGATGCTGCGTACCGACTAGACTCATTCTCGATATCACTAGTCCTAATATATATATATATATATATATATATATATATATACGTTTGTATAGATTTCTATTTTTGCGTGAAAGATGCGCGTAAACAGGATTAACTTTATCTTGCTCTTTCGTTGCGAATATTTTTTTAATAACTAAGGCGCCTAAGTTTTACTTGCTACATTTTATTTTAAATAGTTATTTCGAAACTTATTTCAATGCATTCGATGAATAAAAATAAAATTTTATTCGCTAGACTATAGTGTGAAAAATATTCTCAGATTTACCGATTTATATTTAGAATTGAGATGAAAATTGTACTGTGAGTTATTATTGTTGCAAAAAGGTGTAAAAATAAATTTCGCATAAATTTTTTTGCGGAAGACTTAAAAACTATGTTATAAAACCGCATGAATAACTATTTTCAGCCGTTGCGATATAGCGGTATTATTACTATATATAAAAATAAAACGAAATTATCTATTTTATCGACGATTTCGATGCTTCATTTTTCACGCGAGGAATTTTTAGAAGTTGATAACTGAACCTACCTTAAAAATGTATTTAAGGAATCTTAAGTATCAAAGATTAAGATTAATTACATTATTTTCCCAGTCATTTTTTTTTACATACTTTAATTAAAATTAAACATTGATGATTTTCATTTGCAAAGTCGCATTGAAATTCCAGCTTAAAACATTATTGCGTCAAAATAAAAAACAAATGGTAGACATGAATTTAGTTTAAACTGTTTGGTAATTTTTTCATTTATTAAGAAATAAATTTTAATCGCTAAAGCAAAACTATTATATTTTTTAAAATTTTTTTTTTTAATTTAATAAAACAATTCCGAGCTAGAAAATAAAATCTCCACGATTTTTCATTTAGTAAAAATTTCGCGAGAGCGCGAAAATAACGCATTTTTATAATACGCATTCTCTCACGCGCCAACGCGGTTTAAAAGATGGAGCAAAAACAAAAAACATAATAAAAAAAAAAAAAAATAAATAAAATAAAAGTCTCGAATTATCCCTCTTTTCGAGAATGCGCGCGTTGCTCTCGTCACGAAAACTTAATTAAGATCGCTGGCTATTTGTCTTTGTCGCCGTTTAATTACTTTTCGCGTAGCACACGCGCGTATACATATTCTTCTATCTTGAGGTCGGTGACGGAGAAAAGAGGCTTCCGCGCTAGCACGAGCTCTTTTCGTACTCTTTTTTCTCTCTCTCTCTGCCTCTCTCTCTCTCTCTCTCTCTCTCGGGGGTTTCACGAAAAAATGAAAAACGAGAAGAAGGAAAGAATAAGCTGCTTTGAATGTCTTGCTAACACTGAGCGAGTGCCGCTTAAAAAAGAGAAAGAAAAACTAGAAAAGGAGAGAGAAGAAGAGAACAAGTCAACGGCGGGACGACTTGAAAATTCTCAGAGGACGAAACTTTGTAATTGAATAGTTTATCGCGCGCAAATCTCAAAAGTTTTCACGATGAATCATCTCAAGAATCTTTTTTTTTTTCTTGACTCCCCAAAGCATTTGACGCCGACTCGCAAATAGAAAAACTTCTTCCTTCATCTCTTGAGCTATCTTGGATTTTAGTCATGGTTAATAGCACGAAAGGAAAAGAAAAATCTTTGCTGGCCGATGAATAAAAATATGTACGCAAAGACGATAAGCAGGACGAAAATAAAAAGGATTCGACGATCGATGTAGCGAACAAACGCACACACGGCAAAAAAAGAATAAGAATGGAAAATCACGAAGTGGATAATAAAGTAAGAGAGATAGTATCGGAGAAAGGGACAAAACGACCAGATGCTATTTACGAGATAGCGAACCGTGGGCGAGGGAATAGAAGTACTACTGTTGAGATTCTCGAAGATAATGCGAGAAATAGAACTTTTAGTATCGAAAGATTTCGTGATTTTCGGTACAAATTAGGAAATAAATTGGAAAGAAATCGCCTCATTATTCGATTAAAATTTTTCAATAATTTTGATATGTGAAAAGTTAAATATAAATAATGATTATGCTAACAAAAAAATCTTCAAGTTGTTAAAAAATTACACTATTTAAAAAACTATAAATTTAACCGCATTGTTAATCTAAAATAATTTTATAATGATGTACACTTTATTATTGAGATTAAAGTATTATAATCGCAATATATGGAACACGATAGCTCTGTGGTATTAATGGATCGATAATTCAGCTACTTATATTGGATATTAACCTTAGTCACAAATTTACGAATTTTTTATTCAATAGCTTATCATAAATATGATTATATTGCCGTATAAATTTTGCAGTGTATCTTAATGGAATGCTACTATCAACAAAATTAATGACGTCTATTAAACATCATATATATATATATATATTTGTGCTATAAGTATTTCACGTTAAACAATTTCATTTTTATGTGAGAGCAAAAATGTAAAATCGAAGTAGAGTATTTTAAACTAGTTATTTAATTACTTTTAACGTAAATATTTTTTACCATTAATACTGCAACTTAAATAAATATTTATAAAAATTATAATTTTGTTTAAAAAGGAACATAATTAAGTCATACAGTAGCTATATTTTATTATACTTTTAAAAAATATTACATCCAACGAAATACTCATATAAAACCAACACCTTAAAAAGCTATCAAATTTAATAAAAACCAATGAATCGTCTAAAAAAAATCGTAAAACAAAACCATTATCCAGCATCGACTCCTCCGATTTTCGCATCCATCATATAAGTAGGTAACTCTCCTATCGACACCTATATAAACCAAACTCAAATCAAGAAAAGAGTCGAGAGAGTTTTCCCCCGCGTTCCAGATAAGAAAATACGGCATCGCTACTGCATCGAGAAGGGGGAGAGAGAGAGAGGGAGAAAGCGGACGTGCGAAAGAGACACATAGACGCAAGGGACGATGCATCGAGTTGAACTCACCGTCGGTAAATCTCTGTGCCCTTCCCTTTCCTCCCTCGCCTCCCACGGGAGCCATGTCTCAGTCACAGCGCCGTGACCGTGAGAGTTAAAGCGCCGCGAGCGAACCGAGCGAATGCGTCTCCTTGTCTCAGAGACCCGCGAGCAAGTGTTTGTGTCTGTATACCATATATATACATATACGTAAATGCAGCGAAAGGTGTGCGCAAACCGTCGCCCGCGGAGTTAATGCCGGCACTGATCCACTAATTTAGGAGGTGGAGGTTCTCCAAGACTTGATGAAAAACGGCCCAACACCGATCGCTGTTTCTCTCTGTTGCTTAAGCTGCTGGTTTGCTCTCGATGGATTTATTGGCAAGAAAGAGAGAGAGAGAGACGGGAGGGAGAGAGGTGAAGAATAGAGTGAGAAAAAAAGTGCGTTAGCGAATTTATCGCTACGAAATTCATTTCGAATGGATTATCGAAGCGAGCTCGACGAAAAATAAAGGTGATGATTGCGCGGGCAATGTTTTAGCTCGATCGGAATAATAATTTGAAAAGGTTGAAAATGCTGAATAATCGACAAGTGGGAAATTTGAATTTTATTTCTTTTGTCGAGGCGCATTTATTCCCAAGAGTACTTTTTCTGATATTTCTTGAACAAAAATAAAAGAGTAGTAGAGGAAAGAAAAAAAAAAACGGGATAAAGAATGAAGTAGAAAATGTGAGTTCAACGATTTCTGCGAGTAAAAATATTGTTACGACCCAGTTTTTTTCTCGCAGATCAATCGGAGGAGTTCCGAAAAAATGAAAAAGTGCTCGAATTTTCTTTTCAAATTATAACAAACAACTTATGTATGCATCGAATAGCGATCGAATTATTAAAATTACGATATCTCAAACTAATCGTATTCGCAATATAATCAAATAAACTTTAGTGGTTTAATGAGTATTAAAAGATTAACAAAAAAAAGCGATAAAAAAAGAGCGAGAATAATTACCGTGTAAAAAAAGAATTTTCAAAGCATAGGAAGACGATGACTCAAGAGAAGTGTAACTAAATAAAAAAATTGTTTTCGTATTCACGCATATACTTGCACAGACACACACACACACACACACACGAACGCGCGCGCGCGTACGCAAATGCGTCTGTGTGTTTGGAATCATATAATACACGGCGAGACGATAGAAAGAGAGAAAGAGAGCCTTTATTGGCTTATTTATTCACTCTACTCGCAAGCTTATAACGTTGACTTAGAGTCCTTTACGACGTTGTTTCCGGAAATCGATATAAGAGACGACCTACTGCAAGCATTCTTCTACCGCATTTTCTCTCCCTCTATCTCTCTCTCTCTCCACTTTCGTATACATATACTTATAATAGATTGGAAAGGTATAAAGCAAACGTACTCTCACGCATACTTTGTTTATTCATTGGTTTTAATGGAATTTTCTTTGTAATGGAACATCTGTAGGTAATTTACATGCATAAAACATATCGCGATAACATTACGTTCACGGGCCATTATACGATCTTTTTAAAGCTTGCGTTATACTCTCTTTTAAAAATGTCACGGCAAGCACAAAACATTATCCTGCAAAATTTAGACTTTCATTGCATTCATTTTTTTATCTTTTCTTCTCTCTCTCTCTTCTTTTACCAGAAAACAAAATCATAATAGGTTCTCGCATTACCAAAGTTAAAACGTATATATACCTGCGTATTAAATCATCATTAGAGGCGGAAATTTCACCGCTTCGTACGAAATTTTTCGCACGTACGTTATTTATCCCCATTTGCACGTTAAGCAACCCATAAAACGCACATTTCGCGTGACTTTCGCACGCGGCTATATCCTCGATGAGTCTCTCGTCGTTTTGTTTCCACGATCTCTCAATGGCAGTGCTAGTGGACACTCTCGGATTCTCACCTAATTCATCCTTCGTCTCGACACTTTTTTACGCCTTGGATTTATATACATGTATAACGCCGCGCCTCTTTTTTTTATTGGCACCTTAATATGTCCCTCGCGAGTATAAAAGAGAAAGAGAGAGACAGCGAAAAGAGATTTAATGGTCAGTCGCGTGAGGTTCGTCGTTGACCGGTTCTCTCTTGCTCGACGGTTAATAAAAAATGAAGTGGTGGCGGTGGCCATTAGATAAGCCAGCTGCTTTACGTCCTTCGGCACGAGAAAAAGAGAGAGAGAGATAGAGATAGAGAGAGAGAGAGAGAGAGAGAGAAAGAAGGGGAGGAAATTAACGGATAGACTGAGTGATTCGACGAAATCGTAAATTCCTAATTGCGTCTTGTTGACGTATCCAATTATGGTTGCCTTTTCTTTCTTTCATTTTTACTTTTTTTTTTTTTATTCGTGCGCTTGAAATTATCGTGATTGTTATGTATGAATAAATGTTATAGCGGTTGGTGATTTCAGACATTTTATTGATTGACAGTTTGAAGAAAAAGTTTTTATGTTTTAGCTTTTATCTTTATTGTTTGGGAGAGCCATTTTTTTTTTTTTTTTTTTTTTAATTATTGGACAGTCATGATTTACGATGATGTGGTGCAATTTTTTTGTTTTCTGAGTTGTCGTTATGACCCAAATTGTCGCCGGTGATTCTACTTTTTAAATATATATTTATATATATATATACACAAATTATTCGGCTTATTTTTTAGTTACACGTACTGACTATTTTTTAAATAAAAAAAATTATTTTGCATACGTAAATTAACAAATTATTCTGTAAAATTTATGAAAAAATAAATTATATCATTATTTTATAAACATTTTAAAAAATTTCTAAAACAATTATTTAAAGCAATTTAATTGAATGTCTTTCCATTAGTCGACTCGTTTCGAGTAATATGACGTAAAAAATAGAAGGAAAAGTCTAGAAAATCAATCGTACTTCATATCATAATTGAGAATTGGAAAAAAATCCATTGCCGAAGAAGCATATACAAATAAAGATTCGCTCTCTTAGATTTTTAAGAATTTTCCGTTTCATTTCTTTTACTCTCTTATAGTTTTTTTTTCTTTCTCTTTCGAATTTTTTTAACTCGTTGCAAAAATATCGGAAATTCTTTTATCCGATATGTGAGTGTGCGACTATTGCAAAATAAAATTATTATATGTAATCTCCATCTCTCTCTCTCTCTCTCTCTCTCTCTATCGTACTGAAAATCACGCAAGAAAAAAATACACGTTGCATACATACACATATACGAGTTATAGTAAATGCCTCGGCAAACATTATTTCGATCGTTTACGTTTTTTTCCTCTATTTCTCTTTCTCGCACTCTTTCCCAGAGCGATTAATTCCCACTGGGTAGATGCTTGCCGAGGTTTATTTAATTTTTTTTTTTTTTTTTTTGTTTTAAATCTCTATCTCTCTGACTCTCTTTCTCTCTTTTTCCTGATAACGAACGCCCGACATTTTCGTAACGATTATATACCTCGACGCGTATATGGTTTTGAAACCAATAAGAAAAAAACTGGGTATGCAACACAGAGAGGGAGGGAGAACGATAACAAGAGAAAAAAAAGTGGAAAGAAAATTTTTCTTATTTTTACGCGACTACGTTTAAGCAGTATCTCGACTGAATTGAAGAGTCAATCGCGAAAATAACGGAGGCGTACTGTATTGCTTACAAAATAGTCAATGGGGGAAGAAAAAGAGAAAAAGAAAGAAAGAAAAAAAGAGAGAGAGAGAAGAAGAAAAAGCAATCGTATACTGGGGGGCATAATATGCGCGCGTTTAAAATCTGAAAATACGATCTTTGAATTTTGAGGAAAAAAAAAGGAAAGGAAAAAAGAAAAACAGGAGGAGGTAAAACACAGAGTCCTGTAGGAATGTATTCAACCCGAGGATGTAAGCTCTTATCATATTCTGTACATCATATTCAGCCGATAAATGCTTATGCGTATGTCATTATTTGCTTGCATATTAAATATCTTACTTTGCAAAATATACAACATGTATACTGTTTCGTTTTACCTTATTAACTTAATTTGCAGCGTTCCTTGGAAGTAAAAGGGTGAAATTTATTCAAACTTACGTTTATTTTTATGATACATCTAAGTGAAAGGTACTTTAATTAGACTTTATGGAAATTTTTTTTTTTGCAGCGTACAATAGCTACAAAATGAAAATTTATTCTCGGTAATAGGATGAAAGAGAGGATAAATTAATTCAACCGACGTAATATTTACTAATTCAAGCTCATTTTTTCGTAAGAATTTTGTAAAATTAGCTTTATAAATTATTTTGTAAAATTATTTTCATTTTTCACACATAAATTCCGAGAAATATTTGCTAAGTGGGCGTTGAAAAGGATAAAACTATGAAATATAGTCCGGCATTGACTCACCTCTGCTATGCGTGAAAGAAATATTTTTGAGTGTTATAAAAATTTCAGTTTCAAAATCATTTGAAGTGAAAATTCATGTTTTGCGTAGCAACGAAATGGAAGGAAAAAAAAAATGTAACTATCGCGGTAAACTATCTACTATAGGAAGCCAGCGATTAAGGCGTGTATACGAAAAATAACGTAATTTCAACGCGAAGAAATTTACATTTTATTTTTCAATGCTCTCGCTCAAACAAAAGTTAATAATCGACTTTTCTGCCGTGCACGGGGTAATATTATTTCATATCTCTAGCAAGTTGAACATGGATGTTTTCTAATTGACTTATACCGTACGCCTTACAAAGTACAAAGGACATTAAGTCACGGGCATTATGATCAATTACGTTGTAGCATTTATACGCGGCTTTGGTCAGGTAAAGCGAGGCTTTTGCTTCTTCTTCTTTCATTTTTATTCAACTCCCAACAAAGCATATGTTTTAATAAAAGGATTAGAAACGATGTATTATCGCTCTCTCTCTATCTCTCTCTCTCTGTTTCTCTCTCGCTCTCTCTCGCTTTCTCTGTCTCTCTCTAGGTGTAAAATTAGTCGTCTCCATCTTCGTTATTTTTACGCGAAATAAAGAAAGAGAAGTTTTCGACTACGAGGTTCTGCTTTTTATATATTTTCTATCTAAAAAAAGCCTGTGTACGTCGTTCCATAAATTTAAAAGAAAGTGCTCAGGTTTCTGCCGAGCTTCCCGTTTCTTTTATATCTTCCGAGTACTTCGCGTCTATTTTCTTCTTCTTTTTTTTGGTCTTTTATATTATATTTTTTTGCATCTTTTCGTCTTTTCTTTTCTCTCTTTCTCTCTCTTTCTTTCTGTTTCTGTATTCTTTATTTATATCTCACGCTTTTTTTCTTTGTCATTTTTTACCTGTTTCAAAAATTTACTTTATTCTCATAATACTGAATCGTCTCTGTTATTACACCTTAAGGAATAAATTTGCTTAATAATTTACACGTCTTTTTATCGAGGTTAATCACCTATGAACACGTAAAATTTTATATAAAATATCTCATAAAATAAATATTGATTTCAAATAAAGCACTTTAGTTGTAATGAATTTTGAACTGTAATAAAAATAATTTATATTAATGACTTTATTTTACAATGTTTATAAAATATAATAGATATTTTTTAATACATCCCACATATTTAATAAACGTTATAGACATTAATTTAGTTGAAAAGAAGAATTTAGTAATTTGCAAATTTCATAATCTTAGAAAAAAATTTCAATCAAACAAAATTAATCTTAATACCTAGTCATTTCCTCTTTCTGCATTTCATGTGAAGTTTAAAAAGTTTCTGTCTCAAATAAACATCCTTCTCTTCCCTCCAAAGCACAAGTCGAAGACATAAAGAATCATATGCAAACACACTGCATACATGCGGACCGCGAAAGCGCACGAAAGAAGTTTGGAATAGGTGAAATAACTGTTAGAGAAACATAAAGAAAAGAGAAAGAGAGAGAAAAAATACGTAAGCGTGTAGTGTATGTATGCATAAGCACGAAAACTTATTCGGCCTTCGCAAGTACGGTTGCTTTCTTGAAAGGCAATTTCTTAAACGAACCTTTTTGCCCGAATCTGGTCGTACAAAATTCTTTGTTTTATTTACTTGAAATTGTGATTATTTGTGCTACTCATTGTTTTATTTTACTTATTTATTTACTGGACCTTCTTTCTGAATAAGATATCGATTATTTTTTCTAATCTTTTAACACGTTGGTTTGACTTTATTTAATTGAACGCGTAGATAACATATACATAGTTTTAACTAAATATGTTTACAATACTGACAGAGTTCTAATCTTTGTAAAAATCCATATGCTGTCAAATTTTTAATTTATTAAATAAATTTAAAATTAAATAAAATGAAAAATCTTTTTAAGCTGCCATAAGTATATTTCTGTAAAGCATATCGATTATCCGTAAAATAACTTCGAAACATTACTTAAATCATTTGATATACATAAATAACTTTCAATTTTGCGAAACACTGAATCATAAAAAAATAATAGAAAAATTCTTTCTTTTATTGATAAAGAGAACGTTTCAAACGTAGAAATAATAGAAAAAAAGTAAATGTATTCACACTCCAAGTTCTGTACATCTGCGCCGTTCACCAGCTCAGTAACTACGAAAAGACTTTTTAAAAACTCATTTTCGGTATTCCACCGATCTTTTCCCTCTTCTTACTTTTTTTCTCCTACTTTCACACTCGTGTACGCGCACGTTCGCAAACCAAATGAAATGCAAAAAAAAAAAAAAAAAAAAAATTAAACGGTGCTTGATTTTCCTTCTCACTCTTTATTTCTCTCTCTCTCTCTCTCTCTCAGTCTCTGCCTTGCCCTCTCTCTTTCTTTTCGTCGCGTTACAAAGCCAAAGCGCGAAATTCGCTCGAGCGGCCGTTAATCCTGGCACGTCCCGACATGGCCGAGCTAGTAAATTTGAACTTCAAGGACACAAGGAATTTCAAAAGCTTTTATGTAGAAGCGATTCTGCTTTTTTGTAATTTATCGGTCTCTCGAGGCAAGACTCGTTTTCTCTCTCACTCTCTCTCTCTCTTTTTTTCACTTTTCGTAAACGTTGTCCCTACTCTACTTTTTGCTTTTAGCTTGGACTTGTTTAGTTTTTTTCTTTTTGTTTTTGTTTTGTTTTTTCATTCTTTCTCTCACGCGTTTTTGGTAACGCTGCTTCTCTTCGCCGTTTTTATCCGCGTAGGTGTATATGTGTACATATACGCTCGTGAAAGAGTTGTTGCACGCTAATTTATAGTTACTGCACCGAGTAGTTGAATATTTTGGTAGGATTTTCTATTCTCGTTTTTTCGCTTGGTTATGGCACGAAATCTCTTTTTTATATCTTTTTCTTTTGCTTGTCCGCGGTAGATCACGCGTTTTATTTTTTAGTTTAATTTCTTTTTTTCATTATCCTATTTCTGAACATGTTTTCTTATTAAACAATCTCAAGTTGAAGTGATTCTTTTTATTATTATACCTTTATTTTTTCAGTAATGGTTTGGAGTAAGCGTTATGTTAGAATTTTCATTAGTACGCGATCCAGCGTGATTTCCAGTTTCGAATAAATAACGTTTTCAAAATATCACGGTCTTAAATGATTCATAAAAAATCCCAATGCAAAAGTGTACTTTTTGCCAATAATTCAAAGCAATTGAAGCTCGAAAACTTGCGTTTGAAAACGAAACAAAAGACGCGTTAAAAAAAAATTCAGGCCACGGGGAGACAAGTACGATAAATTTTTTATCGTTCGCCAACGATCCTATCACAATTACCATTGAACGTTCGGAAAATTAATTCCTTCCCTCCCCGAAACTTCTAATTCAACGAGGTATTCCCTCTCGTAACGACAAAAAGCACAACGGCAGAGCATCGAAACCTCGTCAACATATATACGTTATAACTCGGGTCATCGGCTGCTTTCAACGGCATCGCTCGACGAACCGATTTCCGGATCGATCGTTCGAAATTCATCTCCGTCTCGTCTGGCGTAGCGAGCAAAACCGTATAACCGAGCTCTTCCCCAAAAGGGACGCGAGCCTCCATTGTTGTCGTCCTTTGGCTTTCCGTTAGTCCAACGCTCGACGGCCGGAGTAATGTCATCTCTGCTCCCTTCGTTCCTCTTCCTCATCCATCGTATCGTTTCGATATCGCTCGATTTACGCGGAAGCAAAATATGCATGCGTTATGCAACGCGATCTGGCTCATGGATACTCGATGGTCCGTGGCCTTTTTGCATCCTCTATATCGCTTCCTATCAGGCACTGTTCTGTGTCACACTTGTGATCTGCAAATCTTCCGGTGAGTTCCGGAAATGCTCTTCGAAGTCTTCTTCCTTTTTTACGCTCCATTTATTTTCTTAAAAGTAAATACTTAGGTGAACCGCAGAAAACTTATTAACAATAATAATTAATGGCGTGATATTAAATATTTTTTGAATGATTGTTTAAAATCACTCAGCTGATAGTTTAAGATCCTTGATTAAAGTTTTAATAATGAAATTACAATTCTACAGAATAACTAATCGCAATAACGGATTGATTAAGAAATAATTTAAAAAAGATTAATTAAAGCATTTATTGTCAAATATCAGAAATCGGAAAGTTTTAAAAACTTTTGAAAGGTTGTCAGTTGTGAAGTTAATTGTTTTTGATGCACTTTTATCATCCTGATATATATAAATTCCGTTAATCTCAAGAGAAATAAAAATTTATGACTAATTTTCAGACAAACTTTTAATAGAATTCCATTATGAAATTTCTATCGTTATTATTTAACACGTTCCCTGCCGCGTGGGAGGGGCGTACGCCCTCCACGCTGAACTTTCCGTTCAAGCCATTTGGTATTTTCATTGTAAAATGAAGAATTTTTGAAAAATTCATTATAGTATTAAGATGCCCATAATTGACTGCATAATGAATTTTTAAAAAATTCTGCATTTTACAATAATACCAAATGGCTTTAACGGAAAGTTCAGCGTGGGGCGCATATCCCCCACGCGGCAGGGAACGTTTTAAAGAAGCAAAAGAAGTATAAAAATAATTTTTCAAACCTTTTTAATTATATACATTTTTAAAATCCATAACTTTCTTTAAAAAAACTCTCTTAAAGTAGAAAATATTGTTTGGAGTAATTTTTTTCAGAAATAGATTTAAATAGAGACAGTTAAAAGCGACGGAATAAAGTTAATAAAATAACTTAATTCTTATTATAAATTTTTAACCGTATAAATTTTAAAAACGTTCTGTAAATAGAAAACTCGATTTCAATCAAGCTTTACACATTACCCAGAAAGACAAAAAAAAAACAGAATTTTCCCAGAATATTTCCCCGACTCGTGATAAAAGCGTACACGGCACTAAAAATCCAGCCGCCTTGGATCGACGTGATTTATTAGTGTAGAAAAAACTTTTCTGTTCCATACAGAAAAAAAAAAGGAGGGAGAGAGACTAAAAGTCGTCTAACAAAAAAATAAAACACAGAACGCAAAAAAAAAAAAGGAAAAAAATCGCGACCTCCCTTGCGATTATGTATGTGCGTATGCACCTACGAAAGGTTTATCGGAATAAGCTGCCATTGTCGCAGCTTTTTATTTTCAATTCAAAGCTCGAAAGTAACATACGTCTCTCGTATACGAGCGAAAACAAGCGAAAGACAGAAGAACAGATAGAAAGTGAGAAAGAAAGAACGAAAGATCGAAGCGGCATCCGTCCAAGAAACATCTCGAATGAAAATCTCTCACGACGAGAGAGAGAGAGAGAGAGAGAAAGAGAGAGAAGGAGAGAAGGAGAGTTAAGTGTAGGTTGAAAGTTGCTCAAATTGACCTGTGCACATACCGGGGAGAGATAAGTAGGGCATATTTTACGCCGTCTCTTTTACAACGTACAGAACGAGAGGAGCTTTTTCCGATAGGGCGAATGCATTTTTCCGCTCGTAAATATTCCATCGGATCTCCTCGTCGCCGTCGTCGTTTGCGTATGTAAGTATGCGTCTGGCTTTTTTACATCATCGCGACCCATGGCCACTTCTCTCTCCCCTCTCCTTCCTCTTATTCCTGCGGAGAGAAACCTTTTGGTATAGCGCTAGCAACAGCGCGCGATGTTTTTTGCTCAATAGCCCGCGCGTTCGACAAATTCGATTATGATCGATCTTCGCCATCATCCGGTCGTTACTCTTGAAAAAACTGGTTATGTGTGCTTTTTTAGGTGTGTGGATAAGAGGTAGTCGTATAAAAAGAACGATGGCAAAACGAAACTTGCGTGGTTATTTTGAGGTACATTTTAATATGAACTAATTTCGTAGACCTTATCGCAAGCTTATGGGATATTGTGATAAGTATTTTATAATGAAAAAATTTTATATTAAAAAATTAAAAAAAAATGTTCATGCAGACGTCTAGCAAATCTTTGCAACAATATTCAATATATTGTATACTTCTAAAGATTAACACATATTATTTATGGTACATATATTTATGGCAAATAGTATTTTACGTGCTGCCGACATTAATAAATAAATCTTTAGTAAAAGTAACGGTTCGCTGCGTACGGCTTATTATTAACTTTATAAACTCACGTCGTTTTAAATATTAACAGTCCTTCAATCAATCTTAGTAAGCAAAAGCAGACTCTTTTTAAAAGCATGAGTTCGAGATATAAAAAGATAATATAAAGCTTGTAACATCGATATGTATCGCGTGCAACCTAATAAACACGGACAAATGAAATGTGATAGCGAGATTCAGAAGACTTGGGGTTGCGTGAGCTTAGTTGTTATATTCATTATTTTGTATTTCGTGTGTATATGTAACTTAGTCTCGTGCGAAAACTTATAAAATAAGAATTTTAGTTTCATTTTTATAGAAAACCATCGATTAATATTTGTATCGTTAATAATCTGAGTTATAGGACACAATGGCCATTGGCAACAGGTTTTTATTTTACGTACTTAATTTTTCCAATATGAAAACAGCTGTGATAATATTTTTCTCTATTGCGTCGTCTCACCCGCATAAATTTCTTTTCGACAAACAAAACAGCAAGGCCTAATGATTAGTCAAAGAACGATTAGAGTACGCAAATGACTCACACATACGTACACGCGTGCGTATATATATATACACGGAGATATATATATATATATATATATATATATATATATATATATATATACTTTAGCCGTTGTCACTTTAACGTCGAAAGCCAGCAGAGCCGTCGATGCTTTGTTGATTACCAACCAGGCCTCTGCAAATGGGGTTAGGCAAACAGGCGCTTACTAGTAGTAACAGCGCCAGTTCCGAGGGCAAGGCTTTGATGGGAGCGGAAACGCATACAAGCGCGCGTACACACATACACACACACACACACACAGAGGCGCGTATGGACACAGGAACGAAATCTCTCTCTCCATCGGTGTATACGAGGGTATAACGACTACGCGGACGCGTTTTGACGGAAAGGTTGTTGAACCGGCCGATATGTGTCGGCCATTATCGTGCAAAGTCAAATGAGCCGTTATTACCGAGTCGAGCGAGCGATGTTACCTCTCGCGCTAGGAATCGAGCGCGCGATTTTCGCGCGTACGGGTACAATGGATTCGTACTTGTGCGTACCGACGAAATGCACTTTTATCGGGCAAGTGCAGATTATTGTGTGCTGGGAGAACCGATTATGTCCCGTAATGTCGCGTAATGTCGCGTAGCTTGCATTTGGTGAATATCTTACTTAAATCTCGGTGTACTTTTTTAATTTTAACGCGACCGATCTTATTTGATGTCGCTTGATAATTATATAATATCGTACAAAATTTTTTTATTGTAATTATAGGTTGAAATGTGAATTAGTGCAATTAGTTTTTTAATGTAAAATATGTTAGAATAAAATTAAAATTTTAGAAAATGAAATATTAAAAGGTTGAAAAAACATTAATATTTTAAGAAAACGTTTGTGTAAAAATAAATGTTTCTATTCATTACAAATGAAAGATTTTCTTTACTGTAAAATACAATTCAACCACTTAATTTCATTTAAAATGTCTTTGTATGAATTTTTTAATTTGTAACTTGATGAAAAACGATTTTTTTATAAATTTAAGTTGATAAAATTTCATGGTATAGATGTATTTTGATAAAATATTTAGTTACACATTTTTAAAAAACGTGAAACAAGCATTAAAGAAAAAGCAAAAACAACTTGAGAATTCTAGAATATCGTGAAATTTTGATATAATAACGTAGTTCAATTTTTAAGTAATAGCGCCACAAAATTCTCGGAGGGCATTCCACTCGATCGACCCTTCTGCGGATGGATATCAAAAGGTTCACACGCGTTAGTCTGCACGTCTTTCTCTCCCTCTCTCTTTCTCTCTCTCTCTCTCTCTCTCTCTTTTCTCATCTAACGCGTATGCGTTCAATTTAATTGAGTTATGCGGCATATATCAAAGGCGTCTGAAACCTGTATACGTGGGTGTGCGAGTTATTACATTCGCGCTGTCCTGACCGATAGATTCGATAGTTTTGAATATCGAGAAAGAGAGACAGAAAGTTTAAAAGAAAAAAGGGGAAAGAGAAAAGGAGATAGTTAGTTAGTTTTGGAAATCGGATTTACCCCGAACTCGATTAATTACAAAATCGATTTTAAACTAACTTACAAAACTATAAGGATACCGCATCACCAAGAAAAACGATCAATTTTCTAAACTATAATAACTCGGGAGGATTCTATCGCTTTTGAAGTTTTATGCGATCCTAAAGCGCTCTACGAGGCAGCGAGAGAATGAGTTTGTTCATTGTGACATGCATATACATATATTTACTTACCCTCGGGCACGGGACTGCGAGGCTTGTAAGTCATATCTAAAAAAACAAATAATATTATGGTTAGAGTTAATTAGTAGTATGAGATAGCTTTAGACAAATGAAAACTTTAGACATAATCATACAACAAAAAAATTTATGATTATTGTTTAAGTGTGTTTTCACATTTAGTTTGCAATTAGTTGCAGTCTAGTATAAAAAACGATGAATTTTTTTTGTTTTTTTTTTTGTTTACTTGTGATATTTTTAACACAATGACATTTAAATTATAGTACGTAACATCAGTTTAATTGCAAATTATGGTATGACAATTCCTAATGAATTGAAAAAATGTGCTCAACACATTGAATTAGTATACCGAACAAGTTAAATAGAAAATGTAATTGACTAACGGTAATTAAATTTTAATTTGAATCGAAAAATAAACAAGAAATTAAATTTGGAAAGTTAGGAAATTACTCCGTATAAACTCATAACTAGTCAACTTTCTACATTAACTTTTTTTCTAGAAGTGAAAAAGTACGTATTACGAGAAAAACTCTCGTAGAAGTATGCAAATATATTGACAATATAATTAAAAATCTTCTGTCTGGCCTAAAATTATATCAATATTTCGGTTTTTTTAACTACGCGAAATGTAGTAGTTGAAGTTAAAAATCGAATAAAACAATTTCATGCAATGATTACGAGCAGGCAATAAGTAACAAAATTTATAACCTTACAAATATCTATTATCCTCTATTCACTATCGTCGATACGTCATTAAATCACGAAAATTCATTCCATAAAAATCCTGCAAATCTCTTGAAAATATGTGAGCCAAACATTCTCTCATAAAATTAGTCATTTTTTTTTTTCAATGGAATTGTGTGAATGCGACTTTTCGGGTATACACAAACACACATACACATTAACGCACACATTGAGAAGCATCGAAGAAGAGCGGAGAATATAGAAAAAGACAGGAAAGGATGACTGTGGCAACTTTTAATTATCCGCCCCTTGAGATCCATTAATGAAGAGGCTCGACCTACTGTCGCGTCGTCGGCGCGTCGGAAAATAATTAGAAGTTTTCAACAAAGAGCAACTTTGGAAGCCTCTTCTCTTTACCTATCTCTCTCTCTCCCTCTCCCTCTCTCTCTCCTGTGCTCTTATCTCTTCTATGGCGTTATGTATACGTATATAAACGTCGGTTACAAAACAGGAAGAGACGAGAGAAAATCGGAGAGGTGGTCCTGAATGTCATCGTCACATCGGATGTGTTTCTGCGACGGAGAAGCGATAGTAAATAATCGGAAATTACGCAGCGGCGGTCGTAGGATAAACTTTTCTGCGGGATTGACGCGCACGATTAAGGGTAGGAGGCCCTTGTCTACCGCGATGAGAATTTTGAGGAACGAGTCTCCGTAGTGTACCGATAAGAGGATTCGACTCGTAGAAAAATTTATTTCACGAAAAGTCAACGGTATTTTTATATTACAATTATTTATTTTAAAAATTGTTTTTTGTTTTATTTCTCAGATCGATATGCTAAGTATCATTACTTCATTATACTATAATGCAGTTTTTAATCTTGAAAAAAACATCATACATCTCGTAAGTAGTTTATTGTACGCCTAAATATAAATTACAAAACTTCATTCGACATCTAGCGTTAAAATGATACATTAATTTAAATTATTGAAATTTTAATCTACGTAACTTTAGCTTTAATATGATTCCATCAAGCCACATAATTTAAATTATCTGTAACTTTTGAAAGTAAATAACTATTAAATGAAAAATTTAATCACTATCGTTATTTAAATGAAAGCAGGCGAAAATTTAAGTACGACGTAAATAGATATTTATTGAATTAAATGTAAATTAAATTTAATTGGAAAGTAATTGATTTTATTATTTCATGCATCGATTTGCAATTTTATTCGTAATTGTAAGCTTCTTTAGTTTAATCGATAAATTTTATAAGTAAATCCTTGTAATTCAGATTAAATTGTAATGAAAATTCACAAAAAAAGCGCTCCTGTGAGAAAATGAAAGAGCTTTTATTACTGATAAAAACTGCCAGTACATAAAAGAGATGTAATTTAAAAAATTTTTCATTTTTTATTTAATTTGTTTTTAATGTAATATTTTTATTAAAAGAAATAAAAAAAATAAAAAAAAAATACCACAATTCGTCATATAAAATAAGTGCGATGGAATATATTTCAATCGTAAAATTAAAAATATTCAGAAAATTTACGCTTGTAACGTTCGATTCCAATTTTAAGTTTTTTACACCTCCCCGTTACAGCAGTATCGATAAAAATTAAGTTTGAAACCTATATACTAAACTTAGTTTCCACTCTGAGGCATTCGATATTCCGAGAAAATCAGAGCGATAACCTTTAAAAGAATTTGAATTGGAACTTTTTACAAGTGCGAATAAGCCGAAAGATATACATTATGATAAACAGTTGAAAAGAAAATTTGGTGTAAGAGAAGAGAGTTACAGGGAGAGAGAAACGAAGAGATACGCCGAGTGAGAAAGTCTCGAAAAAAAGAAAAAGGTAGAAGAAGAGAAGATATAGAGGAATAAGAGAAAGCTGACGCTAGCAAGTGTATAATATATACGCGTGTGAAAGTGCAGTTGCGGGTGGCAAAAAAATAAAGCAGCAGCAGCAATGGTAGCAGTAGTAGTAACAGCAGCAGAACGAGCGACTACTCCTGCGAGCGATTGATTTTCTCGATATTTCAGTGAGACAGCGCGCGCCTGCGAAAGAGTGAGAGAGAAAGAGAGAGAGAGAGTGAAACTTTGGACTATCCAACTGCGAAAAATGAGGAAACTTTTGCCTGCTGAGATTCGTGATCACGTCCCTCTCGCCCGTAACGGTTTCTGCTTTCCAAGTCCAGATTTCAGATTTCTCTTAGGCTACGTATGCGGGTGTGAGGGTATACTTATATATGTGTATGCGTATACAAGGAAAGATATTGGTATACACGTGCGCATTATAGAAAAATCTCTCTCCGCACCCGTATGTGCGAGTTAGTTTTCTGTTTTCCCTAGAAGAGAAAGAGAGAACGAAAGAGAGAGAGAGAGAACGAGAGAGAGATAGAACGAGTGAGAGAAAGAGAGAGAGAGAGAAAGAGAGTAAGAACGAGAGAGAGATAACGAGAGAGAGAGAAAGATAACGAGAGAGAGAGAGAGAGAGAGAGAGATAGAATGAGAGAGAGAGAAAGAGAAAAAGAAAAAGAGGTAAAACTGCGGTAAAGCTCGGACGCATGCTAAGGAAAATGTGCGTCTGATATATGATGTGTGTATGGGTGCGAGTGTTTATGTATGTGTGTGTGTTTTTCTCCGTCTCTCTCGCGCGGAAAAACTTGGCAAACAAAAGTTTCGTCGATACAACGCCGTGTACACACTGTGATGTTGTACCGCGGTAAACTTTACGATGGCAGCGTTCTTGAGGGCGGTGGGGGGTGGTAAAGTAACTTATCGATATATACATACATATAAATGTATACACGTGAAAAAGACGAGAAATATCAATATTTTCACGTTACTTTTTCTCTTCTCCATCTTTTTCGACGGATTAAATTTTCTTCTCCGCGAGAGCAAACAACGTATTGTAATCGCCACGAGCATCGATGATAATACACGCGTGCCGACAAAATTACGATCGGCATTTCTGAATATTTTAACCATTTCTATTTGTCATTTATAATATTTCACCGCTCGACGTTTAGAAGCATTAAGGTTTGTCTCGTCATAGGTGATCATTCACTGGCTTTGTTTTAAATAATAATGGCGCAATAAACGCAACGCAAGGCACATCCGTTTGTGGATTATCCTTAATTCCCTTTATTGGTGAAACAATCGGAAGGATGGATGTGTAAAGAGAAAGAGGGCAATATAGGAAGAAGGGGAGAACTGAGTAGAGGCGACAAAGTCTGGTGGATGAGAGGAAAATCCGCTTTTCTGGTTATGACAATTTTACGTCCATCACTTATAATATCTCTTTATTATTTCCTTTCTCTTTTCCTTCACCTTCTTTCTGTCCTTATTAATTTTTGTCTTCCTTTTTTTTATTACAAAAAAAATTTTCTTTATTAATATCATATTTCGTTTATATTATATTAGATACGCAAGCTAATAAATTTTAATACTTGTAGTTTCAAATTTAAGTTAATATAATTAATTATTTACAATACAATGAATAAAAATATTAAATTTTATTAGAAAAATAAACTTTTTTATTTTATCTTCACATCTAATAGATTTTAGATTCTCTTTAACAAAAATATATCGCTGTAGAGTCAGCGAAAAGAAAATAGCGAAAAGATAATAGACTAGCTAACCATTCTCATCTGACCTACATAAAATTTTTTTCATGCTTCAAAATTTTTTAACCATCCTGATTAATTAACGGATGAACGAAAGGAAATTTGAAATACGTGAAGTTTGCGGTAATAAAAAACTTCGAAGCTTCATAACAGCGGACGGCAGATCTCGCGTATATGTGTTAATTGCAATAAACAAAGTGAGATAGTGACGGTCAAACGAACGATTTTACCGATTAATCCTTCGGGGCACATCTCGACTCCTCTTATATCGAGCACCGGTACGCTATTGAGTACATAGTTAAGCGACGGATTACTTCGTAATCGGAGCACGCGATCGAACGCGCTGTCGCGTTTCGTCATTTTTATTCCAGAAGCGATGAAAGCTTCAATGTTATTTTGAAAGATGATGATGTAGTGCAGATAATATTTTTTAATAGGATGTATCGGTTTTTTCGTTTTTTTTTTTGATTATTTTTTTGATGAATTGATCTTTTTGAGATAAAAATCAATTTTATCCGTAAGTGGCTTTTGTGTGCAAAAGAAACAAGAAAAATATTTGAAATTTTTTAATGCAAACATAGAACATTTATATACTTTACTATTACAGAAAAGATTTAAAAGTATATTATTCTATTCTATAGTAAAAAAATATAATTATTTGGATATAATTATTTCAATAGATATAAAACTAAAAATATTTTACCATAAGAAATCTTTTACGGATCTTTTAATCCAATCAAAAGATTCAATACATAAAAAGAAACTCAAGTCCATTTACAGCAACATTAGCCACATAATTGCGGGATGATCTTCATTTCGAGCAAAGCTTGTGTACCGTATCAGTATATTAGTCGTCGATAATTTATTTCCGGAACGTGATCAAGAGTGATCATAAGATGAAATTAACTTTAGTTAGAATCGATACTCACGCGTATAGCAATGTAACTGTTACGAGACATGCATATATTCAAGGGAGAACAAATTTTTATTTGCATTATTTCGATTGAATTCGAATTAAATTAAGTTTTAATACTGTACCTATTCTAATGTTTCAGATTTTTGAAATGAACCATTATTCTTTTAAGTCAGACTTTATCGATCGTTGTTTAATTAATCAATTGAGAACGGAACAACACGTGTTTCATTAATAGCTCATCGATAAAAACAATACTTAGATATTCGCAACTTGTTGAATAGCCCAATTTTAGTCATAAACGTACAATAATCACCCGTCCACGAAAATTTACGTTTTGCTCGACTGTATAACATCCACGTCTTACATTCTTAATTCAAGCTTTTTTTGCCGCTTCTTTTTGTTTCCGTTTATTCTTTCATCAGGATGTGTGTGTGTATGTGTATGTGCGGTATTTTTCTTGACTTGCGCTAGCAAGGCGACCTCGTATTAAAACGAGGCAAAACGAAGAAAGCAGTCGGAACTCTCATAAAAGCAGATGTGAACACGTGCCTTACATACTCAAAGTGCTTTCTATCCTTTCTAACCTTATCTCTCTCTCTCCTTCCCTTTCTGTCTCCTTCCCTCTTTCTTTCTGACTCACTCTCTCTCTTTGTTTCTCTATCATTCATTGCTCATTCTCTCGCTTTTGAGAAAACCAACAGTAGATGCACGTGGGTATGTGCCTGAGGATGAGCTCTCATATTACGCGCGATTTATTTTCTCTCGTTTATTCTCGGTCGAAATTCTGATCTCGAGGATTGGTATAGATTTACCATCTGCGTTCTCTATTCCTTTTTTGTTTTAAATTGAGGAGTAAACATCACGTGTAGCTTGAATCTTGCAATCTACTGCAAGATTTTGATTGGGTATAAAGAAAAAGTAAACGGAATTAATTGATGGATTGAGTTATTGATAGAAAACTTTATTATAAAGAAATACGGGAGCAACAATCTTCTGCAAAAACAGAACGAAGTTGTCGAAAAATCTTCAAACTAGATGAAATGATAAACTATTTTTTGATTGGTTCAATGTCAAAAAATGAAAAAAACGTTTATTTATTGAGAAGTATAAAAGTTCAAAATTAATTATTAAATATATACCATAAGCGAAATACATTAAAACTCACCTAATATTTTTATACCTAATTTTGCAATTATATGTTAAATTACCATTAAATTTATCACATCAGTATCATAGATGCGTTATCGAAAAATTTTTAAATTATATCCAAAATAAACAAGTTAATTAAGGCATCATGAAAATTAAGTTAATAAAAAAGTTAACGTGCTGATGAGCAAAAAATAAATACGATTCAACTAACGAGAAAAGTTTTTCGCTTTGTGTATAAACGCGGAGTTTCAAATTATCCTTATTTTTCGTAGGCAGCTACGCAGATTGGCACAGGCTGAGCAGCAAAACGAAATCCGAGGAGTAGATAAATTTATTATTATTTATATTCTGGAAAATATGCAGAAATAAAAAAAAATGCGTTTACAAGAACCTAGTTAACGTATGACATCTGAAACGTTGCAGCTACATCAAGAGCTCAGTCTGTCTTTCTTTCATTCTTACTTTTTTTCACTCTTTTCCGTATCGAAGTGAAATTCGAAACGATAACTTGACCTGGGTGCACACGGAGTCGTTAACAAGACGTTCACACTAGACTTGTGTGCTCACGCGTAACGTAAAGAAATTTTATACGGTGTCGTTACTACCTTTACAACAATAAGGAGCGAAATAACGAGAGAGAGAGATAGATAGATAGATAGATAGATAAAAATGATGTCCTATCAAGAAAATCATTTACCACTGGTAAAAATGTGAATCATCTGAATTTGAGAGCTTCAAGAAAGAATACTTTTTTGACGTCATCAGCGCGATATTATAAACTCTTTTACTTTTATCTTTTTTTACTTCTATTCAGATTTTGTACTCTTTTGTTTCACTCATTCACTCTCTATCTTTCCCTCGTCATTTTTAATTCCCTATTCTCTGCGCGTTTGCTTGAAACTTCATTATTGATTATATGCAGCAGTATAGAATAAATTAAATAATAATTATAGATCAAAATATTAATTTGAATATTTTTAGTTTTTAAAAAGTTTTAATAATTTAAAAATTTAATTAAAAACTAAATCTATTAATAAGTAAAATTTGAAGTTTTTTTTTATCCTAATTAAAAATCATGCAAATTACATCAACTTCTTAAATTAAAATTATTTATTTTTTACATTTGCAATTATTTATCTTTTAAATACAAAAATGAATAGTTTGTCTTAAATAAAAATAAAAAATTATTATCAGTATTCAATTAATGTTACGTATTATAATGTAATTCATTAAAAATGATTTATTATCGAAAAAGAGCTCCTAACAAATAATGACTAACGTATCTTTTTTCACACTCACGGGAGAAAAAGATTTAACTATTTCTTAATTATCGAATTTGCGACGCACAAAGGTCTTGAAGAAAAAAATACCAAAAGAGAAGAAGCCTCGCAGCATAAGGACGCTTGAGTATATATACTATAGTAGCCTCGACTATCTTTCCGCTGCGAAGTCAAGTACTTGAAGACTGCATCTTTTCCTCTTTTTCTTTTCCTGCTATGTAATATATATATATACCTGACTCGAAATTGGATCTTCAGGTAATGGCTGAATTGCGAGCAGGCAGAGCCGCCTGCTCTTCTCTTTCCTCTCCCTCCTTTTCCCTCTCTCCTCCTCGAGCTTCTCGCTTTAAAGGAACGATAGAGGGGTGAAGGAATAGAGCATGGAAGAGCTAAGCCTCCGCTGCCATGCAGGAACTCCGCAATTTGTTGCCCACCGTAAACGTTCCGTAACTACTTGAAATTGCGAGTCTTCCCCTTCCTCTCTCTCTCCCCTCTCTCTCTCACTCTCTCTCTCTCACACTCTACGAGAATCGAATGAAATAGGGAAGATAACGAAGAAAAAAAAAAGTATAAAAGAGGTAAGATGAGAAATAAAAACAATAGAAAAGTAAAGAGAAAGTAAAATCTTTCTTTCGCAAATCTAAGAATACAAAAAAAATTCCTCTAAGCGTAATTAAAGGTTACCGTATGTATATATTTTCTTAGTATGTACCAGTGAAAAGGTGAAGTTGGTTTGTATGTGCAAGAAGCATCGCGTTCAAATAGGGTGATTTAAGTTCGGTGCGTAGGTAAATTACGAGATAGAGAGAAGTTTACTTTGCCGCAGGAGAGACGGTTAAAGAAATGGTAAAAATGACGGCGGATAGAAAGACTCTCAATTGTCTTACTTAAAGGGACAATAAATGCGCCACTGAAACCAGTGAGCATGAAAATCCACTTTACTCCGACTCGGCCCTTTACGACATACTTTCTTTTACTAAGTAACTCGCGTTTTCTTTGCTTTTCTCATTAAAATTTTTATTGAATTTTTAAATTATTGATTGTAAGTAAGCAATTTGTTGTCGTAAACTTATTTTATTTTAACATTTTTCATTGCTTTAAAATTTTGATGTACATTTGATTAAACTATTCGCTGCCAAACCTAAATATGTTGTTATTTTTATTGCCATTTCTGTTGTTGAGTATTATTATCTAAATTCTATTATTTTTAATAAATGCACATAATTTGTCATAAATAATTTTTCATGCGCATAAAAACAAACACGAGTATAATCATGGTTGATAGTAAATGAGCTAATAAATCACGGATTAAATTGCATTTAACAAAAAGAAATTATTTTTTTACACAATACAAAACAAAAAAAATTAAAAAGAAAATGCTAAAGAAAGAAATTTCACCCGTTCCGACAGCTATATATCTTTCTTAAAAGAAAACAAAACATCATTCTTAAAAGACACTTCAAAGAGCGAATAACGCGAGCATGACTGCAAATTTCCCCAACGCGTGTAAACATTACGGAGCGCGCGTCTCCGAAAAATTTCACAATCTCCTATACCGTTTCTATCTGCTATACTAAGTAAAAATATAAACGGTTTTGCGGTGGAAATGCAACGATTTGCATTTAAAGTTCTGACACAGTTTTAAGATTTTTCAAGACTTTTACTCTTTGAGCTCATTAAGTCGGACAATGCATTCGCACTGAAATACGTCAGATAATGCCGGCTCTTAAATACTGAATGAAAGTCGAGCTTTTGTTGTGGATGATTCTAACGAATTTTTTTTTTTTTTTTATTCCATTTGTTTGTTTTTCTTTTATTCAAATTTTTCCAGTTTTAAGTAAATTGGATATAAGTTTCTTTTAGTAGAACAGCAATAACTTTAAATCAATAGATTTACCTTATTAATCAAGAATCGGAAAAAATTAATTTAATTTTCTATCGAAATTTTATAAATTACATAATAATTTAAAAATTATAAGTGTGACACATTTATCAAATTAGGTCAATTATAATTGCAATCTTCAGAATCATTAATCGAGCAATAATACGATTACGCTAGAAAAATACCAATTAAAAATATTCTATGATTTTTCCTATGGTGATATTCGACCATCCGTCGTTTATCGTCGGTTTTTCACTTAAAAAAATTCAAGTCACGTGTAGCAAATCTCCCGATGCGCAAATCGACTTTGCAATTTATCCCCTTTTCACACGCATGTGCACGCGTTATATCCCGACGGTCATTAGAAAGGTCGCCGAATCGTCACGTCAGTTTGCCAATTATTGCAAATTTTGCCTGACACGCTTTATGCAATAAAAAAAAAAAGAGAAATAGAGAAAGAAGAAAAGAAAGAAAAGAAAAAAGGAAGAGAATCCAAGGGATGAGAAAAAATGTGAGCTGGAATTTACGTTCGCGCATGACGAAAATGCAGTTGAACAGCGGATCATAGCGCCCAGCAGAAAAAAGGAGAACTACGAAAACGAGAAAAAGAGGGCGGAATAGAAAATTGAAAGTACAGACCGTCGTCGGCGTGTTCCCAAATCGAATTTCCGAAAATCCCTGGAAAATCCTGAACAACGGACTGAGCCGTCCGGCCACGGATTCAGCCCCCGTAAATGTATTGTCCTTTTCTCCCATTCGTTCTTTCTCTTTCGCCTCTTCGCTAAACGCAGAGGGAAAAATGCTGGGACAATGCCGAGACTGATTGCGGGCCATTCGGGCGAAAACTCGACTCGAAAATAAACTGAATCGTCGCACAAGTACGCTTTCGCGTTCAAGCTTTCGTCCGACGACTGATATACAAGTACACATATTCACCTATACGTAGAAGTGAGAGAAGCGTCCAAAAGAACGTAGCTAATGCGTACGAAGTTCGACGAAGGGCTGACGAGACGGGCCGTTTGATTTCTATGAAGCGAGGATAAGCCCTGGAAAATACGCGGATGATGTCGGGCATTGCCATCGGGAGTAATCGGATCTGACCGAATGTCTTTCTTTCCTTTTCTCTCTCTTAACTTTCGACCGATATCCACTCGGTATACGCGTACAAGAAAGACACGATCGCCGCGAACGTGCTCCTTTTTTTCTATCATGCTCACGTATTTTTTTTTTGTTCGGTCTGTACTTGTTTCTCTCTCTTTCTTTCTCTACGCTTCGACGCTGTTTTGTTGTTCGAAGTATTGTTTGAAGCGATTAGAGCGAGAAGGAATTAACTGTTGGTAGCATGAGCCCTGGGGAAAAGTTATTGGAAAGAGACTCGTTTTTTTTTTCTTTTTTGTAGATTTAAGTTAACGTTAAATCAAGGTAGTTTGTATACAAAAAAAAAGAGAGAGAAAAAAATGAAAATTCGACGTTACATAAATGGTTTTTTTCTTTTATCTGGTCACGTTATAGAAAAAATAATTTTTAAATATGAGAAGTCGGTCAAAATTAAAATTTTTCAACTAAAATTCATTACTTCTAATAATTTATTATTATTTCCGATAAATCTGTATAATGATTTTATAAATAGCGCTCATTAAAAATAACGAAGAGTGAGAAGCGTTGAAATATTTTCTGTAAAAATGTAGATAAGAATCAACAAAGTTTCGAAGGAAAAGAAAAATTTATCTCTCGAGCAAGAAAACATTTACGCCTTTTGGCAAACGTTTTGCGAGTAATAGATTTTTCGCCGTGAATAGGCGAGGCAAACTTGTGAATAAAAGAAGGACTGACATAAATTTGAAAGTCAGTATAGAATCTTAAAACTTTGGGAATCCTTAAACTGCATAGGTGAGCTCTAAAAAAAGACCTTTTGTGATCGGATACTTTATATTCCGCGAAGGATAAAAGTATTTAGACTTCTCCATATTCATCATTCTACGAGGGACCATTCAAACTTCCTTAACTTGCTGAATTTTCATTACTAATAAATTTCAGTTTCGGAATATCGTAAGCGCGATTTATATCCGTTACCCGGACATCCTCCGAAATTTATGCGCTAAATTTGATAATTGCCTCGAAAATATATTTTACGCGAGACTAAACGGATCCTGCATACCCGAGAAATTCAATACGAAATAAAACGAAGCGCCGTCCGGGTCTTGTCCCTTCGGAGGAGAAGATCAATTTGTTCGTAAACATTTCTTTTTTTTTTTATCGGTTAGCTATCTTTTCCGCTCGCAGCGAGCATATATATCCAGTATTCCGTCCTACTCCTGTCCACGTCCATGCCCCGACCTTTGCTCATCCTTCTCTTTCCTTTCTCTTTCCTCTCTCTCTCTCTCTCTGTCTCTCTCTCTCTGTTTCTCTCTTTCTCTCTCTCTGTTTCTCTCTCTCTCTCTCCCTCTCTCTTTTCTTGTCTCTGTCTCTTTCCACTTTTCTTACGAGTCAACGCATTGTAATTCCAGCCGAACAATTTCGCTAGTGGCAAGTCCCTACGTGCTGGGCATGTCAAATTCGACACATAAAACTGCGGGGAGACAGTTACGCGCGCTGGCTCGGCTAACGTATCACCGGTACGTGTCAGCGTCGCCAGCCAGCCAACTCTGGTGCTACTGCTATTGGCATTATTGCACGAGAGTCGAAAGCTCGAGCGTCGAAGTTAGTCGTAAATAATAGGCTCGACCTGCTTGGGATAATTAAAGAAATACAAAAGTTTTTTCTGTGTCAGCATATAGCCTTGCAAAATCCGTGACGTACATTAGTGATATCAATTACAATTTTGAAAATACCAGATTTTAGTGAACTTACAGTTAATTGTAATCCTAACTTTTTTAGAATAGCAGTATACTCGTAATCTGTGCTATTGCTTATACTGATGTCTGAGCCACCCTCGGTATTAGGATATTATTGGCCCATTTGAATTCTCTGTTACTTTTCTAAAGATACTACAAGTTCAGAGGTATAACAATACTACAGGTATTGCGACTATTATAAACCCTTTCATACTTTAAATATATTTTTCAACATTTAAAAAAAATAAATATGACGTTGCTAATACTTAATAAAAATTAGTTATTCAAATTTATGAAGTCTATTCAAATAAAAAAATTATTAACTCAAATTGGTACTATTATTTAATAGAATATACCATTTTTTAAGTATAATAATATAAAATAAAATTAATAATTGACTGTAGTTCTTTAATATAAAAATTAATAACTTTTGAAAAACTACTATTTTAATTTTTAACATGCAAAACTTAAGAGATGATGACAAGCATGCAAAAAGCACAAGGTAACTTACAATTAAAATATAACAAGATTCCAGCGACGAGTACGAAAATGACGACCAATAATACAAGAAGGAGCAGCAATATAGTTGGCCTGCACCATGGATTGCCCTGCATCTCTGTTTGCGCAGCCTCTTTAGCCCTCTTCTGTTCAACAACACTCGACTCTCCGCTGGCATTCACCACCACGCCCTTGTAAGTATACTGGGGCGTCTTCTTTTCGGCTACGAATCCATGATCATCTTCTGGATCCGAGTAGACCCCATAAGCTTCGAAATTATTTTTTCGGTAGCCATTGATTTTTTCTTGACCAACACCGGTTTCCTCGCTATCGTTTTTTCTGGAATAGCTGCCTAAAGTACCAGACGAGCTTTCACCAATTTTCAAGGTCTGCTCGTAAGATTTGCTAGTTGCATCGCCGCCTGGATACCTCGACGAACCACTTGTGCTTTCGTATTTGGCTCTCTCGTAGCTCTTGGAGGTAGTCAGTTCATACTTAATGCCTTCGTATACTTTGGCACGGCCTGTGGTTTCATACCCAGTAGCACTAGCTGAGGATAAATTTGATACCGCGCCACGTTCATATTCGCTGTCGTATTGAGCGCCCGAGGCTTCGTAGCGTGGCAGAGTCCCGTACATTTTCCCCACTGAGTGGTATTTACTACTCGGATCATACGTCCTGCCAGCCAAATCCTGCTGCGTTGCAAGATCATAGGCTTGATCATGATTGTTCGTTTTAACACCGGACTCGTAACCTTTCGTTGTTGTAACTTCATACGTTACTTTTGAGCCGGATTTTTTTGGTTCTAGTTTGAGTGTCTCTTCAGCATATCGACTGTATTCATAGTCACTAAGATCACGAGAATAACGTCTGCTTCCATCTTGATTGGGATCAGGAGGATACGTTCTAACCGACTTAACGTGGTCTCTGTCGTAGGGAGCATCAAGATCGGATTCTTGATAGGTGCGTTCAGGTCTTCCTCTATCGTATCTCAGATTCTCTTCTTCTGGGTATATTCTATTGTCATAGCGTTCAAGATTATCCCGGTCGAAAGCGGCCGTCTTGCGTTCGTAAGTACCGGCACCGCGAATTGGATGGTATCCTCTATCAAGGTAACCGCTCTCCGCGACTCCATAATTAAGAGAGGAGGAGGGAACTCCTGTGGCCTCTTGATGGTGATAGATGGATTTAACGGAGACGCTGGCTGCGGCAGCGGCATCGTATTCCGCGAGGTAACGGGAGGACCTGCGCTCGCTACCATAGTCCATTGAGCCTTCGACAACGTTGGGTAGCTTGCTGTTCAAGTTCTCACCTATCGACTGCTGGTGGCAATTGGTGCCCAGCGCCTCGGCATGCTCCACCACAAGATTTGGAAGGCGCGAAGAATTTAGCGAGCTATCTGGCGTATTCTCCGTCAGGTCCAGCCTCAGGCCTGTGCTGTTGGTCCTGCGCATCTTCCACCATTAGCATGATCGCTGCCGGTGCTGGATTTTAATACTGAGATTTGTTTTTATTTTTTTTTCGATGTAGTCATTGAAAAACTTTTAGATCACCGTAATATTAAGTTAGTAGTAAATTGTTAGTTCGCATTTTTAATGAGGAAAACAGTATTGAAGTTAGTTGATCATTTTTTTGAAGGTAAGAGTGTTAGTAGATTGTAGGTTAGACAGGATTGATGATTCTGGAAACAGTAAAGTAGTACATAGCGTTAGTATTAAAGTGAATTTTGAATATAGGAAGTAAATAATTTACTTTATAAAAGATCATAAATTAAGTTTTACATAAACGTAAATATCTAATTTTTATTATATAATTTATTAAAGAATATTTGTAATATTTATTTAATTTTAGTTTAAGTTATTAATATCAAAAAATATCAAATAGACTATTTTTTAAAATAATATTTTAAGTATAACAAGGCATTTTAGCATAAAGAAAAAATTGATACAAATTTTCTGAATAATCAGCCTAATACCCATTAAATTATATATAAAATACTATTTCTACCTTAAAATAATACTATATATAAAATAAGCACTTAGCAAGACTGAATTAATGTACTTATACTGTGCTCAATCTTTATTCATATACTTCTAGCTATAATCATATTCTTCAAAAGTCGATTTACGAGTAGTACAACAAAACACCGAGTAAAGAAGATTATTATCAAATCTCTTGTTATGATGTATAAGTAAACTATAATGTTTTTAATCACTAAGTGTAGGACCTCATCAGGGAAAAATATACTATACTAAAAGCAATAAATGCTCTGATTGCTTGTGAAATATTTTTACACAAATTTTTTTATAAAATGAAAATGGATTGTGACATAATAAATTTGTTTCTATCTTGAATCATTAAGAAAAGTGATTAAAGCAACAAATGTGCTTTAAACAATATTTTTCAAAAAATCTCCATTAATAATTAATTAACTGATAGCACCTTTTTTTTTGAATGGTACATAATATACTCGCAGGCGTGTCAAATATCTCAATGTCCAGGGTACACGACAGTTTGTAAGTAACGGGGAAAAGCAGTACTTCAGAGAAGGTTGCTGTTCCACATGCAAATATGATTAGTTCCGGAACGTAACTCCATTTACGTGTATTATAAGAGAGGATAGCTCAATTTATGTAAGCGACTTCAGGAGGATATTTGCATAAGAAAAGAACGAAAGTGATGATGATGATGATGAAGGCGCTGCGCGGTTGACGTAAAAAATGCCTTGGCATAAGATCGCGAAGATAAGCGCCTGGAAGCTTTGTCGACGAGAAGAAACTAATAACGTTGGAGCGGTACAATAACGAGGGATGATTTGAAAATGAATGGCTTGACAAATTGTAAGATGAATCATTTTGAAAATCGTTTCCGCTTGTTATTTTATATCCTGGAGATGCTTGCATTATCATGAAAATGCAATGCATTTTTGAATGATGAAAGAGAAAATGCTCTTTTTACAGTTTATTTTATTTTTCGAATAGCGTTGAATTTTACATTACTAAATATTATCTTTTATAATTTATTCATATATTAAACTGAATTTTTCTAAAAAATATAAAATAATTTATTTTATGATGATGTATACTAATTAAATATATTAATTAAATAAATGGAATACAGCAACATTAGTATCTTACAACAAATTATTCATATAATAATTTCCGATAGAATAAACTTCTTTATTGAATGATATAATCGATTAATTTTACATATCATTAACAGATAATTGCTCAATTCTATTACGTTTTCAATCTTCAAATTAAAGTATGACGTATTTAACAGAATAAAATTTTATATTTCAAAACAATAATCACTTTTCAAACCAATCATATTCAAGCTTCTATAATTAAATAGCGATCACTATAGTCGTATCCGGAATCTCGTGAATCTCAATCAGGCAATGTCCACACACATTTCAGAGTCCAAATGATTAGGTAATAAATCTACTCTCTCTCTCTCTGTGTATATATATATATATATATCCCTCTTTTTTTTTGTCTCTCTCTCTCTCTCTTTCTCTCTTGTAATTAAACAATATGCCTAAAATAAACTATGTTTGATTTCTAATGATGATTAACTGTTCCGAAGTTTTGCTAAACTCGTTAAATCCACGCAATATCATCTGAAAAGTCACGTTCTTGACTGTAGAAAATGTAGGTTTTCCAAGCTACGAGATCCAATGGCTCGACCACAATATTCCAAGAGAAACCTCAAGATGACAATCAGCTTTCTCTCTCTCCTCTCTCCCTTTCTCTCTCTCCCCTCTCCCTCCCTCACTCTCTCTCTCTCTCTCTCTCTCTCCATCTCTTCTCGGAACTCAGACGCGCAGCACATCTCCGAAATATTCCCGAAATTGCTACACACCCGCGGTGTTGCAAACGTATTCCCTCGCTCTTCTCCTTCTCATTCTCCTTGGGCTTCGCAATATAATTGAGCCTCGGTATGCCTCGTCCGATGCTTCTGTTACTGCTGCTGTTGCTGCTCCCCTGGCCAAGTTCCTGTGGGAGCGTAAAGGAGGATACGGTAGCCTAGACTAAGCTTTCTCTTTCTCTCTCTCTCTCTCTATCTTTCTTGGTTTCTCTCACACTCTCTTTCTCCTTCTCTCTTTCTCTCCCGATATCCCCAGGGGATCGATACGTCCGACTATTCCTGGCATCCCCCCTTTCCCATTTCACTCCCTCTTCTGTAAGTCTTGAGGGGGGTTTGCTCGAGCGTCCGCGCGAGATATGAAGCTGTTCCCTCTTTCTCTCTTACTCTCACTCTCTCTCTCTATCTCTCTCTTTCTCTTAGTCTGTGGCTGCTAGCCGGCCGGCTTTTCGCCCCGGGAACGTGCCTTTCGCGAGAGCGTAATTTAATAATAGATACTGCGGCTGTAGACTCCATGCGCTCGCTATCCCGCCGCCATCTCTCGTTGCTGTTGCTGCTGCAGCGGAATGGATCGGTGAGCGCCAAGCTCGAATGAATCGGCACATGTATATGAATCTGCTGGATGATAGGCACAGCATTGCAACGCCGAACGCCCGATGAATTATCCGATACACATCGTTATTGAAAATGCTGGGATGTTTTGGATTTTGTTCGGTTTTAAGGTAAGTGCTTATCTTCGAGTTTTTCGATTTCAGTTATTTAGATATTTTTTAAGTTTATAAAATCATTAATATAATAATATTTTATTACAAAAAAAAAAATAAATAAATAAATAAAAAACAAAAATGTGAGAATATTTTAATAAGTTAATAAGAAAAATTTTATCATTTTATTTGCTATCTTTTTATGAATTTAATTTGCTATCTTAAGCTGAATATTTTTTAGTAAATTATTGTTTGATTAGAGCGTCAACAAATTATTTCGAATAATTTAATATTCGTTCATAGTTTTGTTCAATTAATTACTTAACTAGAATTTTCATTAATAAACAATTGATTAATCTTGGCAAAGTGATTATAAGATTGATAATGATTTTGAAATTAACAGATACGTGAATGTTAAATTAACGAAATCGAATATTTTAAAATTTTTTATTTATATTGTCACGATGCTAAAGTAATTATACAATTAAATTAACAAATAATACTTTAAATAATAATTTACGATTAACGTTTTATTAAATTCGTTTGATAAATTAACTTTAATTTTATAAATAAAATCATTAATTATCACACAAAAAGTAATTTTTCACTTTTACAAGTAATAGAAAAATGATTGTTTTTAATGCTTATTATAAATTAGATGGAAAACATTTTTTATCGCTTTGTTATAAGCGAGATTTCCATGTAAATGAATTTAAATAACGTAATAATAATATTGTTCGTTATAAAATAAACTCTTTATCTCTTTCAGATTTACTTTCTCACGACAAAAATATCTTTCCAAGGTAGAGCGTATATAAAAGCTCTTTAAAAGGCCTAATCAGCTCCATAAAACTGTAACACCTTAGCAATCCCGAAGTATTACTGGTTCGGAGAATGCGAGAGAAAGAAAGACAGAGAAAGAAAGAGAGGGAGAGAGAGTGGGAGAGAACTTAAAGCAGCGGGTAAGCGAGTTTTACTGATAGTTGGCGCAGTTCGCAATAATAATAAAGCCGTTATCACCGTTCGCATTGCGACCATTTCGAAGTATTTCGCCCGTACTCCAATCGAACCCATAACTGCGTTTCTTTTTATTCTTTGCTTTTGTTTCACCTAGATGTAACGCATACTTTTCTTCTTTTTTTTCCACTATGTCTTTCTCTTTCTTTCGTTATTTTCCATTCACTCAGTCTAATTTATCTTTTGCCTTCCACTTTGCTTTTCTTTGTTTTGTTTTTTGGACTCGGCTGGCGCGTCGCGCACAAAAACTTCTGAATTATTTATATCCTTTTTTCTCCCTTCCTATATCTCCGTCCCTCTCCCGCAATGCGGAATGCAAATGCATCTTCTTTTTTACCACGCCTTTGAATGTTTAATGGCGCGCGCGAGGCTATCGCACATTCAACGCGATTCGCATTCGTTCATTTCATACCACCGTTTTCTCTCTCTCTCTCTCTCTCTCTCTCTCTCTCTCTCTCCCTCTCTTCTCCTCTATCGGCATATAAAATTGATGCCAATCAGATAATGTAGGAAGTAATCAATTGGGAATTGTAGTTTTGAAATTACTCTTTGCCAAATGATAACGGCGTTACGTTTTCTTTTTTATTATTTTTCCTTTTACCAACTAATTTATGTTAAATATTCAAACGGTGCACGAGGAAATAAGTCCGCTGGTGTGGTCACCGGAATATATGAAACATTTAATACTTCTTAAAAAATTGCGCATTTTTAATTGAATTATTTTCAATCAATTCAAATATTGAAAAATTACGAAATGTTGTATATTCATCGACGTTTCAGTTTAAAAAAATCTATCATGTTTAAATTAAGAGTCGTTTAATTACATTTGTTTCTATCAAAAACTTTACTTTAACGACAAACATTTGACATATTAAACCATATTAAGTTTTCTTTCATAATATGCAATCTATCAAACCAATGTCAAACCAACT
Organism: Chalcis sispes; assembly: GCA_949987625.1. Taxonomy (NCBI): domain Eukaryota; kingdom Metazoa; phylum Arthropoda; class Insecta; order Hymenoptera; family Chalcididae; genus Chalcis; species Chalcis sispes. The sequence goes on along the minus strand of OX465097.1, from coordinate 57,932,833 downwards.
TTGAACCCTGCTTTTCTTTTTCTAAACAAATATAAAATTTAAAAAATCTACAGAACAAAATATATGGAATAAAAGATAAAAAAAGCGTTGTATTGAAATTGAATAAAATTCGCAAATTAAACAATGCAATATCACAAAAATATGGAATAACGTTTGCATTCAGTTTCTTAATCAAGTCGGATTACACGAGGTTAAAAGCTCATTAGCAAAGTCCAGACAATTTTCGAAGATTAGATCTAAGCGAAAATAGTAACCGGTGGGTATTAAAAACCATAAAATCTATCGGAGTAGCGCGCGAGAAAGAGAGAGAGACAGAGAGAGAGAGACAGAGAGAGAGAGAGGAAGAGAGAGTTTGCTAAGCTCGAAATGGAAAGATTGTCCACATTCATATGCCAAAACGAGTTGATTATATTCGCGTATGAATAATGTTAACGCATTATCCAGTGTGAATGACGAAAATTAATTATTTAAATGAGCATAGCTTTTATATCAATAGCAACAATAACCGAAGCGATTCGGTGAATTACAAATTTCGCACCTCGATGAGGAAAGCACGAAAAATTTTTAATTTCCGGTAACTAAAAGATTTATTCATTACTGAATTTCATAGCTTTAAAATTTGATAACGATCGTAACGAGGCTCTATCATTAATTTTGTTTCCGGTAATAAATTCGATGAACAAGTAAAATAATAGCGAAATAATTATGGGCTATTAGATCAATTTGAAGTAAAAGATACTAAATCAATAATATAGTTAAATCGTTTTCTGGTGTAATTATTATTTTATAAGAAATATAATATAACATTTTTGACAATTAAGTTAATTTGTATCAATGAAAATACAAAAAAGTTTTATAAAATTATTTCTTATAGTTTTAAATTTAATATAATAAATTTAATAAATAAAACTTGTCGGTTTTTGGAGTTGCTTATATTAGGTTGGTAAAAAAGTTATATCGTTTTCTTTCTTCATTTTAAGAAAATTTCAATTTCACATGTATTTTTAAACAAAGCTAAATATTTTTAAGCGATTTTTAATTGTTTCTAGGTTAATATTTAGCTTATCCCCGATTCGCCTCGTAGTCAATAGTAATTAATTACCCATTAAAGCTCTTAGAACGTCGTCATCAAGCTCCTTTAATTATTTGGTGCAAGATTTATGTTGCAGCTTCATGTCGTTTGACCTAAATTTTCCAAATCATTTTTGCAACTTTAAATTTTGATAGTCCAAAAAAACACATTTTTTAAAGCTCCCATAAAGCATAGCAATGGAGCAACAGAAAAACGTTACGATCTTTCTCACCAACATAACATGTTTTAATAATTTCAATAAACAATATTAGTCTTTGATAATAAAAAACTTTACAACAGTAATACAACTACAGTAGTCGAGATTCCGTTGAATTACAATAAAATTTCGTTATTCAAAAATAGAGACATCACAAGACGTTTTCGATACTTGCATTTTAAGAGCAACAATATCAACGCAGTCGTAATCCTCGTAAAAAGTAAAATTAGATACGCCCAAGAATTTCCAGCATAGCAACCCAGAAACAAAGAATCGTGAAAAAAAACTCTCGTCTCTTCATCGCTGTTTATGACGAAGTGTAACCGTTTTAACGGTTATTCCTGAACTTGCCAGCAGCTTATTCTCTTACTGCCTCGGTATGTAATAACGCGTTTGCGAGTGTATCTAGCATCGCGATAGAAAACTTCTTCCTCTTTTGCCTTCCAACGCGGAAAAGGAGAGATGAAATCCATTTTATAGAGTCGATGCGTCGTTGGTGCTTTAAACCCGCGTATATATGCAAGTTGGTAATCCAAAGACAAAGCACGCGTAAGTGTGAAGCTAAAGTTACCTATCGCGGCTGGCAGAGTTTCGCAAAATTACGCATTAGGCACTTCTGGCATAATGGATGCAATCAAACCTTGCGATTACGAGTCCAGACATTAAGAGAATGCGCATACTTCTATCTCACTCCCTCTTTCTCTTTCTCTTTCTCGCCTGTGCTTTCTCTCTTTTGATGCTTTATACCTTATTCTCTTTAGCTTGCTCTGAGTATGATACAGCGCGTTAAATGTAATGAATTCAACTTTGTCGAGTTATAATGACTCCGCGTAAAACTTGCGCTCTGATGTTACGTGAAGTTACATGTAGAGTATAATTTGTATCTTAGATTTGCTTAGTTAAGAACGATTATTGAAATTGCTTAATGTTATGTGCGTGCGCCATAGTTTGGATAGTAGCTAAGTTCTTTATCGTTTCGTTGATAAACTAATTACTTTAGTGAGATCAAGATTACGAGAATATTGTAATCAAGATTATTTAAAATTTCTAAATTTTAATGATACAGATTTTTAAAATGATATAAAATATTTTTTTCTAAACTGTATATTAATTTACCTATTCATTAATAATTGTATTTTTATTATTGTTGAATAAATAATTTACCTAGATGTTAATTTATAATTTTCACTTTAGATTTTAACCAATCAACTAATTTATCATACTTTAAAAAGTTCGAAAAAAATGTCTTTCTTTTTCCTTTAGCCTTCCTCAGTCATTCAAAATAAAATTTCCTTAAGGGAACCCGGTGGTCTAGCGCGCGTAAATTTTAAGGCATTTTCAACATTTTTTTTTAAGGTGAAATTAATGAAAAAACGATAATTAAACATTTAATAACCCACTTAATATTAATTAAAAAAAAATTATCATGAAAAAAAAAATTTTTATTATAAAAAAAATGAGGCTAAAGATGACACCCTCAAAAAAATGGACCTGGGTGGCATTAATGATTTCAGCTCTGTCAGTCGTCTGAAAAATAAAAATGAAATAGATCATTAATCTGTATGAGTGTCGCTATCGTTGCAAGCAAAATCAATAAAAAAAAATTTTTTTCGACAAAATGGTGCGCTTTTGAAATTTGGGTACCAAAAATACGACTTTTTTTCATTATTTAAAAAAAAAAAAAAAGAAAAAATAATTAAAATAAAAATTTTTTTTTTTGCTTGCAACAATAGCCACTGGTATACTGAATAACAAATTCAAAATTTAGCTTAATCAAATGAACCATTTTTTATTGCTCTACGTCGCGCAGAAAAAAGTAGTTTTGAGATAAATGTGTTTAAAGTTTTACGCACGGATATTTTTGAAAAAATTTGATATAAATATGTACTTACTATTAATTTTCGATGCCAGCACCATACAGAATCCCTTTCGTAATCTCATTTTCTTCTTTCTTTTTCAGTTTATGCTTTTTTACGAGCAGTTCTAGCCTCTTTCGAATCGCTGGTGGACTTACGGTCAGCTTTATATATGCGCCGCGCGTTACGATCTCGGGCGATTTGTTCTGCTTGTGGGTCGATGGTGATGCCCATTAACTCCATTATTTTTAAGACAGCTGTGAAGCCTCCATTAAATATGCAAGCAGCACAATATGTTGCAATATCGATTATTTTTTGCCAGAAAAATGATGTTTTGGAGCAAGTTGCCATACACAAGAATTATAACTTTCATTATTATTTTAAGTATTACTTCCGAAACATCTTTTTAATAAATTGTCAGCAGTCAATTCCTTATAAAACGGTTTTAATATTTCTTGCGCATCTTCATCTAGAGCTGGTGGATGCTCAAATGTATCCAACGTACCTTCAGCTTCACTTTTCCGCCATTTACACTAAGACTCGGGGCCTATCGGACAGTAATTTTTTTGGTCTTTGCGTTTTTATCTTTTTTAGCAATTATTGCTTTTTTATCAGTTTTGTCTTCTTTCTCCAATAATTGTTTTTTGGCCTTTTGTAATTGCGCATATTTTTTTCGCTTGACTACCACGTTTACGAGGTCTGGCTATTAAATAACGAGACTGCGCGCCTAGAGGGCGCCGTAAAGGGGTGGGGAAAAAAATGAGTTGTGCGTTGGGTATCTAGATATCTTGTCTATGCATGTACCAAAACACGTTCTCGTCACTATTATTGTATTTGTGCAGTAGCGGTTTGAAACGAACGTGTTTTTTTCTCGTGCCGAAAACCATGTGTGACGAAAAACAGGAGCAACGTATCAATCTCAAATTTCTCGTTAAATTGAAAAAAACTCCGACTGAGTGCTGTGAATTGTTGCAAGAGGCCTATGGGGACAATTCTTTATCTCGTGCGCGTGTTTTTGAGTGGTGTAAGTGCTTCAGCGAGGGCCGAGTGAGCACTGAAGATGACCAACGCCCAGGTCGCCCTGTCACTGTTTCAACTCCGGAAACAGTGACCAAAATCAACCAAATTGTGCGTGCAGATCGTCGAATGAGCATCCGGATGATTGCCGAGGCTGTAAACGCCGATAAAGAAACGGTTAGACAAATTTTACACGAGGAATTACACATGACAAAAGTCTGTGCGAAGTTGGTGCCAAAAAACCTGACTCCTGACCAAAAGCTCTTGCGTCAACAGGTCTGCTCAGATTTCCTTGAAAGGTTAAAAAAAGATCCCGGACTGATGAAAAACATTATTACTTGCGACAAAACGTGGATTTTTCAATACGATGTTGAAACAAAGCGGCAATCGATGCATTGGAAGACGCCTGAATCGCCCAGAATCAAAAAAGCAAGGATATCCAAATCAAAATTCAAGGCAATGTTGATCGTTTTTTTCGACATTAACGGTATCGTGATGACTGAATGGGTTCCAGAGGGTCAGACTGTCAACCAGACTTACTATTTGTCAGTTTTGGCAACACTGCGAGAACGAGTTCGTAAGAAACGGCCCAAGTTGTGGAAGAACAACTCGTGGATTTTGCACCAGGACAACGCACCTGCTCATAACGCGCTATCTGTGAAGCAGTATTTGGCCGGTAAGCGCACTCCAGTGCTCGAACACGCGCCGTACTCGCCAGATTTGGCACCGTGTGACTTTTTTTCGTTTCCAAAGATAAAATCTGCTTTGAGAGGGACCCGATTTGAGTCGATGGAAGCGGATAAGCAAAAAACGGCAGAGCTCCTAAAGGCCCTCACCAAAGAAGACTTCCAGCACTGCTTCGATCAATGGAAAAAACGCATGGAAAGGTGTGTGGCGAGGGAAGGGGAGTATATTGAAGGGGAGCATTCGAATGTAGAATAATTTTTATAATAAAACCCTTTTTCGTAACCAGTCTCGTTATTTAATAGCCAGACCTCGTATACAGACGTTTTTGGACGTGCTAAACACACTCACTTTTACAGACAACACAATCGTCACCGTAAAGATTTGCATCTAACAAAGATTTAAAAGTTTTTGTATCTCCGTCACCAATATAATTCACATATTTGACTCCGTACAACTGTTCAGATCTCTGGAACATTTCAATTTCCCCATCCACTTTCATTTTACCGGCACTCTCCTCGTGATTAGCATCGCAGTGCGCTTGGTGATCATCATACCATGCTGCATATTCCACACTATCTTTTTTCCCTGTCTAACTTGAGCAACCTTGGCATATACGGCTTCTGAAAATAACGTCCAAAATTTTGTTTGTGTGCTTTTCAATTATTCAAACAACACCAGACACCGACAGTTCATTAGCGGGATGTCCTTTTTCTTCATTTATTTCTCTTTCTTCTTTCACTGCTTTTTTAAAAACGACGTTGACGACGGCCTCTGCTGCAATTCTAATATTATTTATGATGCTATAATAAGTACTATTACAGATACCCTGCCCGAGATCCATCAATCCGCAAAAGTTGTTAATGCCTTGAAAACCAACACCAAGCATTCTCATCGCGAAAACAAGCCGGTGATTAATTTCAAATGCTTTATCCACAAAAGGAAAAGATAGAATTAAAGTTTCTTTGCATTCACACATCACTGAAAGCTTAAATCCTAGTCTACGTTGTCCATTTTTACTAAATTTTACTTCACCATTACAATCTTTACATTTTAATAATTGTTGCAATGTAAAAAATACTGTGGTAAACTAAAGAATACAATAATTAAAACTGAGATCTACATTAACTTCTAATTCCTCAGCATTTTGTATTTTTTTTGCGGACGTACTTATGTATTCCGTTGTATTTTTGATGGTATACTGATTACCTCGGAACGACCTTTTCCTAGATTTCGAACAAGATCTCCTTGCACTAGATTTACTTTGTTCTCGATCCATTTTTTATCAAATTTATAAATACATGAAAAATATATTTTTAAAATAAAAGTCAGCACGAAGAAATTTATCGATGTTACGTCGTTCGCACGAGAAGTTATACTGAGCAACTCAGTTCTGAAGAACATAAACCTACCTACAAAACTAAATACATAATGGATTCTTCGTAACTACAGAGTGACAAATGGGAAGTTGCCTAAAGTAATCACTTATAATTTTAAGATGAGTGCAGGGAAAAAAATAATAAAAATACATATTAAATCAGTGAAGTGGTCATTTTTATTTGAAATAGGTTTTAGTTGAATCGAACATTTTTAATAGACACATATTACGTTTTTAAAAAAATGAGAAAACCTGGCTAGGCAATAACTATTAATGGTAAATATTTTCGAAGTGATCCCCATCTGAACTTGCACAATAATTAAGCCGTTTTTGGAAACTATGAGAAACTTGTTCGATTTTAGATAAAGAAATACTAGAAATCAATCCTTTTTCTAATAGCTTCTCTTAAATCATCTTTGGTCTTGGGTTTTTTCGTATAACAGTAATCTTTCAAGTAGCCCTATAAGAAGAAATCACACGTGTTTAAGTCCGGTGAATAAGAACTGAGATATTTGGACAGATTTAGAGATGGTCTTTGTAATGTCGGACACGTATAAAGTGTACAGAAGGGAACTCAAAACTCCGCCCTGCGGTACACCCTTATAGGTGTATAAATAATCATTTGCAATACTTGAGTGTATTCGTCTTTCATACGTTATAAATTTTAGAAATTTGATAATTCGCAGTGGAAAACCAATCTGCGTTGATTTCTCTATTAAAATTTGGACATTAACATTATCGAAAGCTCCACAGACGTCAAAAAATGCAGCATGAACGCCCTTTTTTGTTGCAAATGATTTTTGAACATAGAGAGATAGGTTTACTATATTGTCAATACAGTATCGTCCTTTTCGAAAGCCATTTTGATCATTTGATAGTAAGCTTTCAGTTTCAACCCACCATTGTAATTTATTTTTTGAAATTGTTTCGAACAATTTGCATAGAGCAGATGTTTAAGCTATTGGGCGAAAATTAATGCCGCCTGATTTGACAATAAAATGCAAATAGGTTAGTTTCCAGCTATTTGGGTAATCTCTTCTAGAGCATCTCATTAAATATATTTGAAAGAATAAGAATTTTCCAGGTAATTTTTTGATAACGTCATAGTCGATTCCGTCCATTCCTGGAGAGGATTTAGAATTTTGAGACTGAAGGGCAATGATGAATTCCTCAAAGGTAAAATCAGAATCGAGAAAGTCGTTAGTTTTACAATTAAGAAAATAATTTTGATCAGTTGGGACCCAAGGTGGACTAATTTTATTTAGAGTTGTGACTTTGCTATTATTTTGTAAGTTTTGTGACGTATGTTGGCTATTTATTTTAATTCACTAATTTTTTTAAATCTTGCAGGTATTCCAAACATACCGCTTATCGTTTTTGAAGTTTATAGTAGAACTAAATTTTTAAAATTTTTCTAGTTTTTTAGTTTTAAATATTTTTTTAGCCAGTGCTAATAAGCGTCTGTATTCTATAAGATCTGCTAGACTCAGAGATTTTTCCCATTTCTTAAAGGCGGCTTTCCTGCTATTTTTAATTTCAGTTTAATCCCACCATGAAACAAAATTTCTGTAGCTTTTGGTTTTAATATTAATTTTTTTAGGTGTGGAAAAAATGAGTGCATTTGTGATTATTTTTACAAAGAAATCATACTTTTGACCGAGCAAGAGTAGGTTATATTCATTAGTCGGAAATTGGTCATATGATTCTTCTATGATGAAGGAGAATTTACTCCAAGAAGTTCTAATAGATTTAGGTTTTAAAGATTTGTTAACATAAATTGTTTTTTCGGCATTAATAGTAATATAAATAGGCATATGATCAGATCCCCAGGTCTCCGAGTTAACGGAAACGTTTAAAAAATCTAGCATATTTTTTAATGAAATTACAAGATTAATAATTGATTTCGATAATTTATGAATATGTAAATAAGTATTTGAATTATGTATAAATAGATTGTTTTTATCTAAAATTTCAAATAAACTTTTACCGTTACTGTCTATTTTTTTAAAATTCCACAAAACGTGTTGAGCGTTAAAATCGCCAATAAGAATGAATTTTTTTTACAATTAATATTTTCAATTATCTCTTTTCATTTATCTATGCTCAAAATGAGACCTGGGACTCTATAACAAACAACAAGATTAAAGGATGGAATCGCGTCGTTAATTTTTATTTCACATATTTCAACTGATTGTTAGGGAGATTTTAAGTTATAGATTTTTTTGAAAGCAATATTTATTGTAATTAACAACAAGATTGCCTTTAGCGTATGTTTGATCTTTACGGAAAGTAATAAAACCTGCATAACGAAAGTTTATGATGGCTGGGTTAAGCCATGTTTTAACTCATGCAAAAATATCCACACCAATTAAAATTTGTTCAAGTTCCTCCTCCTCCTCTTTGCATCTGATTATACTCCTGGTGTCCCAAAAAAGGATTTTTGTATTGCATTTGTTTTCTGGATCCATTATATTGAAGGGATGGTCTTTATTCTTCTGTTGAGCTAAAATCTTCGCTTGCACTATTATTTATACTCGTAGTTGGAGAACTATCGAGTTTCTTTATAATTCTAGTTATGTGGCTTTTCAAGCATTTTTGTTTGATGTGCCCATAAACTTTTCTCAGCGTGTCAATGAGTGTGAATATATTGTTAGTGTATTTGGCAGCAGTTGGGTACAAATCAGTATTTCCGAACGATTTTTTTAAGAACTGAATGATATTTTGGAAATCGATTGACAGATCAACCTTATTTTCCTTAAAATGGATTCCAGCAAGTTTTAGTTACATGTCTACTTGAGTAGAGTTTCCTTCTTTTGTGATTTTAATTTGTTTTATTGGCTGAGACAAAGACTTTTTACTTTTTTTGGATATTGTTGTAGTTGAAGTGTTTTTAAAATTATCATCGGAAGCTATAATAGCATGGTCACTGGAGCTTCTGTAGTCGTCGAATTCGACAAAGCTCGTTTGGTGGAACAGATATCAGGAATTTTAAATTCAGTCGATGGTTGACAGTTTAAAGATAAAACATCTATTTCACTTCTATTTTGCTCTTGTGTGAGCGTTGACTCAGCGATGTTGCCTGACTCGATGTCAGTTGTTGATTGAGATTCCGTGATTGTATTAATTTGGGTGCTTGTTTCGTAATTTTTACAGTATTTTGCCAAATGGCCTTCGTCTTTACATAAGAAGCAGGTGAGTTTCTCCGAGGAAAAATAAATCCAATAAGTAACGCTGTTGTGTTCTATTTTTATATGCTCGGGAACTGTGTTGATGTCGTCTTCATCTATATACATATGACGTCGAAAGCTAAGTAAATGTGTATATCCTTCCTCATGTATACCTGAACGAATTTTGGTTATTGATGATTTAAGCGTAATATTACGCTTGCATACTTTCGCTTCAATCGTGCTGTCTGGAATAACTGGGTGTGCGTTAGAAATAATTATTCGCTTTGTTTTGGAAACAAACGGTCGAATTTCGAGAGTATTGTTATTGATAGTGACGTGTTTGTAGGTGTTAACAATTGTTTCGGCAATCTCTGGAGAAATAAGATAAATACAGACCCTTTTGAGAGAAATTCTTGAAATATGCGTCATGTTTTGCGGTCCAATAATTTTTCCAATAGCCAAAGCGTAGTCCCTGTTTGTCAATACATCTATAGCATCCAGTACAATAGCATATTCGCGTATTGGGCATACTTCTTTTTGCGTTATTTGTGCATACGAGGTTTTATTATTCACAATAGTTTCATTAACATGTTACTTTCAGGAAAACCTTGAGATGGAATGTCCCTGCTACCAGAAACTTCCGTGATATATTTTCAAAAAAAAATTTTATAAATTGAGATACAGATTCTCTATATCTCAATTTAAGAAAAGCACTTATTCACTCGCGAAATGTTGCTTCCATACAGTTCATTATTACTTATAGTTATACGATGCGTAATTTATTTAGAACGGTGCTCTTGTTAGTAAACACGTCTTACTTCGACGAGAGCTTGTTCAAGACTCAAATATTGGTTTACATTTCAAAAGTATTTTTCTTATTTTTACTTGTTAAAAAATTAACTTGATTTAATATGGCTGCTTCGTAATTTAAAATCATTATAATTCATTCTACGATATCTAATATAAAATGATAACATTCTTGTTCAATATAGTATTTTGATTGGCTTTTACCGATATTGGAAATTCACCGAGTATATTTTCGTGAAATAAACGAATTTTTATTTAAAGATTATGAGTGAAAATTAATATTGTGCAACATTATGTATGAAAATTTACTTTAACAGAGTGCGGAACGTTTTTAGCTGTAAAATCGTATTTCATTAAAAAATATAATTTTTAAATATAACACGTAATTATTAACATGTTTACTTTAATGTTATATACTTATTGTACAAATTTTTTATTTATGTTTAATAACTCATAACAAAAGAAGAGATTGTAAATACACAAGCTTATGTTTGAAATCACAAAGTACTCAAAAATCATTCGTAAAAAAACAATGTCCGAGGTTAAAAATCAGATAACAACATCAAGTTTTTGAAAAGCTGCACTGGTATAAGTGTATTAACTTGAGGAAAAAAGAAATATTATGCGAGTATAAGTGCATGCCGACACTTAAATAACCGACAGAAAAAGAAGAGAGAGCGAGAAAGAAGGATAGAAAAGAAAGGATAAAGGTCCAGAGAGGAAAAACGAATAAGGGAACAAGGTCGAGGGCTTCGAAATGAGCGACTTTTTTTATTTTCGTATTTATTTAACGAGCGAGCTAGAGAGAGCGAGAGAGAAAGAGAGGGAAAGCGTGTGTCGCTAGGAGGAAGTTCACCGTGGGTTTGGATCGCCTCAAAGTGCCCTCGGGGGTGTGCTGTGCGGGCGAATCGTGTGGACTTGGCGCCGGCGGACGCAGGAGGGCCATACTGGGGTCTGGCTAACAGCCGGATACACACGTTTACACCAACTATGCCATCGCTACCAACGCACCCCGCGTGTATCCTCATATACTTGTACTCGTTTGTGCATGTGTGTAGGATCCAAGTACTTTACGTTCTCAGAGGCGGTGCCTATGTGTCTTTCTAGAAGATGTAACGGCTGGTGTGAGAATGAGAGAGAGAGAAAGAGAGAGAGAGAGAAGAGAAAGCTGCAATGGCGTACTGGACATTTTGCCGGGCGGAACTCGAGTGGAAGGCGTTGCTTCAAATGGAAAAGCGATAACGGAAATGGCTCTGAGCTGTTCTTCCCGGTCCTTTCTTTCTCTCTCTCTCTCTTTCTTTTTTACTTTCTCTTTTATCTATCTATCTGTAAGTATACTATATGTGTATATATATATATATATATATATATATATACTGTGACCAAAAGAACGCAAGAGGAAATTTCGCAGTAAAGGGAAGTTGAAAGAATCACGATTTTTAGGATTTCCTTCACTTTCTCGCTTTTTTTTCTTCTTGCGCAGTGTCCTAGCAAACACTGTTGTTTTGTGACTTTATCGATTTCTTTCACTAGATTTATAATATATTATGAATGAAGAAAGTGGACTTATTAAATATTCCGAACGGATATTGAATTGGCATCAGTAGAGTGTTTATATAGTTAAAAAAAATTTTTCAAATAAATAATCTAGTCTTTTAAATCGTTTATTTATTATATGTAAGAGTAAAGATTTATTTAAATTGCCAACAGACTTATATATCTATATCAAACTTTTTTACACCATTTTTTTTGATTATGTATATTTTCCACTGAAAACTTCGTATTTATTTTCCTTGTATATACCAAGCATTTTCTGCCTTTAATATAAACATCACGATTTCAATACCCCCTTATTTAAAGGGTACTAAAATTAATATTTTCAATGCGGTCGCGTCCGATTTCTAAAGAACAAAAGAAAAGTAAAAAGCTTACGATTTTATTTATAAAGATGTTTGAAAAATAACAAAAAGCAAAAATTAAATATTGTTTGTAACAACCGTTCGCGCTTGCTTATGGAAAATGCGACAATCCTTTTGGCTGCACCCTTGATTAGATATTCTCACTCGTTTCTACTGTAACACTCGCGTATCATATTCACCGCTCTCATTTTATCAATCGTCAGCTGAATAAATCATCGTATCGGATACGAGTCACCGTTACCCTACCCACCGAAAATACACGACCGCATGAGACAAATAAAAAAAAAAACAAGGAAAAGAGAAAGAGAAGAGCGGTTGCTCGTCGCCGTGCAGCGCGAAATACGCGAATGAATAAAAATGAGCGATATCGCGCAAATATCCAACCAGCGTTGCATGATTACGCATTCACGCGTGCACACACACAAACATACACACACGCACACGTGTATAAACCGCGCAAATACACGAGAGAGCGTACGTCGAGAGCAGTGCACGAACGCGTGGGCACGTGTAGTTTCGGCTCCGGCGACACGTGTATACGCTGCCTGTGCACGTTTTCGCAACAAATGGATGAGGTAGCGAAATGTCCGCGTGAAAGAGAGAGAGAGAGAGAGAGAGGGAGTAGCGAATACGGCTCGTGTTGCCGTTTAATACGCTATGTATCGTGCGTTCGTTTTACGCGGTTCAATTGCATTACGACACACGCGGAACTAACTGCGTGTACGTACGGGCGGAGTTTACGTGTATTTAGCGTCAACCGGGTAAACGGGATGAGTATAATGCGATAAAGTATTTTTTTTTATTGGAACTTATTCGTTATTAATTTTTTTCCGAGCGTTTTACGACTTTTCGTATGTGTTTTACGAGTTATTAACGGCGTAACTTTACTTTAAGAAGATTTCGATAAATTTTTTATCGTAAATTTGATTACGTATAAATAAATTAAAATGAGCACATGATTTATTTAAAAAATCTATCCTAATTATGAAAGATTTATTGTTCATGAAATTAAGAAAATTAGACATTATACTTATTTGGTTGAAATACAAAGTAAAATGTTTAAATTTAATAAAGTATAATAATATTTTAATTTGCAACGTTTAATTCATATAATTTAAGAATAATTATATGCTAATTATTTAATACTTACGACCAAGCAGTATTATTATTTGCGATATTTCTCTCATCGATACCTAGAATAGTCGTAAAGAGAGTCGCATCATTGAAACACGAGACTTTGATCATTTTCTAATTGAATCCAGCAGTGAATTTTCTCCTTTTTTACAATACCAACGACGTAAAAAAAAGAATAATACAGGACAGCGATGTTGGCGACAACGAAGGATAAAATAAAATAAAAAAAGGAACGATACGCTGACAAAATAAAAATAAAAAAGAACGTTAGGAAAAAGAAAAGAATCGATGGAAAAAGTAAGAGAGAGCAATAAATGAAAAAAGGTGGAAAAAGAAATGGAAGGGAAGATAAGAACGCTCAGTAGGTGTGGAAGGAGAAAAGAGAAGAAGCGAAAAGAGGAGTTGACAGAGAGAAGATCGCTGGTTTTTCTATATAGACCGGAAGTTGGATAAGAGCTGAAATCATACTTAATTGAAGCTTCGAGAGAAAAATTTTTCTCCCTTACCTCGCCTCGCACTTACTTGCACCAAATGAAATGGAAAGGGAAGACAAAGAAGTCGTGGGCAAGACCTTTTAACGACGAACGAGAGAAGGTAGAAGAGAAACGGCTAGAAAAGAAGATGGAAGTTAAGAAAGAAGAGAAGCAAGACAAAGAGAGAGAGAGAGAACAGCAAAGGGCAATAATATGCTCTCGAAAGAAATGGGTCTTCAAGATGGGAATTGAAAAGTCTATGGGCAAATGGTTGGGTAGAGTACTTCCGGTTAGACAAATATAAATATACCTTTTTTTTAATCTTCATTTTACCGTTATATTTTGTGCTATTTGATGTTCAATCGTTCAGTTTATAAAAGCATAAAATCATCGACGTATCGGTTTTGCAGGTGCAGTTTCGTTTTCTATTTAATGAGTATTTAACGAGCTAATCTTTTTTTATTTGCAAATGATTAAATAATCTTGAGTAATCTTTTCTTCAAATTTTCGACATCAAATATCTATTTAGCTATCTTGTATTAAAAATAAAAAAAACCTTTAACAATAAACAAGCGTTCAGCTGATTTGCTTTTAAAAAGTTATATATTAAATAATATTTGAGTTAATATTTGCTCATTTATTGAATTAAAAAAAAAAAAAAAAAAAAATTATATGAAAATAATAGAACAAAAAGTAAAATAGTTAAAGATTATTTGACTCTTTATGGTAGATTGTGTTTTAATTATTCTCTTTAATAATTAATGTGCATTTTTATCAGATTATTTTTTACATTATTTTTAACATATTAAATTCCAATATGAAATTTAAATTATATCGGCTGTCAACAATATGCAAAGATTTTTTAGAATATATAAAGAATTTTGAATTCATAAATAAATATTTTAAATATTAATTGGATTGAAAAAAATTTATTTGAAAATTTTTAACCGCAATAAAAATTTAACGACTTTTCAAAAAATAAAAACAGAACGATAATTAATCAATAATTAAAGGTTCACTTGGCAAGAAAAGCTGATACAGCTTATTAAGAGATAAAAAAATATAAAAAAGTTATGTATACCAGATCACCTAACAAAACGCGAACGAAATTCCTTTGATCATTTTGAAATATACGTACAACAAGGCATCCAAACGTCTATATTTCAAAGCGAAACGGTGCGTTTTTCGTAAAAAATCGAGCAAAAAAAAAAAAACAAATATAAAAAAAATGCAAAAGAGAGAAATGGTAAAAGAACGGAGGTAGAGAAGGGAGCAAAAAAAACGTCATACTCGCGCTCAATCTATAATTCCTGTGCAAACGGTAGCGCAAGGGGTGGGGGGGGGGGGAGAGAAAAAGGAGGCAGTGAACGCGAGACTAAAAGTCGACCGGTCAGCAAAATCGGCGCGGCGAATCACGTGCAGCCAGCGAAGGATTTACTGCACGCGAGAATGGATACGCGACCGAAGGCAAAACGCCTCTCCTGTGTGGGTCGGAAGGGTTCACAGTTTCTCTGTCTCTCTCTGTCTCTCTTTCTTACTCTCGTGCAAGGAATAAACGTACATACATAAGTACGTATGTAGCCAATGGAAAAAATATGGAGCGATCTGCAAACCCGCATAATTAATCAGGTACGTTGTCCGGTAATTACGCGGGCTGTCTATCCTTCTCGTTCACTTACTTTCTCTCTCTCTCTCTCTCTTTCTCTCTCTCTCTTTAATATATTAGTATTCGTCCATCTCTGTGAGTTTGTTCTAGACTAGCCGTAGGGAGGGAAGAGACAAACGACAGAGACTGAAAGAGTAGAGAGAATACGTAGTGGATGTAGAGAGCGACAAAAAAAGGAAGATAGAGAAAATCGATAGAAGGCTGGCGCATCACCCTCCGAACGTGAAAAAGAAAAATGAGGGAAGAGAGAGAGACAGACGGGTAAAAAGATAAACGCGATTTGCCAGCCACTGGCTGCCACACTCTCCTGCTATGTAATTTCGATAAGGTCTCGGCCTCTCTCTCCCTCTCTCTCTTTTTCTTTTTTTCTTTTTCTTTTTTTTTGGTACATTCGAAGCAAATTTTTCATCAAATGTTAAGTAGAGAGTATAGATTACGTGTATTTGTAAACGTTTATTTTAAATATTAAAATACTTCATTCTAATAAAATTATCACGTTTCAAATTTAGTAAAAATCATTTGCTTTAGTCAATCTCAATTTCAAACTCAGTTAAAATTTTTTCTTATCAAATATTCGTTTCTAATTATTAAAATTAATACATTATGCATAATCAATATATCAATATATTATACTTAAAAAATAATCTTTTAGAAAATTAAGTAGTCGATAACTCGTTTTAGTCATACAGTTTGATTTCACGTTCACGAGCGAGAGATTGATGTTCTTGCATTTTTTATTCGTGACGCTTAAAATTGAATTAAGTAATTTATATTAAAATTTATTATTATCCTCCGTATTTTTTTCTTTACAAATTAAGTTAAATATCAATGTTTTACTTACAAAGGCAACGATAATGTTTAGTTCAGTTAGTTTGTTCTTAATATGTTCACTTATTAAGCTTTGACTTGCTCATTCAGGAAAATTGATAACGCAGTTGCAGTAACGGCAACGATTCCGAGCTACGTTAATTCGTCGGTGCATTTACGAGTCTATATGTGCAAAATAACGCGATAGGCAGTACGAGAGAGGAATACTGTATTGCCTTTGGTACAGATTGTGGATAATCGATAATCGACATTTACCCACCGCGAACGGGAGAATAAAAAGGGAATTTTAAATGTCATCGGAACTTCTGCTTGAATTACTCTCTCTTTTTTTTTCGATTAGCGAAAAAGTTAATAATATTTTTTGCCTCAACCGTACGTGAAAATTATTTTTTACGCGTAAAAATAAATAATAATAATTATTGTTGTTATTTAAGAGTATTTTTTTAAAATAAAACTGAAACATAATTCTAAAATATTATTTCAAAAACCCACATCAACATTGCGATATTTTAAATATATTTTATTTCAGTTGAATAATTTAAAAAATAAAACATCAAAATATCTCAAATAAATTCTAATTTCCAATTTTCGTTTTTATTTTCATTTGAAAAAAAAGTGTTCCGCTTTTTTCAATTCGCCAACGTTACGAATTAAAACCTAGAGCAAAAAAAAAAAAAAAAAAAAAAAAAGAAGAGTAAACAACAAGTGACCGAATGAAAACACGGTAACGACACGAAACAGAGTAAATTAGCCACCGGTACCTTGTAACATCGCAAAATGTAAACACAAGAGGATCGAGCGGATCGTTAACCGAACGCCAAAAGAGAGAAAGAGAAAAGAGGCGCATAGAAAACAAAATCCCAAGGGTACGGGGATGAAGAGAGAGAGAGAGAGAGAAAAAGGCGAAACAACTGGTTTAATTCGCGCAATCGCTCCCTTTAAATCACAAAGAGAGAATAGGAACGAACGTGACGAAAAGCTTTTCCCTTTCTCGCACTCGCTAATCGAAGGGTTGTAGAAACAATGGGTTGACACAGAAAGAAGAGAGAGAAACAGCGACTGAGTGAGCAAGAGAGAGAGAGAGAGAGGGAGAGACAGTAACATGCTCTGGATTCGAGGGTTTTACTATCGCTTGTCCCTGTGTCGCCGCGTGTTCTGATAAGCTTTTTCATGTTTCGCCAATGTACAAGAAGAGCGAGAGAGAGAGAGAGAAAGAGCACGAGAGAGTATAGAGCATATGTTTCGTCTCTCTTTTTCCGAGTCGTGTACTTGTTCACGCTTGCGTTGTTGTTTTGTATATGCGCGCGCGTGTGCGTGTGTGTGTGTGTGTTCATCAAAGCTAGAACGAGAAATCAGTAAAAGTACACTTGAGATTATGTGTGTCGATTATTATTGGATAGAAAAGTATGTATCGAGTGGTAATGTTTTGGCAAATATTGGATAATGCATTAATCGAGAGAAATTAACAGAGCAACAACAAAGCTATTTTAAATTTCTTATTTACATTAAACGCGACGTATTTTTTATAATGAAAAATTTTATATTTGCAGATGTTTATTTACACTTTTAGTTTTCATACTTTAAATTGTTAAATAAATTTTTAAGTGTCTTTAAAAAAACTACTTTAATTTCTAAAAAAGTAATTCACAATTGACAAATATTTATAATTTATTAGAAAATTTTTTATGATTCATTTTTCTTTTAATTTTAACTTTTAATTATAAATCTATTCAAAATAATTAAAATTATTTCCAAATTCAGACAACTGAACATCCGTTCTATAATAACACAATATTCTAATAATGTAAAATTCGAGAAAACTAAATTATTTTGAGCACGAAACAAATTTCAATTTAACCTTGGTGATTTTCTATTCTTGGTTAGAAATTAAATTAAGTATAACTACGCTAGAGAACATATATACAATATTAATCTGAAATCGCTGTCATTTCAAAGGACGAGTTTCCTTTCGAGAAACAAGTTAATACAAGTTAACAACCATTGTCATAAATAACGTTTTCAGATGAAATAAACTTAAGATGACTATGAGAAAAATAATAATAATTAAAATTTATTCTCTAATACATGCTTAAACTATAGTGTTATTAAAAATTCAATTAAAAATCGTTTGTAGTAAATTTATATACTTATAAGATAATTAAAACGAGCATATTCAATTAATTTTATATCTACTTAGAATTTAAATTATTATAAGAGGCTTATGAATACTTTTGAATGCTATATATTTCTTGAATCGTTTTAATATATAAATTTTTCTTTCTTTTGGGATACTTTTAAGAATATATATCCCATTAATTGATAGGCAAACTAATTTCTCAAAAAGAAAGATAAGAATCAATAATAATAATAATAATAATAATAATAATAATATTAATAATAAAAAAGTGTTCACCGAAATCCGATAATTTAAAAAGAAGAATCGCATCCATCATACATAATCAAGCACGTCGTCACAAAGTCTTTCCTTTATTTTTCACTCGGAACGCAGATTCGACAGCTATCGTGATAAGAGCAATGTTCCAATTTTCACACGCACGAAAAGAAAAAAAATACGCGTTTTATTTCTCCCTTTACAGAAAAAAAAAAAAAAAAAAAAAAAAAAAAAATTTAAACGAAAGAGAAGGAGAGAAAAAGAGAAAAAACGCAAGAGAATTAGGTTTACGGGAGACACACACAGACAGGTGCAAGTTACACAGAAAATGTGCGATGTTTTGCCAATGAAAACGTATCCGAGCCCGAAAGATCGCGATAAAAAGATGTCTTTTTCTCTTTCTCTCTGTTGTTCGCGAACGCACGCACGCAACGTTAACGGCGAGCTGCGCGCGCATTGTTATCGCTCGGGCGATACAGTAACACCACCTTCCACCGATCCAACTGTCGAAACCCTTTCATTCCGGCGTGTCAGAAGCGCGTAGCGCGTGAAAACGATATCGTTGAGCCACATAACGCTTCGGTTGTCTGCCCGTCCGTTATTGTTATTTTTTTTATTTATTTTTTTGTTTCTTTTTTTTTGGTTTTTTTTTTGGTTTCTTTTTTTTAATGGGTATAGTTTTGCGGAGACGTTATTACGGTAAAATCGTAAAATTAAAAATTTTATCCTTCAAGCAATGAATAAATTTTGTATATATAAATTATTTAAACTATTTTAATAAATAAAATCTAGATTTTTTATGGAATTGAATAAAATGAATATTGTAAAAGAAATAATATCTTAAACGTGCCAAAATAAGCGAAATAAGGCCATTTACGAATAACAAATCAGTTAAACTATATACTATAATAATAATATTAGATTATCATGCAGCTCAATTTTCTAAAAAGCTTTCAGCACCTAAAATAATTGCAGCCTTTATCAAGTACTTAATACAAAATGCAATATTTTTACGACTCTCAAAATACTCTCACCCACTTATAAACGAAGCTCATACAAATGTACGAATACACGCATATGCACTCGAGAGCAGTGATAAGCTCGTGCCGACATCCGACTAATGCCTTCCGGTGACTCTCTCTTCCTCTCTCTCTCTTCTTTCTATCTCTATCTCTCTCTCTCTTTCTCTCTCTCTTTTAGTTGATGGCGTGAATTACCCGGGGCCTGGAAAGCCGCACTATTCCACTCTCTTCTGGGAATAGTAGTAGCGGTATACTAGTTGCTGCCTGAAAGCTGCTGCTGCTGCTACTGTTGCTAGGAACTCCACAGGGTTAATATGACTCGCCGCGACAATGACGTGAGATTATACACTTTTGTTGTTTATTACAGTTGAGGACGAGTACTGAGAATATTATAAAACCGACCGATTTCTCGCGTGGTAATGTCAAAATCTGAACGTTTTGTTGATTTTATTTTTTTGTTCCGACGATAAAGTTTGACAACAAAGAGAATAACTTCTCTTTTTGTTACCAAATTTTATTTTTGAATAATCTATAAAGCGAAGAAAAGATCAATACAGCACTGATAAATCTATCATGTAGACAAATGATGAATTTTTAAAATTTCATTCAAATTTCCGGAATACACATGTAAGATATTAAGATTTTAACTAAAAAAAAAAAAAAAAAAAAAAAACGGAACGAGCAACTGTCGAAATTTTTAAATTTTAAAACTTTAATAGCATCGAATCGAATATATAAATTTTTTTTTTTTTTTTGATAAAAAAAAAAGTAAAAGGTTTATTACAAAACGTACTATGGTTTATTCTTGCTCAATAAATCCCAGGTGATCAATAGTGGAAGCGGTTTTGCAAGCCGAGTTCAATCAAAAATAGCTTTTAAACTGCCCTATCGAGCAAAGAGAGAAAGGGGCTTCGAGATACAAAGTGTTTGATAGCTACTAAAATTTTAAAATAAATGTTCCCAATTGTGCGATATTTTTACTTTTATTTCACTTCGAATTCGCAGAATATATGGTTTCTTCCTTTATTTATTCTTTTTTTTTTTTTTTTTTTTTTTTTTTTATTAAATTAAAAGTTGCATTAACGCATATCGACGGAAAAATACGGTTAACGGAAAAAATTTTGACATTTTTTTAGGATTCTATTCACTATTCATCTATAATATGAAAAGTCTTTATACTCAAATTCATTTATAATTGTGCGAGAGATATTGAAATACGAATCCTTTCAACGTTTGATTTTTATTCATTTCATAAATTATTTCTCTGATTACAATTTTATTAAAACGTCATATTCAAAAGCGAAGAAAAGTTAAGTGTATCAAAAAATTCTAGTGATCATTCGGGATTCGAATAAAATTGTAAGCTCGAAAATTTCATATTTATTTAAATTTCATCAATAATTAAATAATTCGTAATGCGTTAAAGTCGTGCGACTTACATTAACAAACTTTGATTAAATACATTTAAAGTCTAAAGTCGACAGCCAACAGCTAGAGAAAACACGAGCGTCGCTTCCTTTCGAGTTATGACGTTACCTCAGAAAATTTTCCGTGAAAACCAGATGACGATAGAACGGAGGAGGGGGGGGGTAAAAGGTAACCTAATGGTAACCTCGTAAAACGCTAAAGCTGAAGGAAGAGGGGGGGGGGGGGGAGAGAAGGTGTCGTAAGATTGCTTCGCTAAGCATCATAAAGTATCATCAGTGCTATTATGCGGCTTTTGGTTTTCCAAGAATGTAAAATGCTTTCTATATGTGTATATGAAAGTTTGTATACATCGCACGCATCTGAGTCTATGTGTAAGTGCATATAACACGCTTGCAATGTCTAATCCGTCCTCGCATGTGCAACCGCAGCCTCGTCTCATCTCGTCTGTTCCTCTCTCTCTCTCTCTCTCTCTTCCTTGCGATATTTTGACAAGCTCGAAAGCCTTTTCATTTTAAAGCTACCAACGTGCGCGAGATTTAGCTTTTCTCTCTATCTCTCTTTCTTTGCTCGCTTCATTAAAGTGCGACCGCTTTCTCATATTGGTTACGTGGATTAAGTACCGCGTTCTTCTCTTAAACAGCCGCCGTGTTATTAAATTTTATATAAGAAGAGGTAAAGGAAATATTGTAAAAAAAAGAAAAAAAAAAAAGGAAATGAAAATTCGCGCGATGATTTTTTTTCGATATTTGAATAAACGTTTTTTGCTGTATGGATGGAATAAATAAATAGCTTTAATAATTTTTTAATAAATAATAAATATCTTCAAAGATGAAACGTGACACCGATAAAAATAAGAATAATAAGTGAAATAATTTGTTTTTAAATAATATTAACACGTTTCTTTTGCATTTTTCACTTTTTCTTTTTAATGTATTATACGAAATAATAATAAAAAAACCATTTGAATGTACATTCGCAGTAAATTCAAAATAAATTTTAAATTATAAAACAAATAAAAAGTTTGCTATTTATTATTCATTTTTGTTATTTACATAATACCTTTTTATACACGGCGTTACGCAAGAAAGTATCGAAATAAATAGGAACAATGAGAAAGAATATTATGAAAAGGTGGAGTTTTCATTCCGCATTAACATTCATTACAATTTTACACAAAAGTTTAACATTTAGTTACTCATCAGGTTATAAAATTAAATTAATTATTTACGTACTTATTCGTCGAGATGAAAATGCCACATTATACTCTCTGTTACTAATTACAACAAAGCTAAAATTTGTATTAAATTTGTTCGTTTGCTACTCTATTATTAACTTCTGATAATACAAATATGTATTTATTAAGGCGAAGCATTTTGCAAACTAATGTTCCATTTAATATAACTGAAACGTAAATTACCATGTGCACGTACATCCACACGTACATCGGACTATTGAATTCATTCATATCGAATTTCGATTCATAATAATATTCGCGAAATTTTTTATATTACGAGTGTGCTAGTTTACCAATCAAACTTTTTTCATGCTTTTACGTATAACTAGTCAAATAATATTATTGAAATAAAAATACCTTTTTTTTTACAGTATAAGAATGTTCTGATGAATATTTTAATTAATCATTAAAAAAATTTATACGGATAATTATTTTTAAAAAGTTTTTTCTCTTTTCAAAAAAATTGAAGGTTTTTTGCTAATCAGGAAAATTTCTATAAATTGACTAAAGTATTTCATGATTTTTTTCATAATGCACTTTGCAGCACAAATATTATATTATTACGATGCATTACGAAGTAAATTTTTATTTAATTTAGAGAAAATATTCATTAATAAGTACTGTAAATAACAAACTTCAATTAAATCAGTTTAAAGCTGCTCTAATCTTTTCCATTTAATTAAGTACAAAAAATCAATTTGATGAAAAGTTAACATTAATTTTCAATGACAAATTAAAAATAAAGTATTTTCCGTTCACCTTATGAGATAGAGAAAAAGAAAGAGAAGTCAGTTCTTGCTTTGGTAATAATATGATACATTTACCAACAAAGGGAGGGGCAGATATATATGTATGTAAAGAAGGAGACAGACAGACAGAAATAACGTTAATAACGTTAGTACGAGATGTAATTTTCAGAGGTACGTAAAAGCCAAGGTACAAGCCCAAAGGCACTTCAAAAATATCTTCATAATACGCGTATTTTATACACGACACGTCACATGTAAATATGCATACACATCGAGCGAGAGAACGCGGCAAAAGAGAAAGCAGACACGCGCGCGAAACTTAAGAAAGAAATTAATTAAAATTAGAGTGCGATAATAGGATTTGCTGGGAAGAATAGGGCACGTGTAATATATTGCCGAGATACGAATGAAAATCTTTCGCTATTAATTATAACGTTGTTCTTTTACATTAAGTTTTTTTTTTTTTTTTTTTTTTTTCTTAACAAGAATAGAATTTTTGTTTTCTTTTACTTTTTTGTTTTAGACAATATGTAAATTTACTAATGAATCAATGCTTTTATATTGAGTCTTTTTTATGTTTCATAAATAGATCGTTTAAACATAATATAATTATAAAAAACATAAGTATAGTATATAAAACGATTTATCTTTTTGAAATGATAACGTTCAAACCGACATCTAGCTCAAATATTTACGTAAGATTTATTGAGATAAGTATCTAAAGGAAGTTTATTCTAAATATCATATTTACTTTAGAAAAATAAAATAAATTTTACATACATAAAACAGAACGACAAAAATTAAAATATTATGAGATATGAAAGTATTGTACGTCAATTTGTTTTATATTCACTATTTTCACGTATATTGACCAAGTTTTTAAAATATTGTGTTAAAATAAGAACACTTGTGATATTTCTTTGTATGAATTTTTACGAGTATAATGATAAAGTTCAAATAAAGGATAAATATAAAAACGATATTTGGTTAGTCGAGAAAATTCATCCTTTTTTAAATAACTGTCTTGTAAAGCAATAAAAAAGATATTTAAATAAAACAAGCAATCCAAAACTCTTTTAAATATATACCGATATGATTAACAAGAAAAGAAAATTATAAGAAAGAAACAACGAGCAAGTTAATTGCTCAACGAGGCAAGGAAGGAGGGAAAGTCGTAATAGCAGATAGACGAAGCAAAGCTGGCAGAAAACAAGCGCCGCGAGAAAGAGATAGAGGGGCAGAAACGTTAAGAGAGGGAGAAACTCGAAACACATCTCGGCGTGGAAGTAAACGACTCATATTTCTCTCTCTCTCTCTTCGCTTGGCTATATTATTAGCTTGCGCCCGTGTGTACTATGAAAAGCATTTAGCCCCTAATAATGCCAGTGGAATAATACGGCTTTACCTCGATCTCTCTCTCTCTCTCTCTCTCTCTCTCTCTCTTTCTCTCTCTCTCTCTCTCTCCTCGATGCAAGCTTTGCCCACTCACTTTACTCTCACTCTCTCTCTCTCGCTCTTGTGCAAAGTCGAGTTACGAATGCTTGTTACGAGCAGCGCTTTGCACCTCGCGATAGCCTCTTCACGCGCTTCTCAAACGCGCGTTTTTCTAAGTTTCTTTGGCTTGCTTTTCGAGCCTAATGTGCATGTAGATGTATATGTGTGTTTTATTAGAATGTTTTTCTCGTTTGAAAATTTATTTGTTTAGCGTCGACTTAATAAAACTGAATAATATTTTGCGTGCTTCATTATGATATTCGGAAATCAGTATGTAGAAATATAACGGATTTGAAAAAGATGATATTAACTTGAGAATAAACAAATTAAAAACTGTGGAAACTTTTTATGATTCTCATAATTTATAGTATTCATTTAAAGTCAATTGCTGAAAAAAGAAATTAAACAATAAACAAAAAGATATAGAGTTGGGAGGATAAGTCGAGATACACATATCAGAGCTTTGTGGGTCTTAGTTTAATTTGCGTCAGGTTAATTATGTTTTGCATCTGCCGTGTGAGTACATAACACGGGTTAGATGCACACTATAAATGTGTCATTAAAATTACAGGACGTGTCCCTTAAACTTTCGTAATTTAAGTCCTTCATACAAGATGCTCTCTGATGAAACGCCAAAGTTTTTACGCGCCTTATCTATCACGCGGTGAAAATAATATGCGAGAGGAAGAGAGAGAGAGAGAGAGAGAGAGAAAGATGAGCTTGATGCGTCTTTTTTAAATGAAAAGCGGGTCGTTTACCTTACTTTATCAGATTTAGCGACTAATCCATTATTAATTTATTAAAATTATTAAAATAGTTATATCAATAGAGTGTCGACAGTTAAATTTAGTATATATTAATAGAAAACTCAAGAACAGTTAAATTATTATATTTAGATGTTCTCCTTTGTATATTTTATTGCAAAACTATGTTTGATAAGTTTTCAAAATAGGACTGCTCATAATATTATAAAGTGTAATATATATGATTAGTGTTGAAAATATTATTATAGAAATAAACAGTAATAATACATTAACTTACATTTAAAATATTGCATGAGATATATATTGTCTATATCACTCACCTGTAACATAAAAAAATAGAAACAGTTAGATTTGAATAAAACAACTGTGTTAATTATGTTAAAAAGTTCCGATTCTTTTTCTAATATAATATAAATAATATACTAAAACTAATAAATACTAATATTGTAAAAATAAAACGTGGCTTAATTTTATGCGAGTGATGCGCTACTTTATCAACCATCCTTTAAACGACATAAAATTAACGGCTTTACCTGACCGTTAATCCTCTCCTCACTCACGTTTAACACGATTAATTCTTTCTCGGCACATCGCCTGCATATATGGCTTTCGAGGTGTGTGATGTCTTTATTCTATGCCTCTATGACTTTACGTGATAAGTAAGAATAACGACAACAATGCGATGCCTCGCGTCATCTACGAATCAAGATTTAAGCGGATTAGACGTTTGTATGACTGCACGTGTCGCGATCAAGATTTAAACGCAAATGGAATATTTAGCACGTTTCTCGAGATACGCTTGTGAATGACAATCATTAATTTTTAACGTTTCAAATAATACATTTTTTATATAAAATTAAAAAGGATATTCTGATGATTTCTCTTATGTCTGACAAAACTAATGTTATTCTACTTAATAATTATCTATATAATTTTTGAATTGATTGAAAATCTTAAACTTATTAAAACAAAAGGATTAGCATATTTTTTGTATTTTATAATTGCAACATAGAATATTAAATATTTCTACATTAGACAAATCATCGGTATGACAAAAGATTTATCGAAAAAAAATAATAGAAAAGCTTTATCGTTTTTCGGTGCTTACGTCAGTTCTGCTAACGTACCCTGGGGCGATTTTCAATTTTCGCTCGCGCGAAATTCCCTTGGCCCCCGCGGCTTTTTAACGAGAAATCTTTGTACGTAGGTACACGCGAGCGCCGGGCTTTGCATCGGAGCGAAGAGGGTATAGTCGCGCGTCTCGCGTTTAAAGTGCAAACTCGCTCTCTCTCTCTTTCTATCTCTCTCTTTCTATCTCTCTCTCTCTTTCTCTCTCTCTCTCTCTCTCTCTCAAAGTTTTTCGCTTATATACACATAAATATATACACACACACACACATACACACACATATACATATATATATATATATATATATATATGCATAACACCACAGCGTAATGATAAGACTCGCGTATAGTCTGACCTAGAGTAGGAGAAAGGGGGGAAGAACGAGCAACTTTGCATTTAGATATTCCTGACCGATAGAGCCGCTGTTACTCGCTCGAAGAGAGCCTACGCCCTGCGGTGCGCGCAAAGAGAAAACGAGAGAGAGAGAGGGAGAGAGAGGTAGAAGCGTTGCGTCGTACCCGGAGCCGACTTGCCATCTCCGAGATATCCTTCTCTCATCCTCTCTCTCTCTCTCTCTCTCTCTCTCTCTCTCTTTCTCTCTCTCTTTCTCTTCTCTTTCTTTGGCTCCGCGCACCGCCGACCAAATACATTAAGGTTATCTCTCGAGCAACGTTAAGTTCACCCACCGTCGTCGCCGCCGTCGTTGTCGTCGTCTTAGCTTGTCGCTTTCTTTCTCTCTCTCTTTCTCTCTTTCTCGTTACTTACCTTCGTTAAGACGTGCGTTTGCGCAGAGAGAGAGAGAGAGAGAGAACCCGCGAGGTAATTACTTTTCGATTAAGAGCTCGATTTCAGGGTCCGAGAGAGCTTTCCAATATACGGGAGGAAGCTTACTTTATTTGCTATTACCAAAGAGATGGAAAAAGGGAGAGGACACAGGGTAATTCCTTGCCATGTCTTTGTGGCTGGTACGTCATTAGCGGTATTAAGCGCTGGTTGGTTAGGAATTCATGAATGCTTGATTCTTTCCCCTCGGCACACGTGTCCAAGCGTTTGTTATTGTCACGTTGATTTCGATGTATTTTTTTTGCTTATCATTATTTGGTTTTCTTTTACTTGTCGAATTTAATCGTTGATTTATTTTAATAGATAGTAACTTATGCACGTTATCGGTAAGGTTTTTTAGTAAAGATCTTTTTGTAGCTATAAGTCGGAAATTGATTAACAAAATAACCAATAATAACAACTTTGTGAACATCATAATTATTAAATTTGATAATTATTTTAAAATTATCGTTTATAATTTTAATTATTAAAATAAATTACCTGCTCAAAATAAATTTTGAGAAGTTTTAAGATGAGTTTCTGAGGCTTATTTACTGTACTACATTTAACGATTAAATCTTGCGATAGCTTTATAAATTCTATTTAAATAATTATAGTTAAAACTGCTTCATAAAAATCATTTAATAATATTTCTTTAAAAAAAATAACTTAATGGTAAAAGTCGCATCTGAACTCAAAGCATAATATTTAATCCTATAATATGCTTGACTTATAATTAATAATTTAACGTTCATAAAATTCTTTTCAATATACGAATTTAAAATTTAATTTTATGAGACTATCAAACATTAATTAA